>SJYT01055450.1:26661-48682 GCA_006410635.1 Cephalophus harveyi
ATCTCTTGTTTGACCACTTCCAATTTGCCTTGATTCATGGACCTGACATTCCAGGTTCCTATGCAGTATTGCTCTTTACAGCATCGGATCTTGCTTCTATCACCAGTCACATGCACAACTGGGTATTGTTTTCGCTTTGGCTCCATCCCTTCATTCTTTCTGGACTTATTGCTCCACTGATCTCCAGTAGCATATTGGGCACCTAATGACCTGGGGAGTTCCTCTTTTGATATCCTATCATTTTGCCTGTTCATACTGTTCATGGGGTTCTCAAGGCAAGAATACTGAAGTGGCTTGCCATTCCCTTCTCCAGTGGACCACGTTCTGTCAGCCCTCTCCAACATGACCCGCCTGTCTTGGGTTGCCCTGCAGGCATGGCTTGGTTTCATTGAGTTAGACAAGGCTGTGGTCCTAGTGTGATTAGATTGACTAGTTTTCTGTGAGTATGGTTTCAGTATGTCTGCCCTCTGATGCCCTCTTTCACCACCTATCATCTTACTTGGGCTTCTCTTACCTTGAGTGTGGGGTATCTCTTCACGGCTGCTTCAGCAAAGCACAGCCGCTGCTCCTTACCTTGGACGAGGGGCCGTTCCTGACCTTCAACGTGGCATAGATCCTCTAGGCCCTCAAAACAAAATTAATTGGATACATTTTGATTGAACATGTACATTTGATTGAACATTGATTAGTGTGCTTCAGAGTAATCAGGCATAAATGATAAGTACTTTTGTGAATGTTTGCTTACTATTATTATTTTTCTTACTTTAGTGGTATGTTTTGCTGTGATCTGACATTTTTGCTCATATATACTCCACACAGTTCTATTTTTTTTTTCAACTGTGTACTCATTATATGATACATAAAATGGTTTTTTATACCTTATAAAAATATAAAATATTAAACGTCATGAGATAAAATAAAAAGAACTATAATTTTCATTGATTTTGTAACACAATTTGATAAAAATGGGCTTTTACAGATTACTGAACAAGGCACAGCAAGTCTGAAAAAATATCCTATAAAATCTTTATATATGGATTTTGTCCAATATATCTCTCAAAATTTTGTAATTCCCCAAAGCATTTTATTTCCATTTTTAAAAAAGAATTTTAAAAATAAATTGTACAATTCTATTACTTGGGCTGTTAAGAATTTGAAAAATTCTGACATGGGCCAAAAATTCTTCTCTCCTATGGACCAAACAATATTGTTAATCAGTGTGGGAACTGCAGGCTCAAATACCTGAAGAGGCCAAGCAAGAAACTTAAATATGTAAAGCTCCTGGTAGAAGATGACCTGAGCAGTAGAATCTGATGGATGTGGAGAATTTAGGTGCCAACTAGAGACATTCAATATAAAATTTGAAAAGGCAGGAGATGAGCCAAAGAAAATCCCTGTGCAACAGTCTGAGCACAAAGCTGAGATTTTGTGATTTCATGCAGTAAACACCAGGCCCCAGTCTGGCCCCAAGTAACACAAACTTTAATGAAGATTTATTTGCTCTACCAAGGAAAATCTCTTAGGTAGACAGGGGCATAGATTTCAAAATACTCCCACGATTAAGATAGGGTTTGCTTGTTAAAACAAATTAGATTCTAACTAGCTTGGAGCTTCCAAAATCAAAGAAAAACAAAACAAAACCAGTAAGCAGTTAGCACTGTTACGGTAGTAATAATTAGCCTTGTCTGACCATCTGCAGTTTATTTCTGAGGACTTTAAAGTGGTAGTTTGAGAACAAAGTGAAAAAGCAGGCAGCTGATATTGGGAGGGTCTTTCCCTTTGTTCTCGGGGGGTGAAGACTGCCCAGGAAGAAAAAACCTGGAAATCCTACCCTGAGATATAGAGTGTAAGGAACTTCAGGAGGCAACAGATCTGGGCTGGCTTGTTCCACTGCTGCTCCAATTCCATCTCCCTCCTCTCCCCATGAGAAGTGATAAAAACTTTCTTCTCCAAAGTACCATTTCAGCTTGGTTTTAAGAAATTGATGACCCTCATCAGCAGGGTCCCATAGTTCTCCTTAGGACTGGGTAACAGCAATGTGATGTATGCTGAACGTTATAACCACTACTGTTAGGAGCTGAATTACCCTTACTATCACTGTTCTCAATATTTATGAATTTAATTAAATCTTTATTTTTATCAGTACATTAACTTCTCAAGTTTTCTTCTCAGCACACATTTTTATTATCATATCCTGTGGATCCTAATTTGAAATAGAGCCTTTAATTAAAAGAGATTTGCTCTCTCACACTACTCAATATATAATAATAATCTCTGAAATTTGCTTCTTATAATCATATTTTTCCCATGATTGTGCATATACTAATTTCTATTAGTATAATTAAGTTTGAATATAATGAATAAGCTGTCTTATGTGAGCTAAAATGTGGAAGTTACATATTTTATGATTCGTATATGTATTCAATAATTGTCATTTGTCTGTATTCGTACAAAACATCTTGTACAGTTTTAAGAAAAATATATGTACCTAAAGAAATAGTTTATAAAGACCTTCATAAAACTTGCATGTAAGCTAGTTTTAATTAATATTTTCATTTAAATTTGCTATGCATTTTAGCTTTTGTATATTTCATAAATTTCTATATTTTTAATATGTTTTTATTTAGGAAAGAGCACATGATTCCTCTAGTAGTTCTTTAAAAATATTTCTACGGTAGTTTTTTGCCTCAGAAAAAGTCATGTTATTTGACCTTTGACATCTCATGAGTTTATGAAGAATGAGGGATCAAACAGCTTTTGTATGGCTGCCAGAAATGTCACCTATATTCAATATACGGCATAGAGTCAGTCAGCAAGTGTTAAATCAGGGCTTAAACCCAATGCTCTCAGGCTCCATTCACTCTGCTTTCTACCCCTTAGGCAAATCTATATCTTCTAACTCATCTAATTCATATTGATGTATTATATACTGTAAGGGGTATGTAGAAGTGGCTAGTCCTGCCTTGCTCACCACTGTGTAACTGGAGCCATCCATACTAGCACAATGAATGAATAAAAAGACTTCACTATAAAGAGGATCTGTTTATAGTATTTAGAAAATGGCTGTTTTACACTTCTACTTTAAATTAATTTCATTCTTAAATTCTGGTATTCAGTCTGTAGAGATGGTTTTCTTGTTGTTGTTCTACTGCTGTTAAAAATTGGCCATTTTATATGCCTGATTTTGCTGAAATTGAATGACTTGTTTTAGATTTTTTTTTTTTTCTTTTTTTTAGTCTACTATTTACCTGTATTCTAGATGCCTGGATAAAGTCACAGAAAACATAACACATTTTTCTGCTGCTGCTAAGTCACTTCAGTCGTGTCCGACTCTGTGTGACCCCATAGACGGCAGCCCACCAGGCTCCCCTGTCCCTGGGATTCTCCAGGCAAGAACACTGGAGTGGGTTGCCGTTTCCTTCTCCAATGTATGAAAGTGAAAAGTGAAAGGGAAGTCACTCAATCGTGTCCGACTCTTAGCGACCCCATGGACTGCAGCCCACCTTTTAGTCTTCAGTTTATACACTTGTTGGAGAAATTCAGTTCAGTTCAGTTCAGTTGCTCAGTTGTGTCCGACTCTTTGAGACCCCATGGTTTGCAGCATACCAGGCTTCCTTGTCCATCACCAACTCCTGGAGCTTACCCAAATCCGTGTCCATAGAGTCAGTGATGCCATCCAAACATCTCATCCTCTGTCATCCCCTTCTTCTCCTGCCTTCAATCTTTCCCAGCATCAGGGTCTTTTCAAATGAGTCAGCTCTTCGCATCAGGTGGCCAAAGTATTGGAGTTTCAACTTCAACGTCAGTCCTTCCAATGAATATTCAGGACTGATTTCCTTTAGGATGCACTGGTTGGATCTTCTTGCAGTCCAGGGACTCTCAAGAGTCTTCTCCAACACTACAGTTCAAAAGTATCAGTTCTTCAGTGCTCAGCTTTCTTTATGGCCCAAATCTCATATCCATACATGACTACTGGAAAAAACTATAGCTTTGTATAGACAAACCTTTATTGGCAAAGAAATGTCTCTACTTTTTCATATGCTGTCTAGGTTGGTCATAAACTTTCATCCAAGAAGGAAGCATCTTTTAATTTTAAGGCTGCAGTCACCATTTGCAGTGAGTTTGGAGCCCCCCCAAATTAAAGTCTGTCACTATTTCCATTGTTTCCCCATCTATTTCCCATGAAGTGATGGGACCAGATGCCATGGTCTTAGTTTTCTGAATGTTGAGTTTTAAGCCAACTTTTTGACTCTCCTCTTTCACTTTCATTGAGAGGCTCTTTAGTTCTTCTTCACTTTCTTTCATAAGTGTGGTATCATCTGCATATCTCAGGTTATTGATATTTCTCCCAGCAATCTTGATTCCACTTTGTGCTTCATACAGTCTAGCATTTCTCATGATGTACCCTGCATCTAAGTTAAATAATCAGGGTGACAATATACAGCCTTGATGTACTCCTTTCCCTATTTGGAACCAGTCTGTTGTTCCATGTCCAGTTCTAGCTGTTGCTTCTTGACCTGTTTACAGATTTCTCAGGAGGCAGGTCAAATGGTCTAGTATTCCCTTCTCTTTAAGAATTTTCCACAGTTTGTTTTGGTCCACACAGTCACATACACAGTTTGGCATAGTCAATAAATCAGAAGTAGATGTTTTTCTGGAACTCTCTTGCTTTTTCGATGATCCAGAGGATGTTGTCAAGTTGATCTCTGCTTCCTCTGCCTTTTCTAAATTCTTCTTGAACATCTGGAAGTTCACAGTTCATTATTGCTGAAGCCTGGCTTGGAGAATTTTGAGCATTATTTTAATAGAGTGTGAGATGAGTGCAATTTTGTGGTAGTCTTAGCATTCTTTGGCATTGCCTTTCTTTGGGATTGGAATGAAAACTGACCTTTTCCAGTCCTGTGGCCACTGCTGAGTTTTCCAAATTTGCTGGCATAATGAGTGCAGCACTTTAACAGCAACATCTTTTAGGATTTAAAACGCCTCAACTGGAATTCCATCACCTCCACTAGCTTTGTTCGTAGTGATGCTTTCTAAGGCCCACTTGACTTCACATTCCAGGATGTCTGGGTCTGGGTAAGTGATCACACCATCACGATTATCTGGGTCATAAAGATCTTTTTTTTACAGTTCTTCTGTGTATTCTTGCCACCTCTTCTTAATATCTTCTGCTTCTGTTAGGTCCATACCATCCCTGTCCTTTACAGATAAATCAATGCTTAAGAAATGCTCTAATGAATTAAATAATTATGTAGTTGATCTATCTTGTTAAAAGTGAAAGTCGCTCAGTCGTGTCCAACTCTTTGCAACCCCATAAGCTATACAGTCCATGGAATTCTCCAGGCCTGAATACTGGAGTGGGTAACCTTTCCCTTCTCCAGGGGATCTTCCCAAAGGTCTCCTGCATTGCAGGCAGAATCTTACAATAGTCAAGTAAATCATGAATAATAAGTGGAAAACTCTAATTGAAGAGCTTTAGGTGTAAGATTACTCCACTACAGCAATCTCCTGAAAAATAAGTAGAAAATGTTAGTTTATGCGCATATACATTTAGGACTTTTTTCCCCTTCATGGCATCCAGGGCATTTAATAGCTGGTGCTATCAAAGAGAACATTGTTTGCCTTCTTCCCTGTGGAATATAAAATTTAAACTGAAACTCACCTCTTATTTGATATTGAAACATGAGTCAAAATGCCTGCTGATTTGAAAAGCTCTTCACTTCACTGGGAGGTGTTTTAACATTTACATTGTCATTTGAACAGCATGCCTCACACAATACTTCTCAGGAAATCCACTTGTGATTTCAAAGCATAAATCTTTAAATTCTAAGCATTTATTCTCATAAATTGCTTTCTTATAATTTTAAAATTACTCTGTGCTTGAAAATTTCTTTCAAGAAAGAAAATCAATTGAGGCTTCATCAACTCATTGAACAAGTGAATCTGATCTATGCCGGTGTGGGCCTCCCTGTACCCCCGTCCATATATATGGCTCAGGCTCCATAACTGTCAGTGTTGATGTGTCTTTTCTATGGAAAGGTTCACAGATTGTCTCAGAAGAGCCATCTAATCTTTCTAAGGGCTTCAAGATTGTATATGAGCCTTTGAAAGCTCTCTAGAAAAAGTAATGGGATATTGTAGTCTCCCAGTTAATCACATAGTTCATCTCATACCACTATTTTGAACCTACAATCTCTCTGATGAAGTTTTGTCAGAGAATAAACTGCAAATCAGAGAGAGAGTAAGGTTGGGTCCCTGAGGATCTTGTTGCTTTTTTCCTTTATTTTAAACTTTTTATTTTATATTGGATATAGCCTATTAACAGTGTTGAGATAGCTTCAGGTGGGCAGCAAAGGGACTCAGCCATATACACATGGGCATCTCTTCTCCTCCAAACTCCCCTCCCACCCAGGCTGCCACATAACATTGAGCAGAGTTCCCTGTGTTATACATCAAGGCCTTGTTCTTAATCCCTTTTAAATATAACAGTGTGTACAGGTCCATCCCACACTCCCTAACTATCCCGACCCCCAACCTTCCCTCTTGCAGCCATAAGTCCATTCTCTAAATCTGTGAGTCTAATTGCTTTTTAAAAATATATTTGCAAATCATATCTATTTAAATTTGCTTCAGTGATTATAATTCTTGAAAATACGTAAGATCTGCTGGGCAAGCCAGTTTGCTTCTCAGCAATATTTCTTCTTCTCTAGACACTGAGATTCCATATCCCTCCTTTGTGTGAAGTCATTCATCTTTCTTCTCAGTCTTTCGTCTCCACATATTTTCATTCATAAAAGCTCCTACTCTCTGTTTGTGGGTTCTTTGTTTGTTGGAGTGGTTTTCAAAAGGAAAAGAGGGAAAGAAATGTCTTTATTTTTATAAACCAAAAAACTGAAGAGCCATATAACCATAAATGTTTATCAGCTGCCTCCAGAATACATGGCCTGCTTCATTATACTGGTTAAAAATATAAAAGAGCCTATGCATTCTTGAATGAAACCAATAAGTCCAAGTCCTCTTAAGATTACAAATGAAATTTCTTTACTTGTCAATACAATATTGAGATGTGGAAGAGGAAATTCTGAAGAAAATTAGAAAGCATATAAGATTTATAAGAATCTGATATTTATAAACATAAATATGTAAAAATTTTATTTAGAAATAGATATTTGGGAAAATATTTTTAAATGGTAAATAATACCTGAAATGTTTTGAATACTTGGGAAAATATTTTTAAATGGTAAATAATACATGAAATTTTGTGCTAGATATTAAAAGGCATTCACAGACATTAAAAATAATTTTCTGTGAACTGTGAAAACCAAATAGAACAAAATTTTGAATAGTTCAAACTTCCTAAAAATGTTTAAATTTAACTTAAATCTCTTTATAAAAATCCAGAAGAAACTGCTTCCCTGATGGCTCTGGGTAAAGAATCTGCCTGCAATGCAGGAGACACAGGAGATACAAGTTTGATCCTTGGGTCAGGAAGATCCCCTGGAGGAAAAAATGTCAAGCCACTCCAGTATTCTTGTCTGAAAAATCCCGTGAACAGAGGGGCCTGATGGGCTACAGTCCATGGGGTCACAGAAAGTCAGACATGACTAGCATAATATAAATGAAAACCAGTGAAGGTGGAGTTTCAAAATGGCTTTTAATTTAGGGTTGCAGATAGATCTCAGTTATAAACTGATAGCCGTCACTCAAGTCTTTGTAAAAATGCAAAGCTTTACAAACATAAATAGTAAGAAAACTCTAGTAGGGATTGACTGTGCTTCCTAACCATATTTTGCCTCCCAAGAACACACACACACATGCACACAGAGAACTATGGAAAGCACAAATTAAATAGCATAAAATAGTGCTCTTCAAATTTTAATGTGCATGCAAATTACTAAGTATCTTGTTTAAAATATTGACTCTGACTTAGTACTGGAGTGGGACCTGGGATTCTGCATCCCCAAGGACTCCAAGGGCAGCTCAAACACACTCTAAGTAGAGTGGCCTTGACTTGTGAGCTTAGTTTTTGAGGAAGCCTGACTATTTCTTTAAATCAAATGTGTTGAGGCTTAAATCTCTGGCTTAGAGAGTGAGTAAAAAAAACCAACCAACCCTTTTGAGAGTGCTGTAAAATATTTATTGTTTTTATTCCTTGGGAATAAATGTAGAAAAAGGCTAAATATGGCCTAGAGTCACAGACTGTTTTTCAAAATATAAAGGCACATCATTGGCCATCTTCAGTCAAAATCTCTAGTTTTTTTCAGGGTCCATTTTACACGCCTCTGCACATGTTCATGAGCTTCCTCTGGTGGACACATTTCCTGAAGAATATGAAAGCTTAATAAAACCCTTTGCACCTGATTTTTCCAAGGATTAGCCTAGGAGGTAGAGACTCAAGCATGAGTCATGTCCTCATCATAATTCTCATGTAGAAGTCAAAGAAAAACCTCCTTATACTGTAGAACACACCTCCTTATATTTTTCTAAAATTGTGGCTCCCTTTGAAAACAATGATTTTGCTGCAAGAAAAATTAAATGAACAGAGAGTTTTGTATTTAACTGCAGGTAATTCATGTACACTCTGGAGTCCAGATCCTACAAGGGCTTCCAAATTAACCCTAGTTTAGAGTCTTCTATATTCAAGCCTGTCTAGACTGGGGGTTAGCTTTGACAAACTTGGACAGACCTCAGTATTATAGTGTGTCCTACAGTGTTTGGATCATCTCCAAGGTTTATCCAGACCATACTCTACAAAAATGCTGAGAACAAAGGTTTGTGAAAGATACAATCTAGCTTCGAGTAAAAAGAGACCTCTTTCTTTTCAAAGTCTCAGAATTAAAACACCTCAAGAGAAATGTTTTCTTAATATTGTAAAGTACAAAAATCTTGGGGGAGACCTAAATTCATGCTTCTTTCTACATTTACTGGAGGCAATTTTCTACAATTCTGGTTGAAGGAGTCGTAAGTCCATTGACTTACGGCTTGAAAGTATGGTAAGATTTGTTTTTACTTGTTTCAAAAATATTGCTTTAAAAGGTACCTTTGCCATTAAATCATATAGTAAATTTGTTTACACATTAATACATTTGTAACATGAAGTATGCTGTTAAGTTTTTAAAAGGGAAATTTAGAAAGCAAAAACATAGATTGTAATTAAGTAGTTCTAGTTACTAAGTCATGTCCGAATTTTTTGCAACCTTATGAACTGTATGTAACCTGCCAGGTTTCTCTGTCCATGGAATTTTTCTGACAGGAGTACTGGAGTGGCTTGCCATTTCCTTCCTGAGAGGATTTTCCTGACATGGATTGAACCTGCGTCTCCTGCATTGGCAGGCAGATTCTTTACCGCTGAACCACCAGGGAAGCTCCATTTTTTTTTTTTCCTTTGAATAAAAAAATTATGTGAACAAAGTCTATCTTGGCAGATCGAATTTCAGAGATTTGTCTTTTGCTCTTTCTGCCTCGTGTGTGTGTGTGTGTGTGTGTGTGTATCTGTGTGTCTGTGTGTTTCTAAGATGAACTAAAGCAACCTAGATATGTTCACACTCTCAAGAGTTCAACCTTGGTCATTACTCTTTCGTTTAATACCCATGTAGCAACATCCTGACTTATCTCACGCTTCAAGGGTTCTGCTTACCCTGTATTTTGAGACACTCTGTAGATGGCTGACATGTTGCATTTTGGTGGCCTTTGCCACTTCCAGCTTGTTCTGGGTCACTTTTCCTATCATCCGGGCTTTCTTTTTTGGGTTTATGCCCATCACCCCATATCAAGATTGGTACCACTTTACCCAGACTAAATAGAGAAGATGCTTCTTGATTTCATCACATCACAGATTAATTTTACTATATTATTAAACAAAATGTGAGTGACCTGAAATAGCAGAAAGAAACTATAATATTGAAAAGAAAATTTAAAACTGTATGCAACTATTCCTATTAAATGCTTTCTCCCTCAGAGTTTGTTTTTTTAGTGTTTACAGGATATAGCTTAACATTCCTTAATGGGTGTCATTGATCATGTAACGTGATAGTGTACACAGGGGAAATCCAGACCCCTAATATTCTCCTGGTCTTAGAAAAAGTGATTCAGTTTCCATTTCTATAAAATGGAAATAATATGTGGAGTTAAATAGAATAATGAATATGAGGTTTTTCTTTTGTTTAATGGTATAAATCATGTACCCAACATGAAATAAACTCTGATTATTTGCCATTTGCTTTTCTTACCAGAATGATTATTATTGTTCTTATAATCAGGCTAGTCAAATATTATGGAATTTTTCAACATCTCTATTTATTAAGTCTAATTAACTCCGTTTGACAGATGGGACAAGAATGGTCAGGTGTCATCAGGATTGTTTACAGTGATTCAAAACTTTAAAAGAAGTCTTTTTGACTCCAAAACCTTTGACTTTTCCTCTACGTGGTACTTTCAGCTTTACTGTTTTCTTAAATAGAACTATCATTTCTCAATTAATGAATCTTTCCATTTTGTTTTGAAGAAATGTTATTGGTCAATTAAATCATCTGTAAAGAAATAAAAACTCATCATAAATTACCTCTGACCAATAAAAGTTTGTTAAAATTTCCCAAGGTATTTATTTTTTATCTTATTTTATAATATTATATATTTATATTAATTTCTATACCTTGTTTATAATTAACTCTCCTTTGTTAAATCTCTAATCTGAGTTACATTGAACTGTTTTATATACTAAAATCTTAAACAGTAGAGAAAGCTGGGTCTATATTTCTGAATAGTTACATAAATTTGAAGCTGCATATAAAATACTTTATGCTTCTTGCTAAAATCTATAAACCTAAATTTGGAATGATACAGCTATTTTACTATGGAAGCTTATTCTGCTTCTTTAGCCTGCAATTTGAATACTTTATTTTAAAAGCTGTTAACAAAAATAACACATTAGTCCACTTGGTGGGGTAGGAGACACTGAAATCCAGTTAGAGATTTGCTGCTTTAGATACAATGTAATTATGTGGTGAAAGTCTTTTTGTCCTTTCATTTTATCCTAACTTGTGCCTTGCAAAATTAGCAATTCCACATAAGAAAGTTGTGGTAATTATTTTCTTAAAATTGTCAGAATGTGTGCTAATCTGGGGATAGTTATCTTTATTCCTTCTTTGGCTTATTACAGGTTTAAATTAAGCTGAGGTTTCTTTAGTGTTATTTTTCTAGAGCCACTGGGATTAGAGATGATGGATTTTGTGGTGCTCTGAGTATAGTTAGGCTCTTGTCAACATAAGTATAAAATTATTGCTGTGTGCAGTTGGTATGTTTTCAAAGGTAATTAAAGCTAAACATTGTGCAGAGAAAGATGATTAGAAATCTTCAATTCACAAAGAAATCCAGCTTTGCTTTGACACCTAAAACCTCACATTCTTTCTGTTTAAAAAAACAAACTTACACTACAGAACTTACAGAAAATTCTTCGTGCTGATTGCAAAATCAACCCAAATACTGAATTATTTTCTGTAAAATGTATGACTCTTACCCCTGACAGTCTAAGCACTATCTGAATATTTTAGAACCTTATTTGTTCATTTCATATTCCTACTTTAGTTATAGAATAGTATATACTTTTGATAGGGATATATTTAAAAAACAAACAGAAATGACAGACTTAATTACCTATTTGTTATTTTTTTTCTTTTTTTTTATAAAGCTATCCACTTAAAATTTACCTTTTTTAAAAAAATGCTGACATCACCATTTTATTAGGGATATGAATGTTGATAAAAGGCAGGAAGGAGATCAGCCCTGGGATTTCTTTGGAAGGAACGATGCTAAAGCTGAAACTCCAGTACTTTGGCCACCTCATGCGAAGAGTTGACTCATTGGAAAAATGAACTGAAAATGAAGGAGAAAGTAGGTTAATGCCAAAAGCTAACATACTTGTTGTAAATTGTAATTTGGGTTGCTTCTGGATTCTCCTTTTCATCTTTCCACACAAAATATTCTGATTCTTTTGTGTGATATAGTTTCTTTATGTTTGTATTTTCTTAGTAATTTTGCTTTTAAAATCCTAAGAAGGTTAGAAATATGGTTGTCAACGTTATAAATTTAAAAGTATACATAATGTAAGTAATCATCATTTAATACATTAGATATTATGCTTTATATAAACTGGATTATTATTATCTAAAACTCTTCAAGTGATAATACTGATATCAGAAAAGATAATTAATCTAAAGTCAAATTTTAATAAAAGGTGATTTGTTATTGGAAAATTAGAAAACCCAACACTATAACCCCAGCACTGTTGGTTGAGTGCATTTGAGAGTAAAAAAAAAAAACGAATATGTTGATGAAAGATGAATAGAAATAGAGGCAAGATAATAATAATGCCAGGGTGCTTATCATACAACATCTATTAAGCACTTTTCACATATCAACTGCTTATATCCTCTCAACAACCTTATGAAGTATGTAGTTATTATTCTATTCATTTTATATATTAGAAAATTGAGGCTCAGAGATGTTTTTGAGCTTCCCCAAAGTTAGTTAACAGTTAGCTGAGTTTGACTTAATAACCCTGTTTGGGGTCAAGTGATCAATGAAAACTATTCACCAGAATGAATATTTAAACTGAGACCTAAAGGAAAAGAGGGAACCAGCCACATCAAGGACCTGGGGAATGAAAGAACACCCAAGAGAAATAACTTGTGCAAGAACACTGGAGCAGGCAAGAGTGTGGAGGTCTGAATAATGGAAGGAGGTTGCCTGTAGCTGGAAGGACATGAGTCTGGGAGAGAATGGTGTAAGAAGAGGTTAGAGATATATGCAAAGGCTAGATTATTTAGAACCTGTAGTCCAAATAATGAATGTTGAGAATGGATATTTTTTGAGGTACAATCAAAAGTCATGCAGCCTTGAGTGAAATGATTTGATTGACATTTAAAGAATACATTTGCTAAGGGTAAAGATGGGATGGCAACTTAGGAAAAGTGAAAGTGTTAGTCACTCAGTCATGTTCCACTCTTTGCAAACTCATGGACTCTAGCCCACCATGCTCCTCTGTCCATGCAATTCTCAAGGCAAGAACACTGGAATGGGTAGCTAGTCCCTTCTTCAGGGGATCTTCCCGACCCAGGATCAAACCCTGGTCTGCCACATTGCAAGGAAATTCTTTACAGTCTGAGCTACCAGGGAAACTCCAATTCCACATGTGAAAAAAGTTAGTGAGTGAGTGAGTGAGTGAAGTCACTCAGTCGTGTCAGACTCTTTGTGACCCCATGGACTGCAGCCTGCAAGGCTCCTCTGTCCATGAAATTTTCCAGGCAAGAGTAGTGGAGTGGGTTGCCATTTCCTTCACCAGGGGATCTTCCCGACCCAGGATCGAACCTGGGTCTCCTGTATTGCAGGCAGACGCTTTAACTTCTGAGCCACCAGGGAACTCAGAAAAAACAAACAAACAAAAAAAAGAGGTAGTACTAGTGATAAAGGACAAATTCAGGAAATATTTTGTAGGTTAAATCTACATAAGTTGTAGATGAATTTGAAGGAGGATGAAAGTGAAGAAAAGGGAGAAATCAAGAATGACAATTATACAATTGATGAACCTACTTTGAAACGTCATTGTCATCCAAAATCCAGAGTTTACATTAGGGTTCATTCTATGTGCTGTACATATGACAAACAGAGTGGACTCTAATGTAAACTCTGGATTTGGGGTGACAGATATATTTCAATGTAGGTTGATCAATTGTTAGTGAAGTACCACTCTGGATAGGGTTGTTGATATTGGGGGAGCCTGTACCTGTGTGCTGGGTGACTCCACTTTCACTTTTCACTTTCGTGCATTGGAGAAAGAAATGGCAACCCACTCCAGTGTTCTTGCCTGGAGAATCCCAGAGACAGGGAAGCCTGGTGGGCTGCAGTCTATGGGGTCGCAGAGTCGGACACGACTAAAGCGACTTAGCAGCAGCAGCAGCAGCAGTACCTGTGTGAAAGCTGTAAGTACTCAGTATTTTTCACTCAGTTTTGCTGTGAACCTAAAACTCCTCTAAAGCTTAAAGCCTATTGAGATGTTTTAAAATAAGAAAGAAAGAAAAAAGTTTGGCTTGAGTAACTCAGTTGAAAATGATGTCATTAGCTGAGATGAGGAAAGCTGGAGAGGGTAAGAGTTGTAAGAAGGGAAAAAAAAAAAAAAAAAGCAGTGCTCCATTATTGTCAAGTTAGGTTGGAGCCATCCATTGGACATGCAGGAGAACACATCAAACAAGCAATTGCATAGGTAGACAAGGAGCTCAAAAGAAAGATCTGAACTGAGGATGGAAATTTAGAACTTGTTATCATAAAGGAGCTTTAAATGATAAGATATGAGATTAGTGAGGCAGATAAATCTGATAAAGAAGAGAGGAAACCCCAGATGGAGTCCTGAAGAACCTCCTACTTCATGATTTTAGATAAATCATCCAAACAAATATTTCATACAAATTAGGTTAAGTCTTATATATTTTACAAGGAAAATGAGCAACAGAAAGATTGTGGTATCCTGAGGCATATTTAAAAATCTTAAACAAGAAAACATGATTACCAAGGACAATTGAATTAGGGTAAAATAATATTTCTATAATTTAATTAGCTTTAAAAAACCTAAGACACATATTGAAAAATTGGAATCAAACCATACTTAATCAAAAAAGTTTCAGTTTAATATTACAAATAACTCCTTGGTTTTTATAGCTTGCTGATTTTTTTCTATAGATGGCAAACTGTTTAAAATTCCAGTTGCTTTGGTATAATATGATTCTGTTTAATATAGATTTTAATGATAAAATTATTTTTAAGAATTACCCCCCAAAACTGGAAAACACACATGTACATATCATCTGGTGTCTATCAAGCATTAGGTTACAATTATTTCTCCAAATTCATTACTTTGTGTTTCTCTAGTTGATTACAAATGCTTCATTTATGTACATATTCTATAATTTCATGTGACTGAGATTTCTGAGACATTCTTTCAAAATAGTTTTTTAAGTCCTTAAGAGTTTGAAATAAGGGAAAAAAGATTAAATGTGAGCTAAAGTCTCTGGTCATTTTGAGAGCCTCTTTTCTTGAATATTCTAAGATTTGATCTGTTTCTTTGGGTACTTCCATTAAACAGTGAAATTATATAGCATTCTGAATATAGAATCAGGCAATAAATGAATATAAAAAATTAATTTTAAAGTATTTTCTCATTAAAAAAATAAATCATTAATTGTAGTTGTTTCAAGAATTTATATTCTAAAAATTTGAGAAAATCCAAATTCTTCTTCAAAAGGCTGTTTAGAACTTAAGTGTTTACTTGAAGTGATTGAGAAGGAATGTATTGTAGGATATCACTAGATCTGGCTCCAGAAAGAGTTATAATTAGCAGAAGGAAAAATGAATCTATTGATTAAAAAACAAACAAACTTTATATTGCGGAGTTTCATGCTGTAAAAGTACTCAGCCCATTTTCTGCCTGCCTTCTTCTGTATTCTTTTGATTCCCTGCCACCTCTAGTTGGGAAGTTACAGGACATTGTCAGAGATTCAAGAAAAGCTGTTAAGTGAAGAGAACGTAAGTGTCTTTAACAAGAGAACATCTTCGGTGTTCAAAGCTGAGAGTAATCTATAGCAATCTGATTCAGCTAAATATACAGAATACATTAACTTACTAAAAGCCCAAAGGGAATTAAGGGATGTTGAAAGGAGAGAAAGGGCCAATAAAAACTGTTGGCAATTGGTAAGTATTAGTGGGAGAGACAAAAGTTGTACACGACTTACTTACTTACTTTATTTGAACTCTGTTTTAATTCCATATTAACTTTTCATTTAACTAAGGGCTTGCATAAGCAATATATAAAGGTTCTGTCATGAAGCAAAGAATAGAACTCCATTGTAATTCCAGGAATATTCTTGACTAACTCTATATATCCCATTATTCTACTATCTAAAAAGAAATAAAGTAGAAATGTTTTCTTAAAGCTGTGCCCTCACATTGACAGAACTGATGGCATCAATTTACAAAGTTTTTAGTCCTTTTAAAAGCCTGTCGCTTTTAATCAGTGTCACACACATCTATCTTTCTTTACTCTTTGCCATGTTTTCAGGTAAAGGAAATTACTTGTATGTGAATTTATTTTAAATACAACTTGATTAAAAGAGAATTAAAAACCTCAGGCCAAATTTTGTTATAGTATTTTAAATAAATTGTAACATTTGCACTACAAATGCAGACTCCCACTCGCACATGGAAAGCAGAAAATGTTCCCACACTCCCAGAAGGAAAAATCTCCACATAGGACATTTTTCCAATAAAATTTGTATAGAACAATCAAAAGAGTTAATTGGTAAAACCATAACTAATTCTTGAAACCAGAGACCACCCAGCCACAAAACTATTCATGGTTTTTTGTTTTGGTTTTTGCCAGTAATTTTAGCTTAATGAATACCAAAAAGTATCTGACAAAGGAAGACATGTCCCAAAGAGGTTTGAAACACAATGGGCACCCAAGAAAAAGGAATTTTGACATGTTTCAAATTATTGGAAGCTCAAAATTTAAGATACAAATATTCTAAATAAAACATAGAAGTTGAGAATTATTGAAAATTTTCTCTCTGATAAAATAAGAGACACAGTCAGAAGTTTGCAAAGTAAGAAAAACATGGTAATGAATCAGATTTCTGATTTACAAAAGTGCAAACACATCACTGGCTTCTGATGATTTGGTTATATCTTCTTTTGCAGTTTTATTTGGTGGATTTTATTTTTTCCCCTGTTTTTTAAAACTCTTTTTAGTTAATATTTAGGCATTCATTTGGTAACAAAATTTGGGTAAATAAAGCTAGTTCTTTTTCATAAAACAAGTCACTCAAGCTTATCTTAAAAAATAGAAAGTTTTTACTGTTTTAACTTGTAGCTGGAACCTGGATATTTCTTTCATGATAAATCCTTGGACAAGGTAAATAAATACTCATGTAACTTACTAATGAATCATGAAATAAGCATTAAGCATTATTTTATTTAAATGGCTTAAAGAGACACAATTTGTAACTTAGCATTTATCTTTCCTGGTTTGCAAGTTTTAACGAGGAATACCCATCCTTTTGTTGATGGGTATTGCTTAACTCTGAACACAGGGTGGGCAAATGGCCTTGAATGAGTAAGCAGAAGATTAATGAAAAACTAGAACTACAATGAGCCTTCCCCCATCCTCCACAGAAGTGTGGGTTTTCATTTCCTTATCTCTAAAAGCATGTGATAGTGATCCAGTTGTGAGGGGAAAGACCATCCCTTTGATCTTCAGTTAAGTGAGAAGATATAGTTGTATCCTATTTGAATCAATAAAAGATTTCTTATTAGATTTCTGGTTGAATCAATCAGCTTGAGGGGTGGGGAAGGAATTAACGGAACAGTTAAGGGCTTACAGTGACTTTAAAGCCCACCACAACTCCAACATACTTTTTCAATAAAATAATCTTTGATTGTATTTTGGGTCTCAAAAAACTCAAGGTTGGCTGTTAGTCTTAAAATTTCTAGTCTATTTTATCCATAAAGAAAAGTAATCTTGCTTACTAGATAAACTTAATCAGAAAATATTACTTACATCAATTCATGAAAAAGTAAAATACAACGTATCTAGAGCTCCCAAGACTGATGGTCCTAATAGTTCCTAGCTCCAGATCCTGCTCTGAGAATTTTACATAAGCTATATATCCTCTTCTTCCACCAAAATTTGCTTACATATTCAAGGTCTTTCTAAATTCATAAAGTTAATAAGGAAATTTCCAAAACACCAATATGTTCTAGAAATCATATTGGTATTTGAATAGGGCTTCCTGGTAGCTCAGATGGTAAAGAATCTGCCAGCAATGTAGGAGGCCTGGGTTCAATCCCTGGGTTGGGAAGATTCACTGGAGAAGGGAATAGCTACCCAGTCCAGTACTCTTGCCTGGAGAATCCCCATGGACAGAGGAGCTTGAAAAGCTAAAGTCACTAGGGCTACAAAAAGGCAGATATGACTGACATTTGAACACTTACTATTTAAAAAGGAAAGAAATAAATCAAAAATTATTTTACAATAAACACAGTAATGACAGGTGACTGGAATGCAAAAGTGGAAAGTCGAGAGATACCTGGAGTAACAGGCAAAGTTGACCTTGGAGTACAGAATGAAGCAGGACAAAGGTTAACAGAGTTTTACCAAGAGAACACACTAAATCAAAAATTATTTTACAATAAACACAGTAATGACAGGTGACTGGAATGCAAAAGTGGAAAGTCGAGAGATACCTGGAGTAACAGGCAAAGTTGACCTTGGAGTACAGAATGAAGCAGGACAAAGGTTAACAGAGTTTTACCAAGAGAACACACTAGTCATAGCAAACACCCTCTTCCAACAACACAAGAGAAAACTGTATACATGGACATCACCATATGGTCAATACTGAAATCAGACTGATTATATTCTTTGTAGCCATAGATGGAATTTATATAGTCAGCAAAACAAGACCAGGAGCTGACTGTGGTGCAGATCTTGAACTCCTTATTGCAAAATTCAGACTTAAATTGAGGAAAGCAGGGAAAACCACTAGACCATTCAGGTATGACCTAAATTAAAACCCTTACAATTATACAGTGGAAGTGACAAATAGATTCAAGAGATAAGATCTGATAGACAGAGTGCCTGAAAACTATGGATGGAGGTTTCTAACACTGTACTGGAGGTGGTAATCAAAATCATCCCCAACAATAAGAAATGCAAAAATTCAAAATGTTTGTCTGAGGAGGCCTTACAAATAGCTGAGAAAAGAAGAGAAGAGAAAGGCAAAGGAGAAAAGGAAAGATATACCCATCTGAAAGCAGTTCAGTTCAGTTCAGTCGCTCAGTCATGTCCGACTATTTGCAACCCCATGAACTGCAGCACACTTGGCCTCCCTGTCCATCACCCACTCCCGGAGTTCACTCAGACTCATGTCCATCGAGTTGGTGATGCCATCCAGCCATCTCATCCTCTGTCATCCCCTTCTCCTCCTGCCCCCAATCCCTCCAGCATCAGAGTCTTTTCCAACGAGTCAACTCTTCGCATGAGGTGGCCAAAGTACTGGAGTTTCAGCTATAGCATCATTCCTTCCAAAGAACACCCAGGAATGATCTCCTTTAGGATGGACTGGTTGGATCTCCTTGCAGTCCAAGGGACTCGCAAGAGTCTTCTCCAACACCATAGTTCAAAAGCATCACTTCTTCAGTGCTCAGCATTCTTCACAGTCCAACTTTCACATCCATACATGACCACTGGAAACACCATAGCCTTGACTAGATGGACCTTTGTTGGCAAAGTAATGTCTCTGCTTTTGAATATGCTATCTAGGTTGGTCATAACTTTCCTTCCAAGGTGTAAGTGTCTTTTAATTTCATGACTGCAGTCAACATCTGCAGTTAAGAATAGCAAGGAGAGATAAGAAAGCCTTCCTCGGTGATCAATGAAAAGAAACAGAGGAAAATAATAGAATGGGAAAGATTACAGATCCCTTCAAGAAAATTAGAGATACCAAGGGAACATCTCATGCAAATATGGGCACAATAAAGAACAGAAATGGTATGGACCTAACAAAAGCAGAAGATATTAAGAAGAGGTGGCAAGAAAACAAAAAAGAACTATGCAAGAAAGATTTTAAAGATCCAGATAACTATGATGGTGTAATCACTCACCTAAAGCTAGACATCCTGGAGTCAAAGTCAAGTGGGCCATCATTACAAAGCTGATGAGGTGATGGAATTCCAGCTGAACTATTTCAAATCCTAAAAGATCATACACTCAATATGCCAGCAAATTTGGAAAATTCAATAGTGGCCACAGGACTGCAAAGGGTCACTTTTCATGCCAATCCGAAAGAAAATCAAATGCCAAAGAAGGCTCAAACTACCATACAATTGCACTCATCTCACATACTAGCAAAGTAATGCACAAAATTCTCCGAGCAAGGCTTCAACAGTACATGACTAAGAACTTCCGGATATTCAAGCTGGATTTAGAGAAGGCAGAGGAACCAGAGATAAAATTGCCAACATCCATTGAATCCTTGAAAAAAGCCATCTTCCATGAAGATATTTATTTAATCTCTACTAAATGAATGCTAAAATGTTAAGATTATAGTTATTTTTATCCTTTGTAGCATTTACATATTTCATGAAGAAGGTTACAGGAGGACCCTATCAATGGCTCTGAAAACCAAATAACCCCACAGAAGAGTATTAATCATATGAAGGGAACATACTGTGGAGCAGTTTATGGTGTATCTGCTTTTTCACTTGTGAATGTGGATCCACATTTTCTTGCTTGGCAAACAAGTATCTCCCACGGCACCCATTAAGGAAAAGGCAGGGCAGGATCCAGGAAATGACAGAAAGTTCAGTGTGACAGAATTATGGGGGAGAATTAATTATAAATCCACTATGGCTGAGACTGTTCTTAGAAAAGATTTTGATAAGTCACACAGGTCATATAAAGGATATCAGACCTGAATAAGGAAATGGTAAAAATAAGGAGTTAAGAAACTAACCAAGAAAGCATGGTATTATATGTGGTGTTTAGGAAGGTTCTGGACATCAAGTTAACTATTGAAATTATTTAGTAATCAGCATCAAATTTTGAAATAGCTATTAGTAGTCGGGGGGGGGTAGGAATGTGCAATACACACATATGTACACAATAAGCCAAGAACATGGCAATCCTAGTCCTTTGAAGTTATTTTTCAAATAAAATAATTTGAAGACAAATCCAAGTCATCATTTTCATGTGAATGAGTTACTTAACACTTTGTAATCATCTTTCTCATTTTTTTCTTGAGCAAATTCACATGCTCCTTACACAGTTTGGAATTGTAACTGATTTCATATTCTCCCTCTCTCCAGTATCTGTCTCTCTCCATTTCTTTCTTTCCCTTTCCCCATCTCCTTTTAAAAAGTGGCATGCAAAAAAAGTCAGTGTATTAACTATATATATATGTCTTTTTGTCTGTTGCACACACATATGATTTTCGACCTTCAAGCATAAAATGTAATAACATGATATTTAAATAGTAACATGGTTTTAAGTTAAGATATTCCAATGATGCTGAAGCTGAAGCTGCAATACTTCGGCCATCTGATGCAGAGAGCTGACTTATTGGAAAAGACCCTTATGCTGGGAAAGACTGAAGGCAGGAAGAGAAGTGAGTGACAGAAGATGAAATGGTTAGATAGAATCACTGACTCAATGGACATAAATTTGGGCAAACTCTGGGAGAGTGAAAGACAGGGAAGCCTGGTGAACTGCAGTCCATGGCATTGCGAAGAGTAGGACATCACTTAGCAACTGAACAACAGCAGCTTTCCTATGATGTATCTTTTGTAAAATCAAATAATTATAAACTAATGCATATTTTGAAATGTTTGTATTTCTTCCTAAAGAATTATAATTACTTGTAATTACTATTCCCATGCTAAATATATACAGCTTTGAATTGCTAATCTCTGATATCTTATTGACAAATTCAATTATATTGTAAAATATACAATAATATATTTATTCATGTATTTATTCATTCATTTAGATTCACATAATAAATATTTTTAACCACTTACTCTGCAATCAGCCCTGTACCAGTCAATTAATCTTGATGCCTGCTTTCATGGAGCTTAAAATTTATCAGGAAAAACAGACAATTGCAATGCAATGCATGAGGGATCAAGTAATTAAAATATAGCTTGGATTTCTCCAGCATTCTTCTGCATGCAAACTTCCCCTTCTCTTGTCTGCACACACACAAAAGTAAGAAACACAATTCAACAGCCAGGAGACTAAAAGAATAGCATAGATCTTTATTGCAGCATTCCTTAAAAGAACAAATAAGTGGGGGTTATATAGGTATTATACAGATAGTGTCCCAATAGTTTTGTCTAGGCATCTCTCTTTCCTTCAGATTTTTTCACACTTTTAGCAGTTATTAATATTCAAAAGCAGAGACATTACTTTGCCGACTAA
>SJYT01055450.1:51593-72177 GCA_006410635.1 Cephalophus harveyi
GCTGGATGGCATCACAGACTCGATGGACGTGAGTCTGAGTGAACTCCGGGAGTTGGTGATGGACAGGGAGGCCTGGCGTGCTGCGCTTCATGGGGTCGCAAAGAGTCGGACACGACTGAGCGACTGAACTGAACTAATAATAGAAGGGCTTCGCTGATAACTCAGTTGGTTAAGAATCCCCCTGCAAAGCAGTAGACCCAAGATCCGCTGGAGAAGGGATAGGCTACCCACTCCAGGATTCTTGGACTTCCCTGGTGGCTCAGCTGGTAAAGAATCCGCCTGCAATGCGGGAGACGGGTTCAGTCCCTGGGTTGGGAAGATGCCCTGGAGAAGGGAAGGACTACCCACTCCAGTGTTCTGACCTGGAGAATCCCATGGGCTGTATAGTCCATGAGGTCGAAAAGAGTCGGACACGACTGAGTGACTTTCACTTTCACTTTCTATTCTTAAGGGTGATAACATTAGTAAGGGAGAATCCAGTCATTTAATCCATGATTTCTGAAGTTGGGTTTTTTTTTTTTTTTTTAATATATGTACACACTTAGACCATAGTAGTATAAATAATTTATAGAAAACTCTAGCAGTCTTTCATTGTTTTAAAAAAATGGGCCGCTGTTCTGATACATAAAAATGCATGCATCTTAATACTCCTTGGAGTCATTATGTTGATGGTGTGCATAAAGAAGTATCATAATATTGATCATTTATTAAAAGCAGTAAACTCAGTGGAAGTGTCTAGTGTTTCATTATTGCTACTGAATTTTTCTTCTAGGACAAAGTTCTAAAAACATCAGTTCCTCCCCAAGCATTGAGAGTTTGCCCGGAGGGAGAGAGTTCACTGGCTCCCCACCTTCATCTGCTGCTAAGAAGGATTCCTTTTTCAGCAACATCTCCCGATCTCGCTCACACAGCAAAAGTATGGGCAGGAAAGAATCTGTAAGTATTTTAAGGACAGTTTTCTTTTTATTTTTCATTTTCCTCTAAAATGCCTCATTTGTGAAAGCCTCTTTTAATGCCTAGTTTTATAAAGTTCTTAACATCATTATGGACTAAAATGAAATATTTCATCAAAAATATTTTGATTATTATAATTTAGTAATATTTTAAGGCTGTTGTCTGTATTATACTGGGTTGGGGACAAGGTGACGTCGTATCAATTTAAAGTAAGATGAATCCTAAATTTTCATTCTGTTTTCCTTTTTTGCCAAAGCCTGTATTGTCTTCTAAAATATAAAGATTATCATTATAACAAACCATAGAACAAGATACTTTAAACAGACCAAGCTGTTTATGTTGCATTGATAGCCACCAATGCCATTTGTATACACTACTCAAAAGCATATAGCTAGCACATGTCAACTACCTAAAAAATCTGGTTTCTAAAAAATTTCAAGTCACCTTCACAAGAACTAAAATATTTATCACATTTTATAGCTAATTCAACATGATATTCTAATATGAAGAATTCTGCTGCCTACTGGAAGAGGATGTAAATGTGAGGCCTTACGGAAAGGGTCTGGATGTGGCTGAAAGGGTGCTGAGACGGCAGAGTAAGGCTGCTGAGATGGGGGGCTGTAAAACGTCTGAGGGATAATTATTCATGGCTCATAGACACCGTAACAGCGTGGGGTCTGTCTGTGTGACTGTAGGACACGCAGCTTCCTGGGGCCTCGGCCGCCTCAGCTGCAGATTGAACGGCATCCTTTGCGCTCGGAAGGGGAGACGCCACCGCACACTCCCTTGGGGTGCTTCTCTCGTGTGCACAAGAGCAGCGTGGAACTTCCGTTTGACGGTGGCAGCTTTAATGCGAGCAGTTAGCTCTGCTCCCTCCTAAACTCCACTCCAAGACAGTTAAAGTCATTAGAGATAAACCCTCCAGGAATAAGAAACAGTAGAGAAAGCAACAGCAACAAGATTTTGTTACTTGGAAAGCAGATGTTAAGTGGAAGCTAATGCAGCAGCCTAAGAAAGCTGAATGCTGAGGCAGCAGCAGGGAAAACCAGGAAGCAACCTGAGTGAGATGGGAAAGCCCCCAGAAGCCCAGGAGCAGGGGGAACTTAGGAGCAGGGTGGACGTGGAGCCGAAGACATGTTCAGCCACTCATTGTGTCTGACCCCGTGAACCGCAGCATTCCAGGCCTCCCTGTCCATCACCAACCCCCGGAGTTCACTCAGACTCCCGTCCATTGAGTCAGCGATGCCACCCAGCCATCTCATCCTCTGTCATCCCCTTATTCTCCTGTCTTCAGTCTTGCCCAGCATCAGGGTCTTTTCCGCTGAGTTGGCTCTTCTCATCAGATGGCCAGAGTATTGGAGCTTCAACTTTAGCATCAGCCTTTCCAGTGAATATTCAGGGTTGATCTCCTTTAGGATTGACTGGTTGGTTCTCCTTACTCTCCAAGGGACTCTCAAGAGTCTTCTACAATACCACAGTTGAAAAGAATCAGTTCTTCTGCATTCAGTTGCCTTTATGGTCCTGCTCTCATACCCATACACGAACACTGGAAAAACCATAGCTTTGACTATGCAGACCTTTGTCAGCAAAGTAATGTCTCTGGTTTTTAATATGCTGTCTAGGTTGATCATAACTTTTCTTCCAAACAGCAAGTGTCTTTTAATTTCGTGGCTGCAGTCCCCATCTGCAGTGATTTTGGAGCCCAAAAAGTAAAGTCTGTCACTGTTTCACCATCTATTTTCCATGAAGTGATGGGACCAGATGCCATGATCTTCATTTTTAAAATGTTGAGTTTTAAGCCAGCTTTTTCACTCTCCTGATTCACCTTCATCAAGAAGCTCTTTAGTTCCTCTTTGCTTTTGGTCATAAGGGTGGTGTCATCTGCATATCTGAGGTTATTGATATCTCTCCTGGCAATCTCGATTCCAGCTTGTGCTTCATCCAGCCTGGCATTTCTCATGATGTACTCTGCATATAAGTTAAATGAGCAGGGTGAAAATATCAGCCTTGACATACTCCTTTCCTGATTCTGAACCAGTCTGTTTTTCCATGTCTGGTTCTAACTCTTGCTTTTTGACCTGCATACAGGTTTCTCAGGAGACAGGTCAGGTGGTCTGGTATTCCCATCTCTTTCAGAATTTTGCACAGTTTGTTTTGATCCACACAGTCAAAGGCTTTAATTAGCATAGTCAGTGAAGGCAGAAGTAGATGTTTTTCTGGAATTCCCTTACTTTTTCTGTGCTCCAGCAGATGTTGGCAATTTGATCTCTCGTTCCTCTGCCTTTCTAAATCTAGCTTGTACATCTGGAAATTCTTGGTTCATGTACTATGAAGCCTAGCTTAAAGAATTTTGAGCATTACCTTATAAATGAAAGAAAACCTCTTACCTGCCAGAGGGCACAACAGAACCTTGTGGGCGCCCGGACCCAGGAGAGGAGCTGTGGGAGCCGCAGGAGCCTGCGGCAGGCCCGCCTGCGCGTGAGGGGCCCCCGCGGGGGCGTGGCCCGCGGGGGGCGTGGCCGCGGGGCGTGGGGGCGTGGCCCGGGGGCGTGGCCCGCGGCGGCCCTGCCGCAGGCGCGGGGGCGCCGCAGCCCGTCCTGGGAGGCGCGGCTCGTGGCCCGAGTCTTCCTGGAGGAGGCCCCCATTAGCCCCACTGTAGAGCCGCCGGAACTCTGCGGACAGAGAGAGATCCCACAGACACACAGAATCGGGGGAAGAAAGATTTCCAACAACGGATCGGGAATTAAAATAGCTACACACTTTGCAGGGCAACACCAGAAGGAGGCGGTGGAGGAGCTCCTTCAGAGTTCTGAGAGGAAGTTACTGCCAGGCAGAATCAGCCCCCACCCCCGCGCCACGCTGATTAACTGTGAGGGCAGAGTGCAGCGACTTTCAGCCCAGAAGGTTCGAATACAGGTATTCCCGTGCACCCATTCTCAGAATCCCCTGGAGGACATGCCACACGAAGAGGAGGACAGATGCCAAGGCCAGAGAGCACTCGAGGGCAGGGGCAGAGCGTCTGACAGGCACCAAGGCCAGAGAGCACTTGGGAACCAGGGGCAGAGCGTCTGACAGGCACCAGGGCCAGAGAACCCTCGAGAACCCGGGCAGAGCGTCTGACAGGCACCAAGGCCAGAGAGCCCTTGGGAACCAGGGGCAGAGCGTCTGACAGGCACCAGGGCCAGAGAACCCTCGAGAACCCGGGCAGAGCGTCTGACAGGCACCAAGGCCAGAGAGCACTTGGGAACCAGGGGCAGAGCGTCTGACAGGCACCAGGGCCAGAGAACCCTCGAGAACCCGGGCAGAGCGTCTGACAGGCACCAAGGCCAGAGAGCCCTTGGGAACCAGGGGCAGAGCGTCTGACAGGCACCAGGGCCAGAGAACCCTCGAGAACCCGGGCAGAGCGTCTGACAGGCACCAAGGCCAGAGAGCACTTGGGAACCAGGGGCAGAGCGTCTGACAGGCACCAGGGCCAGAGAACCCTCGAGAACCCGGGCAGAGCGTCTGACAGGCACCAAGGCCAGAGAGCACTTGGGAACCAGGGGCAGAGCGTCTGACAGGCACCAGGGCCAGAGAACCCTCGAGAACCCGGGCAGAGCGTCTGACAGGCACCAAGGCCAGAGAGCACTTGGGAACCAGGGGCAGAGCGTCTGACAGGCACCAGGGCCAGAGAACCCTCGAGAACCCGGGCAGAGCGTCTGACAGGCACCAAGGCCAGAGAGCACTTGGGAACCAGGGGCAGAGCGTCTGACAGGCACCAGGGCCAGAGAACCCTCGAGAACCCGGGCAGAGCGTCTGACAGGCACCAAGGCCAGAGAGCACTTGGGAACCAGGGGCAGAGCGTCTGACAGGCACCAGGGCCAGAGAACCCTCGAGAACCCGGGCAGAGCGTCTGACAGGCACCAAGGCCAGAGAGCACTTGGGAACCAGGGGCAGAGCGTCTGACAGGCACCAGGGCCAGAGAACCCTCGAGAACCCGGGCAGAGCGTCTGACAGGCACCAAGGCCAGAGAGCACTTGGGAACCAGGGGCAGAGCGTCTGACAGGCACCAGGGCCAGAGATGCCTCGAGAACCCGGGCAGAGCGTCTGACAGGCACCAAGGCCAGAGAGCACTTGGGAACCAGGGGCAGAGCGTCTGACAGGCACCAGGGCCAGAGATGCCTCGAGAACCCGGGCAGAGCGTCTGACAGGCACCAAGGCCAGAGAGCGCCTGGCAGAGCGTCTGGCAGGCCTCTTCAGAAGGCAGTGTAGGGAATCCTTGGAGCTCGTGGAGCATCTGGGCAGCAGATCCGAAGAGCTGCAGCCTGGATTGGAGCAAGTCAGAAATCCCGGAAAGTTTTCTCTCAAAAGATGAAGTTCGAGGAATGACTAGTACGCTTGAACAAATTTAGAAATTTGCACAGCTAAAGGTGAGTTTTAAGTCTGAATTAGTGGTGACTTTATAAAAATGAAACCACTGAAATCCAGGACAATAGTAACTCCAAAGAAAAACCAAGCGAGCACAGGAAAGACAGAACGGTGTTGATGAGGCCGTCGCTCGGCCAGGCCAGGGGCTTATATGCACCCTGCCATGCAGGCGTTGACGGTTAAGCACCATCAAGGCCCGTGAGAAGGTGGGTGGGAGCCTCTGCCTGGGGAGGAGGGGGCAGTGGTGGTCAGAGCTGCATCTTCATCTTCCATCTTGGAAATCAGGGAGTAGTCCTCTCTAGAAAAATCAGGATGTGGCAACATAAGCTAGAGCTATAAAAGTGAGGGGGAAAAAAAAACGGTGAAAAGAATTGAAAGTGGCTGCCCGTGGAGAGCAGGAAGTGGAGGGTGGGGCTGTGTGAACTATTTTTCATAACAAGCCTTGTAGAGCCATTTGAGTCTTCAAAGTGCTACATATGTAGCTTAGATTAAAAACGATAACTAAAAATCACAACAAAAATAGAACGCTTTGGCATAATAGGTTAGAAGAGGAGCTGTCTGCCTGCACCAAGAGCATGTCTCTGAAGAGCGGGGGTGAGGACGCACGTGTTGGCTCTGCATTCCGTCCTATTCTGGTGGCATATGGGTTAGGCTGCAACACCAGTTAATGACTTTTCCTTTATGGTGCGGCTGTAACTTAAGACTGAGAAGCTGAGCAAAAATAGAGACGGAGTAAGTCTAGCTGTCTGCAGAGATCTGCTGTGAACCCAGAAACAGAGGCCCCCTTCGTTATTCAAAATTTAATGTCTTTCTTAACTTGGGGAGGGGTGGACACATTTTCAAGAGAAAGCCCGTCGTTTTCCAAGCAAAAGGTTATAGTTTTAGGGAAGCATGGCTGTGGTCCAAGCTCTCTGGTCCAGCTGTGCCCACTGTAGGCCCTGGCTAGGACTGCACGGCGTGATCCGCCTGCCCCGCGGCCCACTCTGGCCTGGGAGCTGGCGACGGCAGCGGCAGGCCTGTGCTTGCGAGCCCTTCCTCATCCTGCCTCCTGGCACAGTGAGCCGAGACTGTCGCTTCTCCTGGCCCGAGCACGGCTGGACACGCTCAGGTCCAGAGCTGAGCCTCGGCCTCCCGGGGAGACAAGCGCTGCCGCCAGAGTGGCCAGGTGACGCTGGGGCTGTGATGAGACGCCTCCCATCCTTTGCTCTCATTTCCAGCCCCATTTGCTGTGATGCAGGGATATTCCATGTCCTCAGAGAAGTTCAGAGTAATTTTTCCGTAACATCATCATCACTACCAGTTTCTCTCACAGCAAGTGGCCAGAAATTGAAGCAAAGACATCTGTTGCTTTGGGTCCCTGGTGCCAGAGACTGTATGATGCCTTTCGGATTTCAAGCTGATCTCTGAAAGCGTCCCAGGGTGGATAAATTACTGACGTCAGCCAACAAAAGGCTGAAATAGCAGTTGAAAACAGACACTAAAACAAAGATAATCTAGTGGTAGCTGTCAACCTAGAGTGGTGAAATCTGCTTATAATGTTTGTAATCTAATCATTGAGAATCGAGTTTTCTTCGTCATCAATATAAGTATGATGTATTTTGAACAAGAATCATGTATTAGATCATAGAACTTATTTCCCCTCATTACTGCCTTTTTATGTATTATAGAAAGACTTTTGTAATCCATAGGCTACCTTCTTTAAATGTACTCCTGTTAATGCCTCTGATCTGGTTGCATAATAAAAGAACACAAAACTCAGCTAAGTCTATAGAGAGGTAACAGATTAAGCTTTTTGCCATTTATTTATAAAAGACATTATTATAGTACTTTTCTGAAATGCGCACAAACCAGTAAGAAGTTTAAGAATTGACCTTACTTCTTTATCAGTAGTAGTATATTCTGAAGGTTGGTGTTTATTCATGGAAATGATCTTCCCTCTGCTTTGCTTCCTGAAAGTCTGTAGGTCACAATTCTATCCAAGCGATATAATTTTTCCTCAAGACTAAAAAAGCTCTGATTTTCAGTCTTGAGGAAATTGGCAGTTTTGACACTAAAGTTTTCGTGCTTTATTTTGTGTGGTAATATAAAGGACACCCAATACTCAGTTTTCTAGAGATCTATTTTAGTTGGTCATTCATCCGGCTGCTAAATAAGTTTTTACTTGGCTTAGCACCATTAGTCATGTTCTATGATTGTTGCCAAGTCGTTTTCCAAGAATATCTTTGCTGAGGTTAAGGAATAGAGAATATAAGGAAGACTCTAAAATGGATTTGTGTAGGTGAATAAGTTCTAATATTTAAGCACATTAGCCAATTAAATGATCTTTTCTAAGTTCCTGATGAACTGCAAGACATTTTGCTGTGGTTTGTGATAATTACATAGCAGTCTCCAGAGATCTAAACTGATAAATGGTTCAGAGTCCTCTCTAAACCACAGGAAATCAGAATTATCTGAGCTGAAAGGTTCTGCATGACGGCAGGGTGTGTGATGAGCTGTCCGCTGCCTGCAGGCTCCCCACACCCTGGGGGGCATCGCCCTGTGTCTCGGTGACCCCGCACGCATCCGTCACCACCCTGCAATAGTTTGAACATATGCTTTTGTCATACTAACAGAATTTATTTTTATAATTTTCATTGATCTCGTCTTTATCACAGCAAAATAACAAAAAGTGTCACATGAATGAAAATAGATTTGAAAGCAGGCTCATACTTCTGGAAGTACAGGTGCCCTGAACATCACTGATCTACCCCGGTCATGTTCTAGAAATTGAAATTTAAGGCATACCCACATGACAGATATAAGAGAGCAGTCTCACTGAGGGTGCTTACAGTGAAACTGGAGAGGGGAGAACACATTAGAAATCATAATTAAAGTAAATAAAAATAAGATTCATCAGTGAGAGAGGCCTTAGGTGCATCAGTAAGTGGAACAGTGAAGACGGTGCGGAAGATGGGCTCAGAAGACAGACCCCCACGGGCTTTGTTGGTCTAGACCAGCTTCACGTGAGAGAAGCATAGCCGCGCATTTCTTCTTCCCCTACGTGCAGACCCCATGACTTCTGAGGAGAGAAGGGGGTGGGGGCGTGATGGACAGGCAGGCGGCGGTGTGCACGGAGCTGCTCTCTCCTCCTCACCTCCTCTGACAGTGTGAGATGGTTAGGACTGTGCCAAGTGGCTTTTGGTAAACAGCAGAGGAAGTGCTGTCTCAGATGCAGAAATCTGTTGCTCATTGTCTCAGATAGCAAGACTCTCCAGAGAGGCGGGTCTGGCGTTGGAGGGCTCGGTCCTGGTGTCTGCAGCTCCCCGCGCTGCCCCCTCAGTGGATCGGCTGGTCCCCTGTCTGCCCCTGTCACTGTTCTCAGGAAGGCTGCCACCGAACCTGCCAGCTACCCTGGCATCCCTAAGCTTCACTCATGCATCGTCTTCCAGAGAGGTCTGTTTGCAAGTTCCCCAGCAGGCTCTCCCTGCCACCTCAGTGGCTGGCCAGAATTCAATCCCAGGCCCACTCTGGATTTTGTTTTTTTAAAACTTTGTTTTGTATCGGGGTATAGCTGATTAAGTTTTGTGATGATTTCAGATGAGCAGGGAAGGGGCTCAGCCACTCTTCCCCAGGCTGCCCTGCCGCGTCGAGCAGGGCTCCGTGTGCTGTGCAGGCGGGCCTGGGGCTACCCATCGGGAATGTGGCACTGCGCACGTGCCCGTCCCACGCTCCCTAACTGCCCCGTCCCCCCAGCCGCAAGTTCGCTGTCTGTGAGTCCGAGTCTGTTTTCTAAGTAAGTTCGTTTGTATCGTTTCCTTTTAGATTCCACGTATAAGGGATGTCATAGGACACTTCTTCTCTGTCTGGCTGACTCGCTCAGTATGACACTCTCCAGGCCCACCCGTGTTGCTGCAAATGGCACTATTTCATCCTTTCTGACGGCTCAGTCACACTCCATTGTGTGTATGTGCTGCAGCTTCTTAACCTGTTCGTGAAGCCAGTCAGCACCAGGAAGGGATTAGAGAAGGCCCTGGCAGGGTGGAGAGGTGGTGGAGGCGGGTGGCCGGACGCTTTTGATGAATCCATTATCCCTGAAGTATTAATTGCCAAAATGGTTTATCAACTCCTTCCCTAAAGCACTGCCCGCTGTTCTCTCAGTGGTGTTTTCAGTTCAGTTCAGTCGCTCAGTCGTGTCTGACTCTTTACGACCCCGTGAATTGCAGCACGCCAGGCCTCCCTGTCCATCACCAACTCCCGGAGTTCACTCAGACTCACGTCCATCGAGTCAGCGATGCCATCCATCCATCTCATCCTCGGTTGTCCCCTTCTCCTCCTGCCCCCAATCCCTCCCAGCATCAGAGTCTTTTCAACTGAGTCAGCTCTTCCCATGAGGTGGCCAAAGTATTGGAGTTTCAGCTTCAGCATCATTCCTTCCAAAGAAATCCCAGGGTTGATCTCCTTCAGAATGGACTGGCTGGATCTCCTTGCAGTCCAAGGGACTCTCAAGAGTCTTCTCCAACACCACAGTTCAAAAGCATCAATTCTTCGGCGCTCAGCCTTCTTCAACTCTCACATCCGTACATGACTACTAGAAAAACCATAGCCTTGACTAGATGGACCTTAGTCGGCAAAGTAATATCTCTGCTTTTCAATATGCTATCTAGGTTGGTCATAACTTTTCTTCCAAGGAGTAAGCGTCTTCTAATTTCATGGCTGCAATCACTGTCTGCAGTGATTTTGAAGCCCCCCAAAAAATAAAGTCTGACACTGTTTCCCCATCTATTTCCCATGAAGTGATGGGACCGGATGCCATGATCTTTGTTTTCTGAATGTTGAGCTTTAAGCCAACTTTTTTACTCTCCTCTTTCACTTTCATCAAGAGGCTTTTTAGCTCCTCTTCACTTTCTGCCATAAGGATGGTGTCATCTGCATATCTGAGGTTATTGGTATTTCTCCTGGCAATCTTGATTCCAGCTTGTGTTTCTTCCAGTCCAGCGTTTCTCATGGTGTTTTAATTGTGGGTTTTTAGGTAGCCTGAGTTGGACTGGAAATTGGAAGACAGAGACTGAGCAGTGGCCCTCCCAGTAGTCAGAATTTTCCTAGTTACCTGATTTGCTCTTAATCCTCCCAAGAGGGTGCATTATGTGGACAGTACTGATCATCATGGATTTTTTTATGGCTTTTTGGGTGGAATTGAAAACTGGCATCTAGAGTGTATTTAATTATCGGGGTTTTTTTGAATTAATATGTCATTGTAATCTCTCATTATTTAATCAGTAATACCAATGATAAATGGATTAAAGTACAATCCTGTTTAAAATACATTCCCATTTAAGGTAGTTTATTGAAATGAACTTAAACATCAGTTTTCCAGCTTCTTTTAAGTCTCAGAATAGAATCTTAATTTAAAGCCGAAACGAGCTCATGTCTTGAGCCCATGTTTAGCTTGCCATTTGGAGCTGTGTGAAGCGCGCTCATGTCGCAAGCCTGCTGCCTGTGTGTCCGCTCAGGGTCAGGGAAGATGGGTCGTGCGTCCTCGGAGGAGTGTCCCTCCCCTGTCTCCCATCTTTCTGCCTTACGCAGTCCACAGAAGATCACTGCAGAGACGCGTGGGCCTCGGAGGAAGTGTCCCGAGGAGCCCTCTGTTGTCGACAGTCTAGACGCTGGCAGTGTAAGTTTAACTTTTGTTAAACAGGTTTTATAACCAACTTTTCACATCTTTGTGCATTGATAAATTTATTTTTAACCAAAAACTCTGAGGAGCCTCTGAAAACAGAACCACAGGGAGCGGAATGCTGAGCCTTGACTTAATGCCCTTTTTAAGGCTTTAAAGAGGGCGCCCTTTGGGGGCAGATGAGACACTCATCTCCTCATGCTGGGCCTTCTTCCTCCTTCATTTGTCTTCAGCCTCATAATCTCCATCAAGACCAGGATGCTGATCACTGCCCCGGAGGCAAAGACGGTGGTTTGGGGAGAGCTCCAGTGAAACAGAGATGTTTCGAATCCCTGGCCAGAGATTCCTGTGGGTTTGAATTATCCTAAGTTAAGTGTGTCATTGACAACATTTGCTTCCTTGCAATGACCTTCCCTGAAACGTGGCATTGATTTCATCTTTTAATGCCGCGTTGCCTTGGGTACAGGAACGCGCACCCTGCAGTCCACCTGTGCGTGGCGTGGAAGAAAGCGAGGGCTTCTCGCGGTCCTGGGCCGGTGGCCGCCAGCCCGGGCCAGAGCTGAACTCAGGGGCCCCGGGCGGCCCTCGCTCCGCCCTGCCACCCCAGCCCAGGTCTCCTGCCCCTAGCGTCTCTTCTTTCCCTGGAGACCCCGCGGTTTACCTTTCCCGGGAAGCGGCGCCTGTCATCCACTGGCCGCTTCCTCCAGAAGGGCTGGCTGCGCCCCTGCTGCAGGAGTTCTAGGCCTGCTGAACAGAGCGGGCCTCTGTCAGGCGGCCCCCCTGCCGTGAAGCCTTGAGGGCAAGTCTCGCCTTCTTGGTTATTCCTCATGAGTCAGCAAAGAGCTGACCCATCGGCAAAGACCCTGACACTGGGAAAGACTGGGGGCGGGAGGAGAAGGGGACGACAGGATGAGATGGCTGGATGGCATCACCGACTCGATGGACATGAGTTTGAGTGAACTCCAGGAGTCGGTGATGGACAGGGAGGCCTGGCGGGCTGCGGTCCACGGGGTCGCAGAGCGTCGGACATGCCTGTGCCACGTGAGCAGCACCACCCCGTCAGGGCGGTTGTGCCCAGAGGCTCGGTCAGAGGCTGGACGCCTCTTCCCTGAGCCCTGCTGTCCCCCCCGCGTCTGCTGCTCCCACGTGCCCACGTGTCAGGCATTCGTAACTGGGGTGGGCACCAGGGACCCCGTGCTTCTCGCAGGGGAGGGAGGAACAGAGACGGGTGTCGCCCAGGTGCTGCTTCCGGAGCCCTGCTGAGGGTGGGGGGCAGCTCACCCACCCAGCGGCTGCCTGAGTTGGGGGCAGTTCATTTCTCTGCCCAGAGGGAGTATCTACTCCCCAAGTCCTGTATCCAAAGGAGGCGACTTTCTTCCTAGTTAAGTTTAAAGCATGTTTTAGGTTAGAAACGGTGTCCCTGGTAGCTCAGCTGGTAAAGAGTCTGCCTGAAGTGCAGGAGACCCCAGTTCAATTCCTGGGTCAAGAAGATCCCTTGGAGGAGGGATAGATTACCCACTCTGGTATTCTTGGGCTTCCCTGGTGGCTCAGACAGTAAAGAATCCGTCTGCAATGTGGGAGACCTGGGCTCGAACCCTGGGTTGGGAAGATCCTCTGGAGGGGGGCATGGCAACCCACTCCAGTATTTCTGCCTGGAGACTCCCATGGACAGAGGAGCCTGGAGGCTATAGTCCACAGGGTCGCACAGAGTCAGACACGACTGAGCAGCTCAGCACAGCGCCACTCACAGCGTGGGTTAGTAAAGGCCCCCAAGAGAAGGTTATCAGTGTTGGAAAACTCAGCATCTTTCCATTCTGTGGCAGTGATGATAAAAAAATACAGATAGGATCGGGAAAACTTGCTAGCATGGACACAGTAATAAGATGAGGAAAGAAAAACAAAAACTCATTTGACCATAAAAATAATGATAAACATAATCTTACACAGAGAGTTCACTGTTCATGCTTTATTAAGCCTCTTCATAAGCATGTCCATCATTACAAATGCATCTGATTACTTTGTCAAAACTTTGATTAGATTAATAAAATTTGCTCATATACACTTGACCTTCATCTGAGGTGTTTGCTTGTGAAGTAAGTACAATTGGTCATGAGCAAACTTTAAATATGTGAAAAAGAGCAACCACCAAGACCATTCCCAGTCAGGATATTACAGTGTGGCTGAAGGATTTAAAAAGCCTCGACCACATGGATCACCAGAAGATAATATAACCGAGTTCCCACACTCCCTGTTTTTTTAAGATGATGGCAAACCCAGCCCTCTTTTCCCTGGGAATTGTCACCAACTAAATACAGTTCTGTCTATAGCCTTATCATTTCTAGTCAAATAGCATTTTCCAGAGTTACTTAGGTCAGTTGGTAGAAACTTGAAGAGCAGTATCTGAAAGCATGATGATAAGCCATGAACAAACTAGCTTTCCATTAAATTCCAAGAAGTTACGGGCTCCATTGGAAAGGGAGGGAAAAGAACGAAGAAACACGTTTCATCTGGAAGACTAGTTACGGAAGGGGCGCCCTCCCTCGCCCCTACCGTTTGTTCCTGGACTAGACTGAGTCCCGGCCTCCTTGGGCCTATTTCCCAATGTTTTCACCGTTAACGTTCCCACTGCTCTGCTCTGAGACTTGCTGTGTCTTGCTCCTTCATCCAGAACACATTCCTTCCACACCTCATCTCGTGTCAGTTTCCCTTTGTGTGATTCTGTCGATTTACACCGGCATCATTACCTCTGCAGTTGGCGGTTAACTCCCCTGAGCCGGGGGAGTGGCCGTCCGTCGGGGATGCCCTGTGTCCCAGCCGTGCTCCCCCCGTTCCTCTGCTGAGGCCCAGGGCCGGCTGGCCGCAGGGGCGCGTCTGGCCTGGGCTGGGGGACTGGGTCTGCGCGCTGCAGGGCCATGGTTTCCTTCCTCCTGGAGTCTGCCCCCTGGCAGGCGAGGCTGGTCTAGAGCTTCCTGCAGGCTTCCTGGGGAGGGACCAGTGCCTGCCCACGATGGGTGGAGCCGGGTCCCAGCCTTCTGGTGGGCAAGGCCCGCTGTGTTTGTGGGAGACTTAGGCAGGCAGCCTGTCTGCTGAAGGGCAGGGCCATGTCGCTGCCCTGCTGGTCATTTGGCCTGAGGGCTCCCGGCCCTGGAGCCCACAGGCTGCAGGCCGAGGCCGGCCCTTGGTGCTAACCCCCTGAGCTGGATGTCAGCCTCCAACAGGAGTCCGTGAGAGTGAATCCTCCCCGATGCATCTGCCCCCTGCTTGTCTGTCCCCAGCGAAGTCACAGCTGCCGCCAGCCCCCGCCCCCTCCCCCGGCGACCCCCGAGACGAGCAGCCAGGTCACCCCAGGCCCTTATGAGGTCGCTGCTCGGGTCCGGGATCTCCGTGGGCACCCTCGAAGAGCGGAGTCTGCCTCCCCAGCCCTGCGGAGCTCTCGCATTCAAGCCCTTCTGCCCTGCAGAGCCGAGGGCTCCGGGGGCGCCTCCTGCGGACGCTGGGCCGCAGGCTGGGCCCGGCCTGGGGCTCCCCGCGCGCCCCTGGGGGGGGCTGCTGCAGTCACCCCCGCCCGGGCCCGGGTCGCCCGCCCGGCTGTGGTTGTCGCTCGAGTGCCTCCTCCCGTCATCTTGTCGTCTTTGGGTGTGGAGCATCTTTTTGGGTAGGTGGCTGATGCGGGCTGTGGTTGGATCTCGAGTGCCTCCTCCTGCCATCTTGTCGTGACGTCTTCTTTCTGTCTTTGGGTGTAGAGCGTCTTTCTGGGTAAGTGCCAGGCTTTTTATTGATGATTGCTCAGCAGTTGGTTGTGATTTTGGTGTGCTCGTGACGGGAGGTGAGCTTGAGGTTCTCTTACTAAATAAACCCATTCTGACAACACCTTTTCCCTGCAACAGTGCAGGCTCTCCGACGAGCATCCGGGATGGCTGACAGGTGACCCCTCTCCCCCCGGGAAGCCCTCTTGGAGGCCATCCACAGCGAGGACAGAATTGTCAACAGGGCCGGGAAAGCTTGCAGTGTGTGCCGGACTTCCTTCACGGGTGCCCTCACTACCTCAAGGATTCCACTAACAAGGCAGTGGAAAGAGCTGCTAACCGAAACCATTAACCTGCCCTGCATCCCCCCCACACACCCGCCACCACACAGTCCGGAACCTGGCCGAGGTCCCAGCATGCAGCCGTGCCCCCGTCAGTCCAGAATGCACTGTGACATCGCTTCCCCTCAGGAGACGCTCAGTCTAGACTGGACAGTCTCTGGCGCTGGAGCATGTCTCCATACTCCACGTGCATCTTACCCATCCATCATCATGTAAAGATACACACTCTGTGAAACATTAAGAGCAATACTTTGGAAAATGAAATTGAAGAAAAAAGAATGAAACCAGCAAGGAACTACTAGATAATAATGCTAACATTTATAGATGTCTTAAATTCATCTCTAGACACCAAACTTTAGTATCATCCAGCTAGACTATTAAGTCTTTGCTGCCCAGGATGAATGGATATTGAGTTTCTCTCAGTATCTATAATCAGAGTCACCCATTCGTAGGCTCTTTATGACTTAACTCCTTTTTTGATATCCTTGATGAAAGTCTCCAAATTAGGGTTGAGGGTTGGGTCAGTACAAGATTCTTTTTTTTTTTTTTTTTTCTCCAAATAAATGAGCAGGCCTAATTCTTTTTGCTAGGAACTGAGATTTAAATTTCTGAGATGGACTGATAAATGTAAAGACTGTTTCAGGCCAGGGCTTTGCATTTCATTCCAGTGAAGGTGTCATTATTTAGGATGCTTTCAGTTGAATATAATGGAAATGCTGACTCAGACTGATCCAAATAGTAACAGGTTATTAGCTCAAATAAGTCCAAAGAACTTCTTATTCCTGGCTACACCTGGAATCACCTGGAGAGCTTAAAAAGCACCAGGATCGGAAGTACTGAATCAGAATCTCTCCTGTGGGGCTTGGATCCTGGTAATTGTTGAAAGCTTCCGGGATTGTTCAGATATGCAGGCGAGGTTTGGGGCAGATGATGTCGGAACTCATCGGCGCCTTCCCAGGCCCGGGCTCCCGCCACCCTTTGTGCTGCTTGCTCAGAGCAGGCCCATCCTCCGTGCAGAAGCAGGGAGAGCAGAGAGACCATGTCTTCCGCGGCCCCGGCTTGGGTCGGCCTCCCCTTCCAGGAGGCTTCTGGCTGCAAGGCCCCCGTGGGAAAGGCCGGCAGTGAAGGGGGGAGCTCCAGCGCCCACCCCCACCCAGGAGCCAGAGTCCGTTCAGGCTGCCGTCGGCGCCCTGATCTCCAAACCGGAGCTGTTCTGCAGGCGGTTACTTCTGTGACCGCATAAGTCAATTTCATCGTCATGAGTCTGTTCATCTTCAAAGGAGCAGGAATGTTCGTGACCATTTTGTCAGAGGCAGTTTGCGTGTTCCCCCGAAACACCACGCCGTGCAGAATCATTGCAAACCCCTGGACCCGTGGGGAAAACGGGCTTGGGGAGCAGCATTCAGAAACTCCATCAGTGACCCCTGCAGCGGGGGCCTCGTTGATCTGACACATGTTGAAATGATTATGGAACAAACAGTACAATAAACAGGACCCTTTAGCTTGAACGACACCTGCAGCTTGGCTGGGAAGTGAGCACAGGAGAGGTCACAGCTCGTGAGTTAGGATGAAGGAAGGGAAGGAGAGTTCTTCGGAACCTGACAGATAGGGCTACATGTGCTACTCATCACACAGGCTGTGAACCCGGGTCGCTGACAGACGTGTCAGGTGTGTGCATGTGTACATTCTCTGTCTTCCTGGGCATCTGGGTCCAGCTTCGCGCGTGTGTACACCCTGTCTTCCTGGGCGTCTGGGTCCAGCTTCGCGCATGTGTACACCCCTGTCTTCCTGGGTGTCTGGGTCCAGCTTCGCGCTGTTCTCTGCGTCCACCCTGTGTTTCTTGTGGGTGCAGCCCTGCACGAGCAAACCTGGGATTCACGCTCTGCCCCGTGTGCCCTCATCCACCAGTCTCACTGGAGCAAACTCACGTCTTCAGCACAAACATCTGAACAGCACTGCCCCTACTCGGGGTGTGCTGGGCAGCTTCTGAAGGGTTGGGTTGAGGAAAGGAAAACACGAAAAAGTAACACTTCCCGTATGAATCTTTTGTTCTCAGCGCTCTGCTCAGTAGCAGTATGCTGCTGGTGAGAACTTTTAGAGTAAGTCCGTTTTTGTCAGTTTATGGGGTACGGTTGATTTACAAGGGTGTGTTTTAGGTGTGCAGCACAGTGACCCGGTTACACACACACACACATCCACTCTTTGCTAGCCACCACCCCCAGTGTCTCTAATCCCAGGTTTCTCACCAAGTGTTGACTCCACGTCTGCATCCCGCTCAGAGTTCTGGGGGGCTCCTTCCCCGGGATCCATCTGGGGGCGCGCCTGTGGGACCCTCGGCAGAGTTCTAGGGGGCTCCTTCCCGGGGATCCGTCTGGAGACGTGGCCTGCAGGACCCTCGCACCCTCGCCCTGCGCAGCCTTGGCGCGAGCTCCGCTCCGAGCCTCGGCCTTTGAGGGACGCACAGCCATCCCAGGCGCTTCGCTCCGAGCGCCGTCTCACCCACCCTGGGCTGCTCTGTTGCACCTTCTTTCTGACCAGAATGATTCACGCGGGCACAGGAGTCCTGGAGTTCCGCCGGTCTCTGCCCAAGCACCTCTGTCTCACGGAGCCTTCCCACCGCCCTCCCGAAGCTTCAGGCACTTCAGGAGGCCGCTGTGGGCCTACTGAAGCTCAAGAGTCCAGAGTAATCCCCTAACCTCGGAAGACGGGTGTGTCCAGGGTTATCTGCAGACGCTTCCTTTGCTTTTGCGGTTGGAGAGCTGCTTGTATTTAGTTAATAATGCAAGACTCAGCCTTAGCGTTAATTGTGTCTGTAACAGTAACACTGTAACAGATACTGTGTCTGGCACTTGGTAAGTGTCTAGGAATGAGTGAAGGCTGTTGAGGGCTTTTTGTGCAGTGCAGGGATTCAGATGCTTTAGACTTCCTTTGGGCCTTTGCTAAAGCCTGAAAAGTCACCTCACTGGGACTTCCCTGGTGGCCCAGTGGTTCAGACTAAACCTTCCCGTGCAGGGGCGCAGGTTCAGTTCCCGCTCGGGGAGCTGAGATCCCACACGCCTCCAGCGGGGCCAAAATACCAAAACATAAAACAGAAATGATGTTGTAACCAATTCAGTAAAAACTTTAGAGATGGTCCACTTCAAAAAAAGAAAAAATCTTTAGGAAGGAAAAAAGTCACCTCTTGCCCAGTGGCATTCACCAACCTGAAATCTGGAAACTATCAAGAGCTGTTGGTACACAGTGAGAAATGGGGGTTTTACAAGTTAGCTTTATGGACAGAATATTTTAAAGTGTGATAAGTGTGTGAATAAACCAGTAATTTAGACAGTTATTCCATCTCTTTTTTTTTTTTATTCCAGAAGTCCCAGAATTGGTATTGTTTGTATTCATCAAAGCCATTCCAACACTTGCTTTCCTTTTACCAGTAGTGACTTCAAGTATTTAAGCATGCTTGATCCTCAGCTGGTATTTCTGTGGGACACGCTTTTTGTTTGTCCCTAATGGGACATACAGGGTCCATGAGCCCAGAGAACGGCACGCGTTGCATCCTCAACGGGTCAGTTAGCTTCGCTGTAGAGAAGCAGGCTTGGCCGTGGCCCTCCGGTCTGGGTCAGCCATTGTGTGGACGCCTCCTTCTGCACAGCAGGGGAGGCGCGCAGATGGTGATACCGGCCAGCAGCTCTGAGACGCCCCGCTGGAGGCCCCGTGCTGGCTGCGTGCTTGCGTCAGCTGCTTTGATCACATTTAAGAGAAGAGGGGGAAACCCTCGATAAATGAACTAACATCTGTGCTGATTGGCATGGTGGAGGAGAGAACCATTCCAGTTTACAAAAGATTGCTCAGGTTCCTAATTATAAAGACACAGCATGAAGGTGATGGCCTCACAGGCCAAAAGATGGGGACATGTCCCCACAAATGCCCTTTAATTAGCCTGCCAAATACACTCCCTTTTAGGAGAGATCTTCCCCCAGTTTAAATGTTCAGAAAACAGGCAGTTGCCTTAACAACTGTGCCTAGCGTTTGTTCTACCTTTTGAATTTTTAAAGGCTAGGAAATTCCTCAGAGCCACCATACACATATGATTATTTATTTAAAAGAGCAGTAACAGGATTTTTGAAAATACTAAGGTTTGTATCTATGCAAGTATGGTTTTATTCTTGTGTTTTCATCTATGTGAGGTTGCCCTAAAGATTTTATTTTACTGTCTGATATTTTCATTTCAGAAATGTAAGTTTTTTCGTCTGCTTTAGAATTTATGACACACGATCCAGTTTTCTGTCATCATTCTTACTTTCAGATGCAACGCGCACCGTTCTCTGGGTTCACTGACCCCATTTTCTGTTTGCACTGTTGTTTTTTGTAATCAACCTCAAGAAGGGCAGAGTTAGACTAAAGTAGCTCACGATGTTGAAATGGTAGTAGGGAAAAAGCATATTTCTGAAAGCTCAGTGGATTGAATAATTTAATATTACTTAATCATATTACTAATAATCATATCATTTAATAATTCAGTCATATTACTTATGATTATGAAAATACCTTCAGAAACTCTGGGATGAATTTAAACAAATTTAAACACCATAGATTATGAACACAGAGTACCATTTTCTTTTTATTACATTTGTGTTTGAAAAGCATCCCTTATTCTCTGATACTCATACACAGCCTCCATCTATCAAGAGTTAAAGGGGAGAACATGCATAACCCAACAAAATTATCTCACATTTGGCTTTAAAATAGGCGTTTGTGTGTACAGCAGAATGGATTGGTCCCTAAAAGAGTAAGGGTTAACTCTGAACAAGACAGTGAGGCCGCGCTGGACGAACTGGCTGAGGGAGCTGGGAAAGCTGTCCTGGGAGGCTATCACCGGGCTTCTCCCCGCTACCCCACGCACGCTGAGAAGAGCCCTTGGACTTTCACCACGTGGGCATCTAACCATGCCGCCATGGGACGTAGTGAAGCGCTTCACGACCTTCCCAGAGGCGCTGGGAGCGGTGTTCAGGAATGCACCTAAATCCCGCCATTCGGGGTGTGGGCCCAGGCCAGCTGTGTAGTCACCCGGAAGCTTGTCAGAAGTACTGAGGCTCAGGCCCCCGTCAGACCTGCTAAAGAGACTTCTCCAGGTGACTTTCATGCCTCAGTTCAGTCGCTCAGTCGTGTCCGGCTCTTTGCGACCCCATGAATTGCAGCACGCCAGGCCTCCCTGTTCATCACCATCTCTCGGAGTTCACTCAGACTCACGTCCATCGAGTCCGTGATGCCATCCAGCCATCTCATCCTCGGTCGTCCCCTTCTCCTCCTGCCCCCAATCCCTCCCAGCATCAGAGTCTTTTCCAATGAGTCAACTCTTCACATGAGGTGGCCAAAGTACTGGAGTTTCAGCTTTAGCATCATTCCTTCCAAAGAAATCCCAGGGCTGATCTCCTTCAGAATGGACTGGTTGGATCTCCTTGCAGTCCAAGGGACTCTCAAGAGTCTTCTCC
>SJYT01055450.1:72959-88159 GCA_006410635.1 Cephalophus harveyi
TATTGCTGAAGCCTGGCTTGGAGGATTTTGAGCATTACTTTACTAGCATGTGAGATGAGTGCAATTGTGCGGTAGTTGGAGCATTCTTTTGCATTGCCTTTCTTTGGGATTGGAATGAAAACTGACCTTTTCCAGTCCTGTGGCCACTGCTGAGTTTTCCAAATTTGCTGGCAGATTGAGTGCAGCACTTTCACAGCATCATCTTTCAGGATTTGAAATAGCTCCACTGGAATGCCATCACCTCCACTAGCTTTGTTCCTAGTGATGCTTTCTAAGGCCCACTTGACTTCACATTCCAAGATGTCTGGCTCTAGATTAGTGACCACATCATCATGATTATCTGGGTCGTGAAGATCTTTTTTGTACAGTTCTTCCGTGTATTCTTGCCACCTCTTCTTAATATCTTCTGCTTCTGTTAGGTCCAGACCATTTCTGTCCTTTATCGAGCCCATCCTTGCATGAAATGTTCCCTTGGTATCTCTAATTTTCTTGAATAGGCCCAACGTAAAGTTCACCACCTGCGCCAGTGTTAAGTGTCTCATTCAGTGGCATTAAATTCCTTCACAGTACAGCGCGTCTGCCTGTATCACTCTTCTCATCCTGCACGTTTTAAACCCTGTGCCCATTAAACAGTAGCAGCTTTCTCTCAACTGCCATTCGTCTTTATGTCTTAATGATTCTGACCCCTCTAAGTACCTCATGTAAATGCTACCCTGTGCAAATACGATTCAGTATTTGTATTTTTGTGACTTATTTCACTGAGCATAATATTCTCAAGCTTTGCCCATGTTGTAGCATATGTCAGAATTTTCTTCCTTTTTAAGGCTGAATAATATTCCGCTGTGTGTACTCCAGGTTTTGCTTACCCATCCATGTGTCGGTGGACACCTGGGTTGTTTTTACACTTTAGCTATTATGAATAATGCTCCAGTGAACATGAGTGTACAGTTTTGTTTTGTTTTGAAACTCTGCTTTCAACTATTTGGGGTAGGTATATACTCAGAAGTGGGATTGCTGGATCATTCTGTAATTCCATTTTTACTTTTTGAGTAACATTCATACTAGTGATTGAAGCAAGGCCCGATGCTGTGAAGAGCAATATTGCATAGGAACCTGGAATATCAGGTCCATGAATCAAGGCAAATTGGAAGTGGTCAAACAGGAGATGGCAAGAGGGAGCATCAATATTTTAGGAATCAGTGACCTAAAATGGACTGGAATGGGTGAATTTAACTCAGATGACCACTACATCTGCTACTGCGGGCAGGAATCCCTCAGAAGAAATGGAGTAGCCATCATAGTCAACAAGAGTCTGAAATGCAGTACTTGGATGCAGTCTCAAAATCAACAGGATGATCTCTGTTCGTTTCCAAGACAAACCATTCAATATCACGGTGATCCAAGTCTGTGCCCCAGTCAGTAAAGCTGAAGAAGCTGAAGTTGAACATTTCTATGAAGACCTACAAGACCTTCTAAAACTAACACCCCAAAAAGATGTCCTTTTCATTATAGGGGACTGGGATGCAAAACTAGGAAGTCAACAAACACCTGGAGTAACAGGCAAATTTGGCCTTGGAGTACAGAATGAAGCAGGGCAAAGGCTAATAGAGTTTTGCCAAGAGAACCCACTGGTCATAGCAAACACCCTCTTCCAACAACACGAGAGAAGACTCTACACATGGACATCACCAGATGGTCAACACTGAAATCAGATTGACTATATTCTTTGCAGCCAAAGATGAAGAAGCTCTATACAGTCAACAAAAACAAGACCAGGAGCTGACTGTGGCTGAGATCATGAACTCCTTATTGCCAAATTCAGACTTAAATTGAAGTGGGGAAAACCACTCGGCCATTCAGGTATGACCTAAATCAAATCCTTTGTGATTATACAGTGGAAGTGAGAAATAGATTTAAGGGACTAGATATGGTAGAGTGCCTGATGAACTATGGGCAGAGGTTCATAACACTGTACAGGAGACAGGAATCAAGACCATCCCCAACAAAAAGAAATGCAAAAAGGCAAAATGGTTGTCCAAGGAGGTCTTACAAATAGGTGAGAAAAGAAGGTAAGCTAAAAGCAAAGGAGAAAGCAAATATATACCCATTTGAATGCAGAGTTCCAAAAAATAGCAAGGAGAGATAAGAAGTCTTTCTCAGTGATCAGTGCAAAGAAATAGAGGAAAACAATAGAATGGGAAAGACTAGAGATCTCTTCAAGAAAATTAGAGATACCAAGGGAACATTCATGCAAAGATGGGCCCAATAAAGAACAGAAATGGTACAGACCTAACAGAAGCAGAAGATAATTAAGAGGTGGCAAGAATACACAGAAGAACTATGCAGAAAAAATCTTCACGACCCAGATAATCACAATGATGTGATCATTCACCTAGAGCCAGACATCCTGGAATGTGAAGTCAAGTGGGCCTTAGAAAGCATCACTACAAACAAAGCTAGTGGAGGTGATGGGATTCCAGTTGAGCTATTTCAAATCCTAAAAGACGATGCTGTGAAAGTGCTGTACTCAATATGCCAGCAAATATGGAAAATTCAGCAGTGGCCACAGGACTGGAGAGGTCAGTTTTCATTCCAATTCCAAAGAAAGGCAATGCCAAAGAATGTTTAAACTACTGCACAATTGTACTCATCTCAACGCTAGCAAAGTAATGCTCAAAATTCTCCAAGTCAGGCTTCAACAGTATGTGAACTGTGAACTTCCAGAAGTTCAAGCTGGATTTAGACAAGCCAGAGGAACCAGAGATCAAATTGACAGTATCTGTTGGGTCATTGAAAAAGCAAGAGAATTTCAGAAAACAACATCTATTTCTGCTTTATTGACTATGCCAAAGCCTTTGACTGTGTGGATCACAACAAACTTTGGAAAATTCTTAAAGAGACGTGAATACCAGACCACCTAACCTGCCTCCTGAGGAATCTGTATGCAGGTCAACTAGCAACAGTTAGAACTGGACATGGAACAACAGACTGGTTGCAAATTGGGAAAGGAGTATGTCAAGGCTGTATATTGCCACTCTGCTTATTTAACTTATATGCAGAGTATATCATGCAAAACACCAGGCTGGATGACTCACAAGCTGGAACCAAGATTGCTGTGAGAAATATCAATAACCTCAGACATGCAGATGACACCACCCTTATGGCAGAAAGTGAAGAAGAACTAAAGAGCCTCTTGATGAAAGTGAAAGAGGAGAGTGAAAAAGTTGACATAAAGCTCAACATTCAGAAAACTAAGATCATGGCATCCAGTCCCATCACTTCATGGCAAATAGATGGGGAAACAGTGGAAACAGTGTCAGACTTTATTTTGGAGGGCTCCAAATCACTGCAGATGGTGATTGCAGCTATGAAATTAAAAGACACTTACTACTTGGAAGGAAAGTTACAACCAACCTAGACAGCGTATTCAAAAGCAGAGACATTACTTTGCCAACAAAGGCCCGTCTAGTCAAGGCTATGGTTTTTCTAATAGTCATGTATGGATGTGAGAGTTGGAGTATAAAGAAAGCTGAGAGCTGAGAGAATTGATGCTTTTGAACTGTGGTGTTGGAGAAGACTCTTGAAAGTCCCTTGGACTGCAAGGAGATCTAACCAGTCCCTCCTAAAGGAGACCAGTCCTGAGTATTCATTGGAAGGACTGATGCTGAAGCTGAAACTCCAGTACTTTGGCCACCTGATGTGAAGAGCTGACTTATTTGAAAAGACCCAGATGCTGGGAGGGATTGGGGGCAGGAGGAGAAGGGGATGACAAAGGATGAGATGGCTGGATGGCATCACCGACTCAATGGACATGAGTTTGGGTAAACTCTGGGAGTTGGTGAAGGACAGGGGGGCCTGGTGTGCTGCGATTCATGGGGTCGCGAAGAGCTGGGCACGACTGAGCGACTGAACTGAACTGAGCATACTCTTCCTTATATTCCTACTAACAGTGGACCAGGGTTCCAGTCTTTCTACATCCGCACCAACAGTTGTTATTATCTGATTTTTGGATGGTAGCCATCCTGATAGCTAGGAGATGGTATCTCATTGTTTCAACTCGCATTCCCTAGTGTTTAGTGATGTTGAATATCTTCTCATGTACTTGTTAGCCATTTCTATATCTTCCTAGGAAAAATGTCCAAGTACTTCCTACATTTTTTAATCAAGTTGAGTTTTTGTTTCTTTTCCTTGCTGTTGAGTTCTAAGAGTTCTCTGTGTGTTCTTACATTCACCCCTCATCAGACTCATGGTCGGCAAGCATCCTCTCCCTTTCTGCGGGCTGCCTTTTTACCCTGGTGCCCACAGGTGCTGTGCGTCTCAGCGCTGGGACACAGCACTGCTTCAGTAGCGGAGAAACAAAAGTGTCTGCTTGTGTACGTTCTGCTCCTAGCTAGCCACCTAGCCATATCAACCTTTATAAAACAAAGGGTCGAAATGAGTTATCTCTAAAGGAAATTCCAGCACTGAAGTGATACGATTTACTACGTACCTTAAGTTTTGAGTTTCAGTCCTAAATTTCTAAATGAAGTTTTCTCTTTTATTCACATTTGCCATGTTTGTTCACATCCTGTTTGAAAACAGGAGCCATTTCGTTTACTGGGAATTTGGTAACCGCCTTTACTGTTTTAAGCACTTTTAAGAGTCCCATTCTTTCCAGACGGCCATGCTGCTCCCACTTTACGTGCAGAGAGAGGCACCACTACCCTGCTGCTCCGAGATTGTACCTCAGACATCGGACCAAACACTGTAACCGTTAACCTTTTCACAGGTTATGCATTTAACTCATTCTCACCACTTAGTATTGTCTGGAGAGCAGATTTCTTTAGACTGTAGTGTTGCTTAGAGTTTAACTTGAAATACATTTTGGTAATTTAAAAATATTAATATATTTTGTTTCTACTTGGTAATCACCTTTTACTTTTTTCTTATTTCTTTATTATATTATTTAAATAATATTTTGACTTGATTATTACAAAAACATAATCTAATTTCATTGTACAAAATCCAGAAAAAAATGACCTGCAGGGCGGCCGTTTGGAGAAAGCCCATCAGCATATGCGTTATTGTCAGGCGCTCTCCCGTGGGAGCGTGCAGGGGTCAGCTGCATGGTGCTCTGTGCATCAGTGTGCCACCAGTCGCCCGAGTCCCTCTCACCGGGTGTCAGCATTGGGAATATGCACGCGCGTGTTGCCGTCAACAGGGTGAGGAATTCCCGGGCCCTGTGCACACAGGCGTCTGTAAGTCCTTGGAATGACTGTATAGGACTATGTTAATAATCTAGAGACAGCAAAAGGAACATTTATTGAGCGTTTACCATGTGCAAAGCACTTCATCTGGAATAACTCGTGTAATTCAGTCCCCAAGCATGAGCTGAGTTAGGGGTTATTATTCCTAATTATCCCCAGGAAACTAAGCTCAGCAAGCTGGGCTGTGGGGCAGGGCCCAGGGACTGTCCGTGCTTGTGAGATGCACACGGTGCGGGGCTGCTGGTGCTCCCAGCGGTTCTCCCGTCAGCCCTCCTCTGCAGACGTCGGGGGTGCTGGCCAACACGCCATCGCACTGTGTCTTGTGTGTGTGTGTGTGTGTCTGTGTGTGTCGCCCTGGTGTTACCACAGCTGTGTGTGTGTGTGTGACCCTGGTGAAACCACAGCTGTGTCTGTGTGTGTGTGTGTGTGTGTGTGTATCTTTGTCTCTGTGTGTGTGTCTGTGTGTTTGTGTGTCTGTGTCTGTGTGTGTGTGTGTCTATGTGTCTCTCTATGTGTCTGTGTCTGTGTGTCTCTGTGTGTCTGTGTGTGTGTCTGTGTGTTTGTGTGTCTGTGTCTGTGTGTGTGTCTGTATGTGTCTCTGTGGTCTCTGTGTGTGTGTCTCTGTGGGTGCCTGTTTGAGACTGTGTCTGTGTGTCTCTGTGTGTCTGTGTGTGTGTCTGTGTGTTTGTGTGTCTGTGTCTGTGTGTGTGTGTGTCTATGTGTCTCTCTGTGTGTCTGTGTCTGTGTGTGTCTGTGTGTGTCTGTGTGTCTCTGTGGTCTCTGTGTGTGTGTCTCTGTGGGTGCCTGTTTGTGTCTGTGTCTGTGTGTCTCTGTGTGTCTGTGTGTGTGTCTGTGTGTTTGTGTGTCTGTGTCTGTGTGTGTGTGTGTCTATGTGTCTCTCTGTGTGTCTGTGTCTGTGTGTGTCTGTGTGTGTCTGTGTGTCTCTGTGGTCTCTGTGTGTGTGTCTCTGTGGGTGCCTGTTTGTGTCTGTGTCTGTGTGTCTCTGTGTGTCTGTGTGTGTGTCTGTGTGTTTGTGTGTCTGTGTCTGTGTGTGTGTGTGTCTATGTGTCTCTCTGTGTGTCTGTGTCTGTGTGTGTCTGTGTGTGTCTGTGTGTCTCTGTGGTCTCTGTGTGTGTGTCTCTGTGGGTGCCTGTTTGTGTCTGTGTCTGTGTGTCTCTGTGTGTCTGTGTGTGTGTCTGTGTGTTTGTGTGTCTGTGTCTGTGTGTGTGTGTGTCTATGTGTCTCTCTGTGTGTCTGTGTCTGTGTGTGTCTGTGTGTGTCTGTGTGTCTCTGTGGTCTCTGTGTGTGTGTCTCTGTGGGTGCCTGTTTGTGTCTGTGTCTGTGTGTCTCTGTGTGTCTGTGTGTGTGTCTGTGTGTTTGTGTGTCTGTGTCTGTGTGTGTGTGTGTCTATGTGTCTCTCTGTGTGTCTGTGTCTGTGTGTGTCTGTGTGTGTCTGTGTGTCTCTGTGGTCTCTGTGTGTGTGTCTCTGTGGGTGCCTGTTTGTGTCTGTGTCTGTGTGTCTCTGTGTGTCTGTGTGTGTGTCTGTGTGTTTGTGTGTCTGTGTCTGTGTGTGTGTGTGTCTATGTGTCTCTCTGTGTGTCTGTGTCTGTGTGTGTCTGTGTGTGTCTGTGTGTCTCTGTGGTCTCTGTGTGTGTGTCTCTGTGGGTGCCTGTTTGTGTCTGTGTCTGTGTGTCTCTGTGTGTCTGTGTGTGTGTCTGTGTGTTTGTGTGTCTGTGTCTGTGTGTGTGTGTGTCTATGTGTCTCTCTGTGTGTCTNGTCTCTGTGTGTGTGTGTCTCTGTGGTGGCTATGTGTGTGTGTCTGTGTTTGTGTGTGTGTCTGTGTGTGTCTCTGTGTATGTGGCCCTGGTGTGACCACGGCTTTCGCAGGACACCGAGGCCTCTGCACTCTGCTTCCTCAGCCTCTCCGTTCCCCTCCCACCTGCCCCTTGCTGACCGTCCGCGGGCAGCGGGCTCTCTCCCGTCTACTGGCCGCCGTGTGTAGCCCGCCCCTGCTGGTGGGATCGGTCTCATCCCCATGGGCTCTGTGGACCCCGCCCTCGGGCCCTTCCTGTCCCCGTTTCTCCAAACCGGGAGCATTGAGGGCTGCAGTGGGCAGGCCCCACTGCAGCTGGGACCCCCGGCAGGGCGGGGTCTGGCCCAGCCCCCAGAGCACCATCCCTGAAGGAGATGAGGGGGCAGGAGGCCTCCAGCCAGCCCGGCTCCTGCGCTCCGCGCCCCGCCCAGCTGCGGCTCTTTGCCCTGGTTCCTGGCTTTTCCGACTGTACTCCTTGGTTCACTGGGTCCCGGCCCCTAAAACATCTTTATTCCTCATTCCCTCCAAGCCAAGCCCCTCTTCTTGAAGACTCAGCAGAAATGCTGCCGCTGCCGAAAATCTTTCATTTCCACCTCTGCACTTTGGACGCTGCTGCCCTGCCCGTGATGGTGACGGCTCTCCTCTCATATCCGCTGTGAAGCTTAATGCCTTGCTCCTCTCACGCTTGACGTGTAGTCTTACCTCTTCCTAAGTTTGCAGAGGTCAGAACACATCTCTTGTTCATTACTGTATTTCCCACAAGCCCTAATGCAGGATCAATGAATATATTTGTTGAAGAAACGAATTAATAAATAAGTAATAAAGTACAAAAGCTCATCCTGTTATTAACTAAGAAAGAACATAAAGACATTGAAGCACTTAACAAAATTGATCTATAAAATCCACATGTTAGAAAACAATTTAAACAACTGGACGCATATAATATGTGAGTGACAGTGTAATGATGTATCAACTATTCAGGGGAGAATGGTGGTAGAAATACCGCTTTTTACAAAGCAAATTCAAAACACATTTCTCCAAATACAGTCTAAACAAAAATCATTCAACAAATGAAACGGAACACAAACGATCATACCTGAATGAAGGAAAATGACTTAGTAAGCCATTTAGGGATGGGTCTGAACACTGTAAATGGTGAGCTTCTCCTAAAGGAAACTGAGATAGGAAGGCACTCCTCGGAAGGGCCCGGTAATCGAGGATGAGAAGGAGTAGGTACAGGGGAGAGCTGGGAGTCGTGGGCAGGCGGCCTGGGCTCGCACAGCGCCGCCTCCACGCTGGCATCGCTTCAGGGGAGGTGGCTTGCAGAGGCGCCCGTGTCCTGTGGGACGTAGTGAGGGAAGCCACCGCGTGGGCCTGCTGTGAGGGTGAGTGAGTTCCTGCGGGCAGAGCCCAGGCCTGGGCCTGCCACAGCGCCTGTGAAGGCCCGGGAGCCGGCGGGGTGCGCCTCTGCGGGGCGGCCCGTGCTCTCGCTCCTTCCCCGGAGGCTGCTTCCCTCTGGTGCTGCGCTGCTCACACGGTCTGCCGGCGGCCCGCCTCCTCACCCTCCAGCGGTTTCTCGCCCCACGCATCAGTGGCTCTGCAGCACTTGAGTCAGTGGTGGGCTCCCGAGTCCTAACTCATCCCTGGGAGGAGCCACACAAAGATGTTTAAACCAGAGACCCCTGTCTTCTAAGAGTGAATCACCACCCTCCGTATTAAAAATCGGTTCTATTGTTTTGACCCGATTTTAAACATTAAAGAATAACGTCCTTTGTGGAGTACCTGTTCTGTGCCAGACACTCTCCATGTGTTGCCGTTTGGGTCTCATCAATACCTTGGGGGAAAAGGTGAAATGAAGAAACGGTTGGAGATTACACAGCCAGTGTCCTCAAACTGGCAGAAAGAGGAGTCGAACCCGGGTGTGTCTACTCCTGCACACCACCCCCTTCCACCATCCTGCCCCCCGTACCGGAAGGCAGAACGTGTATGCAAAAGCAAATGGAACGAGAACTTTTCTTCATATCTTATTTAGACATAAAAATGACACTAACTGGTTGGTTTTATAAAATTTCGAAGCAATTAGCCAAGCATTTGTTTTTGATTACAGAGGACCATTAATGAAGGCAAATGACTAAAGCTGTCTGTCTGAGGCGTGTGGAGCCTCAGAAGCTAAGATAGAAATGGAAAGTCTCTTTCCACAATTTTAGAATCTTGATTCTTGGCTCTTTCTTTTATCTGTGATTATACAAAACAGGGAAGAATAAATGACAAACCACCCTTGCGCCAAGTGATTCCATTTCTATTTATAAAGGCTGAGTGGTCGTTCAAGGGCTTGGGTGTATTTTCATTAAGCAAACTCCAGCAAGATCGTGCCCTGGACTTAATATTCCAAGTGGAAGAGTTTCTTAGGCCCCTCCCCCTGTTTCAACTACTCTGTCTCACAGATGGGCTTTTGTGTCAGCTTTCCATTGAAAAAAAAAGTCTTACAGGAATGAAAACTGCTGTTTTCTGCCACGTGGATTACGTTTGCACTGAGGTTCACTCAGGACTTAGGCAGGCGAGACGCTCTTCACTGCTGCCAGTGTCTAAGCCAGAGTGCTTGCCGGGAGGCCTGTGTTGTGTCCCGCGCGCTCCGCCCCGCGCGCTCGTGCAGGTCGCGCAGGGCACGGTGCAGCGGGCGCCAGCCTCCGTCTCAAACCACTTTCCTCACAGTCTCGCCTTTGGAGGAACGGACCTCCCTGGGCTCTGTGCTCCCTCCCGCTGTCAGCACCTCACCACCCGCAGGCTGGACTGTGTCCTCTGTCTCCTCTCCAGCTCTTCTTCCTCCCAGATTTTATTAAAACACCACACTGAATACACTTAATCGGTTTAGGTAGGAATGACTGCTGGGGTTTAAGGCTCCCGAGGGCTTTTGCATCCAAACTAGACTCACATAGAGTAAACGGAGAAGAGATTTTAACCAGCTGGGGCACATTCCTGGTGTCCTTTGTCCACTCTGGGCTGTCAGCACCCCAGTTGGAAGCCAAGGGCAGGGACACACTCCAGCCAGAGCCCTCTCAAAAGACTGCCACGTGCTGGCCGCAGTACAGTTCTAGACTCTTCCGGGTGGGTTCGTATCTGTAACACATTGAAAAGGCAACTTGTTCAATAGTAGGGACAGGAGGCCAGGACCAGGATTCTCAGAGCATCTGTTCTTATTTCTCTGTAAGATTTTCATGTACCCTACCTCATAGTCTCGTAATTAGAAACCTTTCCTATTCCAACTCCAAGCTTGTAAACCTCTTGGGAGCAAAGTATCTAACTTCTACCTTCTCCAGAGAGTGCTGACGTTAGGCCCTTACTGGGTAGAGGATTCGGAGAAGGCAATGGCACCCCACTCCAGTACTCTTGCCTGGAAAATCCCATGGACGGAGGAACCTGGTGGGCTGCAGTCCATGGGGTCGCGAAGAGTCAGACACGACTGAGCAACTTCATTTTCACTCTTCACTTTCATGCATTGGAGAAGGAAATGGCAACCCACTCCGGTGTTCTTGCCTGGAGAATCCCAGGGACGGGGGAGCCTGGTGGGCTGCTATCTGTGGGGTCGCACAGAGTTGGACACAACTGAAGCGACTTAGCAGCAGCAGCAGGGTGGAAAACTATTTAAGGTTGCGTGACTTGTGAATGGCGGGGCTGGAAATAGAACTCAGGTTTCCTTCCGCCTGTGCCACTCTAGCGCCCCTTCATCCCACTGCCGTGTCAGTTACCCGTTGCTGCGCAACAAACCACCGCAAACCCCGCTCCTCAAAGCGGCGTTGCTGCTGCGCGCAGGTTCTCAGGCCAGGCGTGCGGACAGGGCTGAGTTGGGCTGCTCTTCTGCGCCGCCTGCTGCTGGCTGGGCTACTCGCTCGTCTAGCTTCAGATGGGCTGGGCTGAAGGGCCCAGGAAGACATCACTCACGTGTCTAGAGCCCCCTCGTGTCTCCTGTGGCCGCTTTCTCTCCGTATTCGCTCTCCTCTTGTCCATTGTCACAGCCTAAACTTCTTTACAACTAACCGTGGCAGCTGCCTTCCTCTGGTGGGAGCAGAAGCAAGCAGAAGCTGGCCGGCCTCTGACACAGTGCGCCTTCTGCTGCGTTCTCTGGACCAAGGCAAGTGACTGGACAGCCGGGATTTGCGGGGAAGGGAAGTAGACCTCACCTCTTGATGAGCAGAACAGCGTGTACCTCGAGGAAAGAATGGAAGGTGGCCATCTTCGGAGACGAATCACAACCAAGGTTAACCAACAGATGTAGCGTTCTGTTTCCTGTGGGGTCCTGAGCGAACAGGGAAGCTCAAGTTTGTGCAGACCCAGAGGAGAAAAAGGAGAAGAAAAACGCCCCGCAACACCTACCCAAGGCCACAGTCCTCATTCCCCGGCTGAGCTCCTGGTTGCTTTCTCTTTACTTGAGTATCAGAAGAGAAGCTTGCGCTTGGTGGGATGTACAGGGCACATCGGGGTGTGCTTTACAGGGTGTAAAGCACAGGGTTCAAGCTCGGGCCATCCTACAGTGGGCATGCCCAGAAATTTGTTTTTAGAGGGACTGCTGTGCTGTTTCCTGCATCAAGCATTTGAATGCATGTTCCTAAAGGCTCATCTTCCAGGCAGACAGTAACCAGTGCTTTTGGGTGTTGTGTGTGTGTGTTGCAACTGCAAGCCATCTTTTCAGCCATTAATTCCCATCTGTGTGTCAGATTGTATTCAGGTTTCTCTCCACTTTGTTTCGACAACAGAGGATTCTCATTTGAAGAGATAAGTGCCTGACCCTGGAAAACCAATCTGCCAGCCTTGTCCAGCTCTGGCAACATCCTTTCTTTGTATTCCAACTAACTTGGTTTAAAATGTATTACATTATGAGAATTATTCTCTTCTCTGAGAAAAACTCCCGATTAATCTTCTAAATTTCCTTGGGAAATTTTTCACATGCATTACTTTATTTTCTTAAAAAAAGCAAAAGCTCCAGGCTTTATCCGTTTGTTATAGTTAGATTGTCTTTCTGCCATTTAGATAATTATCCCACCCAGAGTATTTTTCCCTAGAAACAATCAAATAAATAAAATCCTCTAGTACTCTATCAAGAGAGGGGATGTAAGAGCAGCTGTGGGGGCAAAACTTTCCCAAGTGCTTTGGGAAATCTCATGCTTTAAGAGATTATCGTATCTAGAAAATGAAGAGATTTGTTTTAAACAAATGGAAATTTCTGATTTCTCAAACGTGTATGAGAAAATGTAATGGTTTTGTACCAACTGTCTAGGGAGTTGGGTCCACTGAAGTCCCATTGACTCTCAATTTGTGTGGCTCAAAAGTTATTGAAGGTATTTTATGTGCTTTTTTAATATAACTTTGTATGGGTAAACATTTACACATGGCGCGAAGCAAGCATTCAGTTTAAAGTCCAGAGTTGTTGTGAATCTCATGTTACCCCTGCTCTTCTCACTGGCGGTGGCGGCGCTGGGTTTGCTCTTGTTCATTTGTTGCTCCCTTTTTTTCGTCCAGGACTAAAATGACAGGGATGGTGGCTCTGTAAAACAGTCCAGACCTTTTGGAGGACTTCGGGGATTTTCTTTGATTTTTGTTTTCATTTTCGTATCTTTGCCCCCTTCGTTTTAGGAAGAAGAATTAGAAGCCCAAATTTCCTTCCTTCAGGGACAGTTGAATGACCTGGAGGCCATGTGCAAATACTGTGCGAAGGCGATGGACGCTCATCTTGGTGAGTGCGGGCTCCGGCCCGGGAATGCTTCCCGTGAGTTACCGCGTGTCACCCTCGCAGACAGGAAACCAGGGCACAGAGGTTAATCGAATTTCCCAAATTATAGCACCGGTCAGCGGAGCAGATGCTCGGAATCTAGCCGTCTGGCCCTGGACTTCGGCCTTAATGGCTGCACTGCGCTCTAAGTCTCTCTAACCTGAAGCGCGCGGCGCCTTCGAGGCCGGCCAGCCCTGCTGCTGTGCTCCTCTGTCTGTAGCCGCTCGTGGCTGTTTCGGCAGTGCTTTCTTTATTTCTGTAATACGTATTTTTTAATCACCTGTCTGAAATATATGTCGGGACCTTTTCTTCCTTCTGACTGTGCCGATAGTCTAAGCAGTGTCCCGCGTGCCCTTCAGCTTACACGTGAGCGGCCTGTGTCACGCCATGGAGTCCTGGGCCTGACTTGCTACATTCGTGAAAGCTCTGTGTTTTGTATTAGAAAAGGTCTCTACTGTTAGAAAAGGGCTCTCCCTCCAGTTTGCTTCAGGAGCTCCCTGCTGCTTACAAAACGCTTAGACTCTGCATTGCGGCCCTTCTCAGCCCGCTCGCGGGCATCCTTTCCCTCCGTCCTCCAGAGTCTAGCGTCCTCGTTTGGGAGGAGATTAGGGAAATCAGACACATGCTCTCATGGACATGCCCGTGTGCTGTTCTGAGTGTGGAGCGCCGTGAGGAGTCGGAACACACGCCCCCTGTGCGGGCGCACTGAGAACCGCCGAGTGCCCTTCCCTCTAGCGGGGTCCCCAGCGGGGCCCGTCTCGGGGCCTTCCCTGGAGACAGACTGAACATCACACTCGGCCGTTGCCCAGCCTGCCAGGCAATGAGTCCATTACATGCGGCCAAAGTGGCTCAGTTCGGACACAGCCCAAACGCACTGGCCTCAAGCCAGTAACAAGTGATCTCTTACGAGCTTGGAGACGCGCGTGGCCCACATGGCCGACTGCCTCCCCGCGTCTCCCCGTGCGCGTCCCGGCCCCCTCAGCTTCCCTCCGTCCTCCAGGGAAAGGGCGCTGAAGGAGGAGACAGTGGGAGGAACCCTGAAGGCGGGTCCCTTCACATCCAGTCCCCACCACTCCAAAACTGTTCGTACACTTCTTCACGGTCAACTTTTTAAACTCAGAATTAATTTTACACAAATCTTACAGCATCGCAGTTTAAAGTGCATCAGAAAGAAGTAATGAAGAGGTAGTTTATAAATAACTCATGTATATTCCATAATTAATTTTATTATTTAAATACAAGTTTAATTTTAAAGTGGCCATGAGTGTGTGTGTGTGCTCACACTGTAACTCTTGCTTCTCTGGCACGTGGTGACCTTTGTGTTACTCAATTTTGGGTTTTCACCAAAGTAGAAGAACAAAGAAGGGACTGCAAATATTTACTCTAGGCGCTCTGGAAAAATCCACCGGTGGGAGGTTTCCAAGTTGTTTGCTCCACATAGCAGCTTTTAAAGCAGCTTTACTTAAGCCTCAGGATTTCCAAACAGCTTTTACCCTTTTAGTCAGCACTAAAAGAACATTTTTCTCATTGCATAGGATGGGGAAGCACTTTTTAATCAAAGAAAAGCCCTTATCAGCTGTGAATTTTCAGCTAACCACAAAAGCAGACTTGTTTTGTGTATATGTTTCACTTTCAGCCAGAATCCCTTCACATGGCTGCTGACTTCTCTTTGCTGTAGAATTAGTCTGACTGCATGTTCACGGTGGGGTTGAGAATCCCCGGCCCTGGGGCCTATGGATTCATTTTATTTCATCCACATATGTAACGCTTTATCACAGGATGTTCCTGGATTGTAGGCAGTTTGGATTTTAAGCAGAAATTTGAGGAAAGCATAAAGGTTGAGGTGTGAAGCTCTCAATTTAGTTTTTTACTTATTATATCCTTTAAAAATGACTTTAATACTCTCATATTTTTCTCCATATAAACTTTTCTATTTTTCCTGATTTAGTAAAGTAGTACAACAGTTGAAACTGAAAAATCCACTAGTAAGTGATTGATTATAGTATAGTAATGCAATCTTTATAAAGGTTAAAATACATAAGCATAAAGAGATGTTCATAATGTATTATGAAGTGAAAATAGCAGGTGGCACAGTAGAATGTATTTGATGTAGAAATAACCATTGACTGTGGTAGCCTGAGTGAGAGAGAGCACAGAGGGACTTTCCAAGGGGCAAGTCTTCCTCTCTGCTTGGAAAACCTGCGGATGCCTCAAGTGCGTGTCACTGGCACCATGGGGGTGATCTGCACGCTGCAGCCACGAGTCCCCTCTGAGACCAGCTGCTGACGGCTCAGCGCTTCTGCTGCAGGGGGCGTGGGTCAGTCCCTGGGCAGCGAACTGAGATCCTGCAAGCCATGGGCAGAGCAAAAAAAAAAAA
>SJYT01055450.1:89709-217734 GCA_006410635.1 Cephalophus harveyi
TCTAATCTGGTCCCATCACTTCATGGGAAATAGATGGGGAAACAGTGGAAACAGTGGAATCAGTGTCAGACTTTATTTTTTGGGGCTCCAAAATCACTGCAGATGGTGATTGCAGCCATGAAATTAAAAGACGCTTACTCCTTTTAAGAAAAGTTATAACCAACCTAGATAGCATATTCAAAAGCAGAGACATTACTTTGCCGTCTAAGGTCCATCTAGTCAAGGCTATAGTTTTTCCAGTAGTCATGTATGGATGTGAGAGTTGGACTGTGAAGAAGGCTGAGTGCTGAAGAATTGATGCTTTTGAACTGTGGTGTTGGAGAAGACTCTTGAGAGTCCCTTGGACTGCAAGGAGATCCAACCAGTCCATTCTGAAAGAGATCAGCCCTGGGATTTCTTTGGAAGGAATGATGCTAAAGCTGAAGCTCCAGTACTTTGGCCACCTCATGCGAAGAGCTGACTCATTGGAAAAGACTCTGATGGTGGGAGAGATTGGGGGCAGGAAGAGAAGGGGACGACGGAGGATGAGATGGCTGGATGGCATCACGGACTTGATGGACACGAGTCTGAGTGAATTCCGCGAGTTGGTGATGGACAGGGAGGCCTGGCGTGCTGAGATTCATGGGGTCGCAAAGAGTTGGACACAACTGAGCGACTGAACTGAACCGAAAGATCTATCTCACCAGTTCATTGCCAAGACTAAGACGTTTTTAACGCCTCACACAAGGCCTTCCCTGGTAGCCAGTGGTTAAGAATCTGCCTTCCAATGCAGGGGACACAGGTTCAATCCTAGGTCAGGGACTAAGATCCCACATGCCACGGGGCAGCTAAGCCTGCACACTACGGAACCCGTGTGTCAGCATGGACAATCCTGCGTGTCGCAACTGGGACCCGATGAAGCCAAACCTAAAAAATAAATCAAGCCAGCACTGGTTGAGTGTGCAAGACAAATCCTCTCCTTCCTCTTGGCTATTTTTTTTTTTTTTTTAATTTAAAGTTGTTGTTGAATTTGTTACACTATTGCTTCCATTTTATATTTTGGTTTTTTGGCCCCAAGGCCTGACCAAGGATCAGACTTACACCCCCTGCCCTGGAAGGTAAAGCCTTAGCCGTTGGACCAGCAGGGAAGTACCCTTCCCCTTAACTCCTAGCTGTCCCTTCTGTGTGGCCAGTCCTGGGAGACCCCGCCCGCCCGCGACCAGAGGCGCTGAGCAGTGACTGGTTGGGGTCCCACGGCTGGACAGCCAGAGCTGGGACCAGCCCTGTTGAATGTCCCTCAGTCAGACCACGTGAAAGATGCAGGGGTTGGATCTGCAGGGCCTCATGTTAGATGTGTGAGCTCTCTGAGCAAGAACAGCTCGCCCAGAACTGCATGGCGCCTTTGCTCCCCTCGACAAAAGCCCTGCTGAGCCTGGTCACCCGCTCCCGAGGGGCCCGAGGTGGCCTCAGATTCTCATCCCGCTCCTGCCCTTTTCTGACGTTAAGTATTTTCACTGAGTTCCTCTCAAGGAAATTCTGTATCAGTCTATGTTATCGTCAGACCTGCAGTGATATCTTAAAATGTCAAGTACAGTTCAAGACTATCTTTTTAACAAAACAGATACAGAGAAAAGCATCTCAGTTAAAAATTACAGAAAGGCGTTTGTTTAATGGCCCTTTAAGTACAGAGGTAATAAAGCTGACTCATTACCAGTTTTATTTCCTTACGGTTCTGGAACCCAAATCTGAAACCACTATTTGTTTTATCAAAAATATACCAAAATTATCATTTTTTTCACGTAATTGAGCTTTGTCAATTCAAAGATTTAGAGACAGGAGTGGAAAATCCTGTTTAGATTTTATTAGATCTAAACTTTTCCATCAACTTGACAAGACTTTCTTCGCGCGTTCGTTTCTCTGTTGCTGTAGTCACACCCCTCCCTGTCATCCTGACAGCTGGCAGCGTGCACCTCGGTGGCTGGGTGGGGCTCTTTTTAGGCTCGCCGTCGCTCACACTTAATTGCACGGGGGTGAGCTGCCTGCACTTCTCTGATCTGTGAGCAGCTGGGCCTGCTCCCAGGGGAGGGGTTGCCAGCCTCGGTTCGGTATTTAGTTTGCGGCAGCTCGTCCTTTCGTTGGTGGTTCACACAAACAGTGGGAGGGTGAAATGCAGTGAATTAAGGGGAGTTACAGCTGTGCAGCCCAGCGGATCTTAGACTGTTGTCGAGGTGGACACCCTCCGGGCCCTCACGGCTGTTGCTCGTTTCACAGACGAGGAAACCGAGATGCAAAGCCTGGGCGGGACAAGGGACACAGAGCTCGCTGGCGCCGGCGCCCCGGGCCTGTCCGGGGCTTGGCCGCTCTTCCCAAGCTCCTGCGGAGGCCCCGCTCCAGTCAGGAGCCAGACTTCAGGTCTGCGGTCTTAGCGCACACCTCCACGCCGATTTTGCACTTGTCATAATATTTATGCAAGAATAAGCAGTACGAGGAGGTCATTTTTGAAAATTAGTTTATTTGCATCTGCATGAGCTTTATGAATCTGATTTGCTGATATTTAGCAAAATAGCATTCAGTAGATGTTTTTGGAAATGTTCAACAGGCAATTAACCAGTGACATCTGAGAGAGAGCAAAGGAAACTGACCACCAGGGCCCTCCCTCTGTCAACCACACGGTGCTGAGAGCTCGCTGTAATTATTAAGAATATGAAACTGCATTTAATTGCAGGATGAGATCTGCTTCTCCTGAGGGTCTGGTAGCAGATTCTGACTTGAAGATCTGAAGGTCTGCACTTCCAACAGCCCCCAGGGCACCTGGTGACACTGACCTGTGACAGACACCAAGCAGCGAGAGAACTTAAGATCACTGGGGCAAAATGCAGCTCGTGTGTTCCTTTTTGGGCTCCAAAATCACTGCTGATGGTGACTGCAGCCATGAAATTAAAAGACGCTTACTCCTTGGAAGAAAAGTTATGAGCAACCTAGTTAGTATATTCAAAAGCAGAGACATTATTTTGGTGACTAAGGTCCGTCTAGTCAAGGCTATGTTTTTTCCTGGGGTCATGTATGGATGTGAGAGTTGGACTGTGAAGAAGGCTGAGTGCCAAAAAATTGATGCTTTTGAACTGTGTTGTTGGAGAAGACTGTTGAGAGTCCCTTGGACTGCAAGGAGATCCAACCAGTCCATTCTGAAGGAGATCAGCCCTGGGATTTCTTTGGAAGGAATGATGCTGAAGCTGAAACTCCAGTACTTTGTTCACCTCATGCGAAGAGTTGACTCATTGGAAAAGACTCTGATGCTGGGAGGGATTGGGGGCAGGAGGAGAAGGGGACGACTGAGGATGAGATGGCTGGATGGCATCACGGACTCGATGGACGGGAGTCTGAGTGAGCTCCGGGAGATGGTGATGGACAGGGAGGCCTGGCGTGCTGTGCTTCATGGGGTCGCAAAGAGTCGGACACGACTGAGCAACTGAACTGAGCTGAACGCTGTTCGTGTGTCCCTGCCCCGCCCTGCAGGCACACGTGCGGGAACTCTGTGGGAGGAGCACTCCCCCCACCCCGCCTCAATCGGAGGCGGCCTGCACACTGAACACCGGCGCTGCGCTCAGCCTCTTGCTGCCCTGCTCTCTCCTCGCGGAAGGCATTTCTCCCCAGATTTGATTCTCAGAAGCTTTGGAAGCGTATTTCTTGCAACAACCTTATGCATGCTAGGTCACTTCAGTCTTAGCAACCCTCTGCGACCCTAGGGACTGTAGCCTGCCAGACTTGGGATCCCCCAGGCAAAAATACCGGAGCGGGTTGCCATGCCCTCCTCCAGGGCATCTTCCTGACCCAGGGATCGAACCCGCGTCTCCTGTGGCCCCTGCATTGCGTGCAGATTCTTTGCCACTGAGCCACCTGGGAAGCCTGTACCAACCCTACGCCAGCTGAGAAAAACTCAGCCAACTCTACGGTCTCTTAGCCTTTCTTGGGCTCCAAGCACCTCCCTGATCACGTGGTCTCAGAACGGACGATCCATCCTTCATCGTTCTGTTTTCCATCTCATGGCTCTCACCATCTTCCCACCTGCTTTTCCAAACTGAATATCTTTCACTGTCTTTCTCTTTTTTAAATATAATTCCCAGATCCTTTATCTTTTTTTAAGTAGTTTATTTAATTGGTGGCTAATTACTTCACAGTATTGTGGTGTTTTTGCCATACTCCGACATGAATCAGCCACGGGTGTGCATGTGAGCCCCCATCCTGGGCCCCCCTCCGCTTTATCTTTCTAAACTGTGTCTGATGGCCTAACCCGTTTCCCCACCTCCACACCAGGCTGCTTTTCCACTTCCTCTAACCCCAGCCCATCCAGCTCATGACCCAGGGGGCAAAAGACTTGTCTACCCCATCCCCTACCTCAGCAGAAACAGTCCTGCCACCAAAAGCCCAAAGGTTCAAGGGCCTTGTGGCTCAGGCTGAACCTAAGAGCTTGTGAGTGGGGGCAGCTGGGGCCTGGGATGAGGAAGCTGACCATCACCGCCACGGCCGTGTCCAGCTCCCAGCTGAGCAGCGGCACTTAACTGTCCACAAGTCATCAGCTGGGCAAACTCTTGTGGCCTGAGATTCGCAAAGAATATGTCCATCTTAAGCAGTTGTGAGGGTCTTATTTGACTAAGTGATGTAATTTTAAGATAACCTTAGCCAGACTTCTATCTCGTTGCTCCCAAGTGAGAGGGGATAGTGGTGAAAACCCCAGGCTGTTTCCTATTAGTGAGGTCCTCGCTGTGTTTCTGCTTTTATTTTTAGAAATACATGTTCTTCCAAAGGCATCTAACCGTTACTGGAGCTTAGAGACCTTCTAAGTTGAAAAATATATGCAGCGTCTCTCCTAGTGGACTTGAAGGTAGCAGCCATATCATGAACAGGATAGATTTTACCCTGAGAAGCCATGCTCCATGCCGGGCTCTTGGCTGGCAGGCAGGTAAATCCTAAGAGAAGAATCCAGAATCTGTTGAGATCACTGCAGGTTTGGAACTCTGAGCTGAGCACACTCAGTTCACTTTGAACTATTCATTGACCTGAACACTTGTAATGCACGTCGTGATGTAGTCTTCCCCTGGGTTTCCTAAGTATTGCTCCTCTCCCAGTGCTGAGTGTACAGTCTTCAGCCATTCTGGGAGCTGGATGCAGGTAGGACCCTTGACTGTATTTTCTGTGTGATCTTGGTGACAGACACCAAGCAGCAAGAGAACTTAAGATCACTGGGGCAAAATGCAGTTCGTGTGTTCCTAATGCTGTTAGTGGGTCCCTACCCCCGCCCTGCAGGCAGGCACACATGTGGGAACTCTGTGGGAGGAGGGCTCCCCCCACCCCCCGCCACGATCTGAGGCGGCCTGCGCACACCGAACACCGGTGCTGCGCTCAGCCTCTTCCCTGCCCTGCTCTCTCCTCGTGGAAGGCATTTCTCCCCAGATTTGATTATCTGGGGAGATAATCAAGAAAAGACTGCAGACCATCACTAACCACATTCCTTTCGCCTGCCCCTCAATCCAGGACCCATGTTCATGTCCCTTCATTCTTCATCCGAAAAATATCTCACCCACATCTATTCCTCAAGAGATAGAACCAGCCCTCATGCTGGCTGGAAAGCCTCATGTTGGCCATTCAGCCAGTATTTCCTCAGTACCTGCCCTTGGATGTGAAAACGGGTTTGGGGAGCAGTTGGTTGGGGGTGGAGTGAAATGGAGGAGTGCCTTTAAAGTCAGGCTCAAGGTGAATGGAAGAGGAGAGCGAAGCTTCAGAGCAGGGAGAGAGCACAGAGACTGTGTACTTCATTAGCAGTACCTCAGGTGACACGGGGCTCCCCGGAAGCCAGCAGTCCCCCCGGAGCATCAGCGGTCTGAGGCATTGGGGGCTGGGGCTCTGACTCCAGGGTGCAGTGAGCAGGCCTGCCTGCAGCGGAAGACCAGCATGTGCCGTGCAGAGCCGGGCGGTTTCGGGGGACTTTTAGTCGTGGGGCCTCGTCTCTGAGCAACAGTGACAGCTGTGAAGGATAAGCAGGACAGGGCCCAGCGAGCGGGTCCTTGCCGGGGGAGGCCCGATGCTTGAACGGGTTATATGGATATACTGTTATATTGGTGTGATTTTTGTGGAATTTCCACAGAAGTGGTTAGTTTTACGAATTTTTCCCCCCTTTTTTTTCAGTGTCCCAACATCTGTAATGGGTAATGCTTAAGTATAAGGAGATTATAAAGAACATAATCTTCCTTCTTCACAGAAACAAAAGGAAAGAGCCTTTATATCGTCATTTATTCTGCCTCTTATGAGAAGGAAAAATGTGCATTACTTTGAAAATTTTAAACATTTCACATTTCTGCATTTAATATTATGAGGTATGAAAAGATACTATGTTTTTCCTTTTTTACACACAGATTCGACTTAAAGTAGTGCATTAGTGACTGAGACGTAGTATATTAATAAAACAGCTGTGAACACTGCCTTGAACCACTATGTGGTGGAACTGGCTGGCAAAGGCTTTACGCCGTCAGTAGTTTGTGAGTTAAATAAAAATGTTTGCTTTCAGGGCATTTAGCAGCCTCTGAAGGTAATCTGTTTGGACTTGGATTTCTAAACCCTGAATTGCTCATGTGCAGCTAGTCAGCTCAGTTGATTAGAGCTGAGGTTTAGCCTTAGATGGAGAAGGCAATAGCAACCCGCTCCAGTATTCTTGCTGAGATTGTCCCTTGGACAGAGGAGCCTGGTGGGCTACAGTCCTTGGGGCTGCAAAGAGTTGGACATGACCGAGCTACTGAGCACGCAGCCTGAAAATGAAGTGCACATTTTATGTCAGTGTCGGCCTTCGGGGGAGAAGATCTCGGTTTCAGCTTCAAAAAGGTGAGCGCTGGCTGAATCCAGGAAGCCGGGCGGGATGCCCTGCTGCGCACACCGCGCTCGGGCTGCTTCCTCGGGCTGCGCCCTGCCCGCGGCCCCTTCCGAGAGAGGGCCTGGGCGACCTGCCCGGGGCCGGGCGGCCTGGCTGCTGTGCGAGGCCGAGGGCGTCCCACCCGGCTCTCCTCCACCCGCGTCCGTGCCGGTGACCTTCCGTGGAAGTGGGCTCTGGACAGGCGTCCTCACGGTGGAGGCCGGCAGGAGGGAGCACCTCCAGGGACCCGCGGGCAGCGCGCCCGCCCCGCGCCTCTGACCCGGCCCTCCGCCGCCAGCGCGCCTTCCCCTCGTTTTCAGCCGCAACGCTTGTCCGCTTGTCCGTTAGCTTCTGGTCCCTTAGCCCCCAAGGCAGTAGCCACCCCGGGAAGCTACTTAGGCCTTTTCCTAGAGCAGCCAGCCCGAGGCAGGCGGGCCGCGCAGGCGCTGTTGCCTCGGCCCGGGCCGTCGCCCCGGGGCTCCTGCGGCCTCCCGGGGCGCGCGGGCAGGAGAGGCCCCAGAGGCAGAGCCCGCCCCGGGGCGCCGGCCAGAGGCTCCTGGGGCTCCCGCGCGGCGCCGCGGCTGTCAGCGAGCACCCGGGCCGCGGGCATGGAGGCGTCTGCGCGGGGCCGGGGGCTGCCACCGGCGCGCCGGCCTGAGGCTCCAGAGACAGCGGCGCGCGGTCGCGGAAGAGGACAGGGGAGGGGGGGCCCTGGCGCGCAGGGGGCTTCCCACGGCGGCCGAGGCACCAGAGGCTTCTGCTGCTCTGGCGCCTTCCCCGCCGCCGCCCACCCGCCGCCCTCTGCTTTCCCGCCAGCGCCGCCCCTGCTCCCTGAAGCCCTGGGCTTATGCGAGGCTGCCAGCGGGGCGGGGCGTCCGGGGGCGGGGCTCCTTGTCCATGGAGTCTCGGTTCCGCGTGGCCAGCAGGACGTGGTGAGACCTCAGCTCTGAGTGGGAGAGTCAGGCTACACACTCACTCAGATGTGCGAAACCCTTGCTGCGAAGTTCCATTCCCAGCAGTGGCAGCCCGAGGCCTCACTTTGCCGGTTGAAGGCAGACTTGCTTCTTTACCCGTCGCCCGTCTCGTCTGGACCGAGGCCCGCAGCTAGTTTCTCCGCCCTGTCCCTCGCCTCGCCGGGGTGGGTCAGGACTCGGGGTCTCCCTTGTCTGCTGGAGGCAGGGCCTCTGCGTGCCCTCCGGTCCCTGCTGGCCTCTGGACGGCTCGGTTCCCGCCAGGGCCTCCGACTGTCCTGTCGGCCTGAAGCCTCGGCCCTGAAGGCCTTCGGTCCTTAGTGCTTCGGCCATGGGTCGCAGCACGTTGAAGGCAGGAACAGCGCTGTGGCCGAGCCTTTGGCTTCAGGCGGTGCTCCCAGCAGACCGTGCAGGAGGCAGCAGGAGGTCACGGTCCTCGGGGAAAGCAGGATGCGCACGGCACTTGCTGTCCACAGTCACCTCTCTTTCTGGCTCCACGGGCCTCTCTCCGCTAGATCTTCAGGCACGAGACCCCTGGGCTTTCTGCTGAGGCCCTGGAGTCCCCACACCTACCAGCCGGGCTCCCTACCGCCCCGGGAGCAGAGCCCTGCGCCCTCGCGGCTCAGCAGGCCGAACCTCTGTCTTTCCAAAGCTCCCAGGCAGCCCTCCGCCTCCCAGCTCAGCCCTAAAAGCCCAGGCAGAGTGGTCAACACAAAGGCAACCTTTGCCGTCCTCCCAGAGGCCTACAGAACTGCCTCGTCAACTTTCTGCATTTGATTGTCGTTAACGTCTTGTTGAGTGGATTTTGTGTGTGTGTGTGTGTGTGTGTGTGTGTGTATTTATTGAGAGAGAACAAATTGTTACAGGCTTTTAAGGAGGCCAAAAACATTCAGCCTCTAATTATATCTTTTATCCCCTTCTCGTTCATCTTGCTTTCTTGTTTTGAAGTGGGCCTTTCTAATAGCCAGAAACTCCAGTCACATGCTGAATAAACTCAGGCTGCTGGTTTTCTGCTGTTGTCTGTAAGAGGACTTGTCAGCATGGTCTGTAGATTTATTCTTGGTGAAGGTTCTAATAAACTGTCAGGCTGGACTTATGTTGATGGGACTTAGTCTTCACCTCGCCCCTTGCTGGAAATACTTTTTGGAAGAAAAGCTATGAAAAACCTAGACCACATATTAAAAAGTAGAGACATTACTTGGTCAGCAAAGGTCCATCTAGTCAAAGCTATGGCTTTTCAAGTAGTCATGTATGGATGTGAGAGTTAGACCATACAGAAAGCTGAGAGCCAAAGAATTGATGCTTTTGAACTGTGGTGTTGGAGGAGACTCTTGAGAGTCCCTTGGACTGCAAGGAGATCCAACCAGCCCATCCCAAAGGAGATCAGTCCTGAGTGTTCATTAGAAGGACTGATGCTGAAGCTGAAACTCCAGTACTTTGGCGACCTCATGGGAAGAGCTGACTCATTGGAAAAGACTCTGATGCTGGGAAGATTGAAGGCAGGAGGAGAAGGGGACAACAGAGGATGAGATGGTTGGATGGCATCACCAACTCAATGGACATGAGTTTGGGTGAACTCCGGGAGTTGGTGATGGACAGGGAGGCCTGGCGTGCTGCGGTCCATGGGGTCGCAAAGAGTTGGACACGACTGAGCGACTGAACAGCAACAGCAAGGATTGCAGTATTTCGAACTGCAGGTCCCTAGGGTGTTTCTCTATGTTTGTTGAGTCAGTCACTACTCACCATGCCCCTGAAGTTTGCCAGCTCTCCTGCTGAGGGCTGGGTGTCGCCCTAAGCCGGACCCCGCTGGGGGTGACAGCCGACCGACACGCCGGCGCTGGGGGTGGCAGCGCTGTCGTCAGCGCCGTGGAGGAGCTGCCGCAGGGCCCCGAGGGTGGCCTGGGCACGCAGTCTGGGTGGGTAGGAAGGCCGCTCCCAGGAGGATGCAGGAGAGCTGAGGATGAGCCCCCAGGCCCAGGCAGGCCGAGTGCTGCCCCCGCTCTCCTGGGCGCCAGAGGCTGAGCGGCCAGGTCCGGAGCGGAGCCTCGGACAGCGTGACCGAGTGCAGGGCCGAGAGCCAGGCTCACAGGCCGAGTCACTGGGCTCCTGGTACGGCCCCAGGAAGGGAGGGAGCAGCTTTAGTGGAGGGTGAGCCTCTTCCTGCACGGGTTCTCGGCTTGGTGCTCGGACGGTGTCATTGTAAAAACGTGTTTTAATTGCTGCCCCCAACCAAGATGGAGAAGGACATGGCAACCCACTCCAGTGTTCTTGCCTGCAGAATCCCGGGGAGGGGGGAGCCTGGTGGGCTGCCGTCTGTGGGGTCGCACAGAGTCACACACCCCTGAAATGAATTAGCAGCAACAGCCCAACCAAGAGTCTCCAGAGGAGCCCTGCGGGGTGGGGGGCACTTCCACTCGTGCACTCCGTCTTTAAGAACCCCCTGCCCAGAAGCACAGGCCAGGCAGCGCCGGGGGCTCGGGCGCGCCGTGCGCAAGGCCACGACCCTCGCTCGCTGAAGCTCTCAGTGAGCAGCTCAGCGTGACACCGGTGCGCAGAGCTGGCTCAGCAGGTCTTCAGGTCAAGTCTGCATGAAGGCCAGGCCTCATGCAGACACAGAGAGACAGCTCGGGTGAGGGGGTTAAGTCTTGCTGACTCCACAGGCATCGCTGTCTGGCAACAACCACAGTGCCGTGGGTTGTCCTTTTCTTTTTACCATTATGTCGAATTGAGAACGTACTTTACCATTTATATATTTTAAAGATTGTTGCTGTTCATGTGCTCAGTCGTGTCCGACTCTTTGCGGGCCCATGAACCGCAGCACGCCAGGCCTCCCTGTCCATCACCAACTCCAAGAGTTCACTCAAACCCATGCCCATCGCGTCGGTGATGCCATCCAGCCATCTCATCCTCTGCCGTCCCCTTCTCCCCCTGCCTTCAATCTTTCCCAGCGTCAGAGTCTTCTCCAGTGAGTTGGCTCTTCTCATCAGGTGGCCAAAGTATTGGAGCTTCAGCTTCAGCATCATTCCTTCCAATGAATGTTCAGGCTTAATTTCCTTTAGGATGGACTGGTTGGATCTCCTTGCATTCCCAGGCGCTCTCAAGACTCTCCTCCACCACCGCAGTTCAAAAGCATCAGTTCTTCCACACTCAGCCTTCTTTATGGCCCAGCTGTCACATCCATCCTACTGGAAGAACCGTATGTGGACCCTTGGTCAGCAAAGTGGTGTCTCTGCTTTTTAACTCTAAGTTTGTCATAACTGTCCTTCCGGGAGCAAGCGTCTTTTAATTGCACGGCTATAGTCAGTGTCTGCAGTGGTCTTGGAGCCCAGAAAACAAAGTCTGCACTGTTTCCACTGTTTTTAGTTTCTTTAACTTCCGTCACCAGGAGGACCTGGCCTTTAGCCAGAGGGGTGAATTCCCAGCACTGGTAAGTGCTGGGAGGGAGCACAGGGTAAGCACCCTGGTAAGTGCAGGGAGCCGCGCGGAGACGTCGGGTGAATGCTCCGTGCCGTCCACCCTGTTGTGGGTCAGCAAGGGCAGCTCTGGGCTCTCAGCGGAAGTAAGACACACCTGTCACTCTGAGAACACGTTCATGGGACGCTGGTGGGAGGCTCTGTGTCCCAGGCTCTGTGCCCCCTCTCCTGTACCCCGCCCCTGCCCCGTGTCTGGTTAGGCAGAGCATCCTTGATAGAAAGAGTTGCTGTGCAGTGTGGCAGAGGAATTCCCTGACTGGTCTGAGTGATGGTGCAGCAGCAGATAAATTAGACTCAGGACATTAGTTATAAAATGTCATTCTTTTATTTTTCAGTAAATATTCAAGATGTGATATTACAGGAAAATTTGGAAAAGGAGGATCAGATTCTGGTTTCCCTGGCGGGACTAAAGCAGGTATGTCCGTTCACCTGACCCGGTGTCACCCAGGCCAGCCCTTCGTGCCTGTCATGGGGGGAGGGCACCCCGGGCATGGGCGTCCCGCCCGCATTGCCTTCCACGTGGACCCCTCCTGCGTGGCCCAGCTCCTCCCATCAGTCACGTCTGAGCAGCCCGAAGCCAGGCTGGTCCTCGGTCCCCCCGCCCCCGACCTCTCACCCCTTCCTCTCCGACGCTGCTGCGGGGGGTGTGTCCCGCTCAAGTCCAGTCATGCCCCTGTAGACGCGTGGACGTCCTGGGAGCACAAGGCCCAAAGAATCTCCTCCTCTAAGCAGCCTGGGCCCCTCGAGGGTCGTACTTGGTGGACAGACGGAGCAGCAATGTCAGTGAAGGGGTGCAGGTTCTCACCGTCAGCCCACCTGACTGGCCCTCAGCCGGGCAGGCCCCCCCGGAGCCGAGGGCGCTCCCTGGGCCGGGGTGGACGCGGGGTGTCCCCGTGCGGGCCTGGCCGTGCAGGCTGGGACGGCTCAGTGTCATCCATAGGCAGAGCTGAGTGTTTTTTTTGTTCGTTCTTTCTTCCGATCGTATATTCATACCCACATCAGAGAAGACCACTCAGGGGACCTCCCTGGCGGCCCAGCGGTTAGGACTCCGTGCCTCCACTGCAGGGGCCACAGGTTCAGTCCCTAGTCAGGGACTGAGACCCCACAAGCCTCAGGCACAGCAAAAGAAAACAAGACTGGTCAGTGGAGTCGGGGTCAGATGAACCTGAGGTTTAGGTGGCCCTTAGAGGCAGACCAGTTGGTCTTTCTCATGGATCGTCTTCTTTGAAATCAGATCAAAGACATCCTGAAGGGCTCCCTGCGTTTCAACCAGAGCCAGCTGGAGGCCGAGGACAACGAGCAGATAAGCATCGCAGACGACCACTACTGCTCCAGCGGCGGCGCCCAGCAGGTACCAGGGGCGCCCAGGGCGGGGCACTGCGGGCGCTCAGCGCGGGAGGGGCGAGAGCCCCGGGACCGCACGGGCGGTGCCGCGCACAGCTGCGGGGTGTGGACTCGGGGCGGTGCCATCCGCTGTGGGCTGGCTCCCGCGCCCGGGCAGCGCACAGCCTGCACGCCTGCCAGCAGCAGCGTCAGCCTGGGCTTCCGCCGGTCCCTTAGGAGGCCGGAAAGCCGGCGCTCTGCCTGTTTCCGGTTTGGCTGCGGCCCTGGCCTCCCTTCCCCTGTAGCAGGGGGAGTGCCCACCCTTCCCCGTCTGAGTGCACTTCACTTGGCCGGAAGCTTCCTGGCCTTCCAGGGGAGGGGCTTCTCAGCGTCCATCACCCCCTAAGCCACCTGGGTCAGGGAGCGTTTTCTGTGAAGGCCCAGGGAGTGGATATTTTAGCAAAATCTCATCCAGGTTACCTAATCAAAAAGTAGCATGCAGATGCTTACAAGCTGTATTTTTTTAAAGAAGCAGAATGGCATTTTCAAATGGGGCTCTTCCAGCTTTAAGCGTGCTCCTCCAGCAGAGAGCCCTCTGAGGGCCCCTCCCGCAGCTCCGTGCGCTTTGGCAGAGGCCCTTCCCGGTGCCCCCCGTGTCCTGGGAGGCCCCGGTGCTCGCGGGATGAGCGGGCGCCAGTGACGGGCCTGCGGGCGGGTCAGCCTGTGCCCAGACGTCTGCCCGAGGGCGCACAGGAGGGGGCGAGGCCAGAGGCCGGCCCCCGGGGGCGGGGGAAGGGGGCAGACCCAGACCCCTCGCAGGAGCCCCCTGCCCGCGGGAGGAGCCCCGTGCCCGCGGAAGGACCCAGGGCCCGCCCGGCGCCCCCTCACCGCGCCCCCTCCGGCCCTGACCCCTTTGCAGGCCCCGCCAGCAGCCCCGGGGCGCCGGGAGCGGCCGGGCGCGGACGACTTCGTCCTGGTCTCCAAGGACGGCGAGGAGCGCGGCGCCGGGCCGAGCCCCGCGGGCCAGGCCCAGCCGCTGCGGCCGCTCCGGGGCGCCGCCCGGCCGGTGCTCGTGTTCTCCGACCCGCTGACCGGCCCGGCCTCCGCCTCGTCCAGCAACCCCAGCTCCAGCCCCGACGACGACAGCAGCGGCCACAGCAAGGACTCGGGCTTCACCATCGTGAGCCCGCTGGACCTCTGACGGCCGCCGGGCACCCCGCTGCCGCCGAGACGCCCCTGCGCCCGCCCGCCGCCCTCGGGGGCCGCGCCCGCCTCTCCTCCGCACTCCCGGGCCCTCGGGGGAGGGGAGCGGGCCTCCAGCCTCCCCTGGGGCGCCGGCCGGACCGCTGGGCGCAGCCTCAGACCCCAGGGCCGGCCGTCGGCGCCCCGCCTCGGACGCGTCTTCCCCGTCAGAATCCGAGCGTGGGAAGAGAGGGCCGCGCGCCCCGCAGCAGGGCCTCCGGGAGCAGGGGCGGCTTGGCCCGTCCCTTTGAAGGGGAGGTCAGAAGAGGGTTGACCTTTGCGGTGAGGAAGTCCGCACTGACCCTCAGCTGGGCCACTCCCCCGCCAGGCTCTGGGAGCGCAGGCAGCAGGCTTCACCGCTTTTGTCCGCAGCCTCTGCATCTGGGGAAGGAAGTGTCAGATGCAATGATCTCGGGTTCTCAATTTTGCTGATGCTAAAAGCCTGTGTGAACAGCAAACATGACATGTGCCTTGCTCTGTCATTTAAGTCACATACTAGCTAATACCTTCTGTTACTATAAATGTAGCAATTTCTTAATATTTTAAGTCTTTTTTTTTTTTATGATTTCTGGATTTTCTGTGAATATTGCTATTTACCAGCCAGATAAGTTCAGGGATTGCTGACAGTAATCTAAATGACACATTATTTCTCAGTCTACAAATCTTTTAATTTTTTACTATTATTTTCTACTCATTTTGTTTTTCCATGTAGAGTTCATTTCAGAACTAAGAGCCTCGGTTACTGGCTGGCTGCTCACTCGTGTGAGCAGGAAGCTGCACTATTATTATTCAAGTAACAGGTTTAATTTTCTAACTGGAATGATACTGAGTGAAGACCAGTGGGGACGCACACCTTCATTTGAGCACACTATCAACAGGCAAATGGTAAGAGCCAGGCCGAGGACTTACTCTGTAAAAGGATATTTCAGGGTCTGGGCAGAAATAAATTCAGTATATCAGCCTAAGCAGATGCCATGAGCAAACAGTGAGGCGCCACAGTGCAGATCCCACATAGTTTACGAGTGGCTGAAAAGAAAATGGACAAATCAAAAAGTTGTTGTTATTGAGGATTTAGAAACCTTTTCAGTTCAGTCAGTTCAGTCGCTCAGTCGTGTCCGACTCTTTTACCCTTCCAAAATTTGCAAGCAGTTTGGTTTGGGAGAAGCAGTCATGAGGTTGCAGTGTCCAGTAGCTTTTCCAAAATAGTGTGGTGTTTCACTGATCTGGAAAGTAAAGTCTGGTGTTAGCGACTCAGCTGGCCGGAGGAACACGGCAGCTGCTGCAGCCGCTCCACGTGCCACTGGCTCACGGTCCGCGGGGTCCAGGCTCGCCCCGCAGGACCCGAGAGGCTGAGAAGGGGGCGAGGTGTTGGTGGCTTCACAGATCGTGCCCACTGTGTAAAGTCGGGGCCACTGTCTGCACCGAAAGCAAAATGCCAAACCAGACATGCTTCTGACAAAGCTGTTTACCAAGTCGCTGGCCACTCTTAGTAGAATTACCTTGAACTGGAAATTTTAAAAGTTAAACTCATTAAATGCACGTACTGCTGTTGGAGAAATATCATCAAACGCCTTTTTAATGTGGCCACTGCTTCGTACAGTGAAAAGCTATGTACAGCATGGTGCCGCCACGCCGGTAGCCTTTACACGGCCTGCGCACCCAGCGGGGGGCTCCAGCCGGGAGCGGCCGGCCCCCGCAGTGCCCTGGAAGCCCGTGGCTCTGCAGGTTCTGGCTCTCAGCAGGCATGCTGCCAGAATCATCCAGAACCCAGAGAACCCAGCAATCATACATAAGTAAAACTTGTTTTAGGATTTGGTTGCCCCCGCCCCCAGTCAGTGCTGATTAGACCTTACAGTCCATCTGCGTCTTAAGACATGGCTTTCCGTCAGGAGAATGTCTTCAGTGGAACCAGAGTGGCTAGTCTGTTGTGCACATTGGAACTGAATTACGACGTCTCCATATACGAACACAGCGTATCTGGGCCAGGAAGAGAATTTCTTGTTAAAGAGTTTATTTGCCTCCATAAGCAGGGTTGCTACATACATTCACAGTTTCAACAGACTGCAATTAGCTATTCCAGTTGTGCTTTAAAATCCCCAATATTATTTTCATTAGTGAGTGCAAAGCAAAGTCCCATCCGGCGGACAGCTGGTCCTAGAGTCAGGCTCCGGCCATCTCTGGAAGGTCCCCTCACTCCCCCGGCTCGTCGCTGGCCTTCTCGGGGATGACCTCGAGGCTCCGCCGCGGCTTCGGGGCGTCGGCGTTTCCCGCGCCAGGTTTGTGGAGGCCACAGGAGACGGCCGCGTAGTGGATCTGCTTCAGGTTCTCCACGGCCTCGTTCTTGGCGTATTTCAAGAGGTCGGCCTGTCCCTGTGGTGAAAGAGCAACGAGACGGCGTGAGCGGCGGCCGGCTGGCGGCCAGGCCGCAGCAGGGGTGCCCGCCGCGGAAGCGCGCCGCTTCGCCAGGGCACCGACTCCAAGCAGGTCACTTTCAGCAACCACGGAAGGCCCTCCTCCCAGGTCTCGGCAGCAGGCTCCCAGTGTGCTGCCTGGCCGGCCCTCTCCATGTTCTGGGGAATTTTTACAGACATGGAATCCTTTACTGTTTTTCCACCAAAAGTCACATCTTGGCATCTTTCCGTGTCCGTCTATATAGATCTGCCGTAGGCTGACAGAATGTTTACAAACACAACCCTCCAGACGGCCTAGGGTGAGTAAGGTGGCAATAACGAGCGTCCTTTATCTCAACCAGTCTTACATCTCTCGTGTTCAGACAAGTCATCACAACACTGTCGACAGCCCAGACCGCTGCCCAGCGGCGACCCCAAGGCCCCTCACGTGGGACGCAGCCAGGCCTGGGAGCCGCCGGGCCCCCCGCGCTCCTACGCCGCCCTGGCGCCGGACGAGGCCGAGCAGAGAAGGGGCTGAGGCTGGGAGGGCGCTCGCTCCCCCGCTTCGGAGCCCGTCGGAAGTGCCAAGGCCACTGGAGACGCCGTCGCCCACCCACGGCCCGGGGCTCTGGCCTTGGACGCACCGGCCACGCTGGCTCGGCAGTGTTTTCACTTGAGAAACTGAAACGCTATTTGGTTTCACACATTGTGCTTCCAGTTTTATAATTAATCCCATTTTCTCTGTACCTTGAAAGACTTACAACAACCTTACAGGTCAAATATTTAAGGTTCTCACTTAGAAAATAACCTTTAGACCATGCAGCTGAAGGCAGGGCTCTTGCTGACGGCTGCTCACCCAGGGCTGGGCAGAGGCTGGAGCAGCCGGGAAAGGACTGAGCTCGGCAGGTGCAAAGCACCGGAGCCAGCAGCGGGCCCGTCAGCAAACTGACTGTGTGACCACAAGAGATGTCCTCGTTATTAATAAAAGCGTTTCAAAGCATATCGGTGTTATGCAGCTTTTTAATCAAAATTCATTGCTCTTACTGAGCTAAAACATCAGGGATGCTGTTATTTCAGTTAAGTTTTTCAAAGCTTTCTTGTCAAACTATCAGAAAAATGGAGGGCCCTCCTTCTGAGGCACGTGACCCGTGCGGCCACAAAGGAAGGCTCTCCGCCCTCAGCCACCACATGCGGTGACCACGTGCGGTGACCACGTGGCTGCGGGCAGAGAGCAGAGACGGCCACCTGCTGCCCCGGGGCCGGCTGGCACCCTCCTTCCTGTCTCTTATACTCCTTCTGAGGAGAAGCCTACAGTCCACGGGGTCGCAAAGAGTCGGACACGACTGAGCGACTTCACCTTCACCTCCTTCTGAGGCACGTGACCCGTGCGGCCACAAAGGAAGGCTCTCCGCCCTCAGCCCCCACGTGCAGTGACCACGTGCGGTGACCACGTGGCTGCGGGCAGAGAGCAGAGACGGCCACCTGCTGCCCCGGGGCCGGCTGGCACCCTCCTTCCCGTTAGACACGGCGGAGGGAAGAGGAAGAGGGCGCTCAGGAGGAGGCACCGCGTGTCAAGGGCTGTTCGTTACGAGCGGCTGGAGCTCAGCGTGTCTGGGCCCACAAGGACTTCGAGGCTGCCCTGGAGCCAAAGCCCCCAGCTGAAGGCTCACCCCAGGCTGCCCCTTCCTGCTCACTTCCTGTCCACCCAGCAACAGCCTCCACTCGTGTAGCCAGGCCAGATCCTGTGGGGCCTTCCCCAGACAGGACTTCCCTCCCACCCCCATCCGCTGCTTAGCTCCTCTCTGAAGCACCCAGATAACTGTATCTGATGCACATTTCCTAAATTATTTCACAGATGTGAACCACCCCCCACCACCACCACCAAATGGGAGACGTTAACTACCTGATGCCCTTGAGCACATAGCCCCCAGGCCTCCCGGAGCCCAAGGACTGAACGTTAACCCCTGTGACACTGCCCCATTACCTTACACCATCAGTCAGTCAGAGCGATGCATGAGCGATCACATACCCTGCGACCCCTTCCCTCGCCTGGCCTTTAAAAATGCTTTGCTGAGCAACTGACAAACAAGTAATCTCAAAAATATACAAGCAACTCCTGCAGCTCAATTCCAGAAAAATAAACAACCCAATCAAAAAATGGGCCAAAGAACTAAATAGACATTTCTCCAAAGAAGACATACAGATGGCTAACAAACACATGAAAAGATGCTCAGCATCACTCATTATCAGAGAAATGCAAATCAAAACCACAATGAGGTACCATCTCACACCAGTCAGAATGGCTGCGATCCAAAAGTCTACAAGCAAGTGCTGGAGCGATCCAATGGCTGCGATCCAAAAGTCTACAAGTAAGTGCTGGAGGGGGTGTGGAGAAAAGGGAACCCTCTTACACTGTTGGTGGGAATGCAAACTAGTACAGACACTATGGAGAACAGTGTGGAGATTCCTTAAAAAATTGCAAATAGAACTGCCTTATGACCCAGCAATCCCACTGCTGGGCATACACACTGAGGAAACCAGAATTGAAAGAGACACTTGTACCCCAATGTTCACTGCAGCACTGTTTATAATAGCCAGGACATGGAAACAACCTAGATGTCCATCAGCAGATGAATGGATAAGAAAGCTGTGGTACATATACACAATGGAGTATTACTCAGCCATTAAAAAGAATACATTTGAATCAGTTCTAATGAGGTGGATGAAACTGGAGCCGATTATACAGAGTGTGAAGGAAGCAAGAAAGAAAAACACCAATACAGTATACTAACACATATATATGGAATTATGAAAGATGGTAATGATAACCCTGTATGTGAGACAGCAAGAGAGACACAGATGTATAGAACAACTTGTGGACTCTGGGAGAGGGCGAGGGTGGGATGATTTGGGAGAATGGCATTGAAACATGTAAATATCATATATGAAACGAACTGCCAGTCCAGGTTTCATGCAGGATACAGGATGGTTGGGGCTGGTGCGCTGGGATAACCCAGAGGGATGGTATGGGGAGGAAGGTGGGAAGGGGGTTCAGGATGATGCACACGTGTACACCCGTGGCGGATTCATGTTGATGTATAGCAAAACCAATACAATATTGTAAAGCCTCCAATTAAATAAATTTACATTTTAAAAATAATAAAAATGCTTTGCTGAAACCCTCTGGAGAGGTTGGGGGTTGTGGACACAGCTCCCTTCTTGCATGACCCTACAGTAAACCTTTCTCTGCTCCAAACTCCAGCATTTGGTATTGTCTGGCTTCACGGTGTGTCAGGCACACAGACACGTTCGCCAGGAATCTTCACAGGCCTCCAGGAGTCTGTGCCTGTGACAGGTTGGCCCCAGGCAGAGGCAGCCCCTCCCTGAGTCCCAGCAGCTGCCAGGGTGCATGTCACTCTGGGGATGCCAGAGGCAGTGCCCTGGACAGCTGCGGCAACCCCAGGGCACGAGGCCACTTGGAGCCGAGAGCTGCGCGCCGCGGCCCCTTCTGTGTCGCCGGGGGCGAAGTCGCTCCAGCTCGTGCATGCGGGCTTGTGTGTGGTGGCCTCCAGCTCGTGTGTGCAGGCTTGTGTGCAGTGTCCCCGTCGGGTGGGTTTTGCTTGTGGCAGAGCATTGGTCGAAATTTTCCTCTTTGGACAAGGTCGTTCTGCTTCATTTCTGATGGGACATCGGTTGGGGTTCTCCTTTTTGTGACTGGGAACTGACCCTGAGCGACTGATCTGAGCTGATTTTGCTTGATCTTCGATAGCATCGATCATGAATAATTAGGTATGGACGATCAGAGCTCTGCTCCATTCTACAGTCCCCTGGCATATTCTTGCAAAACTGTGAAATCTTTAGCTATCCTCCATTAATCCTCCAACTAATCCTGATCCTTCTAAAACTCTTCCACAAAGTTGCAGAGGAAGGAATACTTCCAAACTCATTCTTTGAGGCCACTATCACCCCGATACCAAAACCAGACAAAGACAACACAAAAAAGAAAATTACAGACCAATATCACTGATGAACACAGATGCAAGAGTATCAACAAAATTCCAGCAAACAATTCAACAGCACATAGAAAAGCTCATACACCATGATCAAGTCAAGGTTATCCCAGGGATGCAAAGATTCTTCAATATATGCAAATCGATCAATGTGATACGCCATATTAACAAATTGAAAGATAAAAACCATATGATAATCGATACAGAAAAGGCTTTTGACAAAATTCAACACCCATTTATGATAAAAAAAAAAAACTTCAAAAATGGGCATAGAAAGGCAAAATAATAAAGGCCATATATGATAAACCCACAGCAAACATTCTTGAAAAGCTCATACACCATGATCAAGTCAGGGTTATCCCAGGGATGCAAAGATTCTTCAGTATATGCAAATCGATCAATGTGATACGCCATATTAACAAATTGAAAGATAAAAACCATATGATAATCGATACAGAAAAAGCTTTTGACAAAATTCAACACCCATTTATGATAAAAAAAAAAAAACTTCAAAAATGGGCATAGAAAGGCAAAATAATAAAGGCCATATATGATAAACCCACAGCAAACATTCTCAATGGTGAAAAACTGAACGCATTTCCTCTAAGATCAGGAACAAGACAAAGGTGCCCACGCACCACAATTATTTACCATAGTGTTAGAAGGGCTAGCCACAGCAACCAGAGGAGAAGAGAAATAACAGGAATCCAGACCGGAAAAGAAGAAGCAAAACTCACTGCAGACGACACGACAGGATACATAAAAAATCCTACAGACGCTATCAGAAAATTGCTAGAGCTAATCAGTGAACTTAGCCAAGTGGCAGGATACAAAATCAATACACAGAAATCATTTGCATTCCTATACACTAACAATGAAATATCAGAAAAAGAAATTAAGGAATCAATCCCATTTACCACTGCAACAAAAAGAATAAAATACCTAGGAATAAACCTACCTAAGGAGAGAAAAGAGCGGTATTCAGAAAACTATGAGACGCGGATGAAAGAAATCAAAGACAGCACGGAGAGAGATTCCATATTCCTAGATTGGAAGAGTCAATACTGTGGAAATGGCAGTCCTACCAAATGTAATCTACAGGTCAGTGCAATCCCTGTCAAACTACCAATGGCATAGTTCACAGAACTAGAACCAAAAAATCTCACAATCCATATGGAAACACAAAAGACCCCCAAACAGCCAAAGCTATCTTGAGAAAGAATGGAGCTGGAGGAATCAACCTTCCTGACTTCAGACTATATACTACAAAGCTATACTCATCAAGACAGTATGGTACGGGCACAAAAACAGAAATATAGACCAGTGGAGTGAGACAGAAAGCCCAGACAGAAACCCACGCACCTATGGACACCTTATTTTTGACAAAGGAGGCAGGAGTATGCAATGGGTAGTGCTGGAAAACTGGACAGCTACGTGTAAAAGGATGAAATTAGAACACTGCCTAACATCGTACACAAAAGTAAACTCAAAATGGATTAAAGACGTAAATATAGGACGGGATACTTTAAAACTAGAGGAAACAAGCAGAACACTCTATGACATAATCACAGCACGATCCTCCATGCCCTGCCTCCTAGAGTGATGAGATAAAAACAAACAAGTGGGACCTGATTACAAGCTTTTGCACAGCAAAGGACACTGTAAACAAAGTGAGAAGACAATTCTCTGAATGGGAAAAAAAATGATCACCGACGAAACAATGGACAAAGGATTAATTTCAAAAATATACAAGCAGCTCATCCAAGTCAATAGCAGGAAAACAACCCAATCAAAAAATGGACAAAAGACCTACACAGACATTTCTCCAAAGAAGACATACAATGGCTAAGAAACACAAGGAAAGATGCTCAAGGATCCCTCATTATTCAGCGCAGTTCAGTCGCTCAGTCGTGTCCAACTCTGCGACCCCATGAATCGCAGCACGCCAGGCCTCCTTGTCCATCACCAACTCCCAGAGTTCACTCAGACTTGAGTCCATCGAGTCAGTGATGCCATCCAGCCATCTCATCCTCTGTCGGCCCCTTCTCCTCCTGCCCCCAATCCCTCCCAGCATCAGAGTCTTTTCCAATGAGTCAACTCTTCGCATGAGGTGGCCAAAGGACTGGAGTTTCAGCTTTAGCATCATTCCTTCCAAAGAACACACAGGGCTGATCTCCTTTAGAATGGACTGGTTGGATCTCCTTGCAGTCCAAGGGACTCTCAAGAGTCTTCTCCAACACCACAGTTCAAAAGCATCAATTCTTCAGCGCTCAGCCTTCTTCACAGTCCAACTCTCACATCCATACCTGTCTCTTATACACATCTGTCCAGGTTTCATGCAGGATACAGGATGGTTGGGGCTGGTGCGCTGGGATAACCCAGAGGGATGGTATGGGGAGGAAGGTGGGAAGGGGGTTCAGGATGATGCACACGTGTACACCCGTGGCGGATTCATGTTGATGTATAGCAAAACCAATACAATATTGTAAAGCCTATTCTCAGGGGAAAATATTAAACTAATGAGGATTGTTGGGTATGTCAAAGTACATGGGATGCACTATCAAATGAGTGATCCACCTCCTCGGATTACACGGTATGGGCAAACGCTATTAATACAGATACTCTAGAAGTTATATGGGATTCCTAAAATTTAGACCTGTCCTGGCATAGTGTTGTAATTTTAGTTGTTATCTTAAAATGCTAGGGGAGGAATCAAGACAGCAGAATCGAAGGACGTGGAACTCCGCTCCTCCCACAAATACGTCAAAAGCACATCTACGTGTGGAACAATCGCACGCCTTACCGGATGCTGGCAGAAGACACAAGACGCCCAGAAACACGAGAATGACCCCCACGCACCTGGATGGGGTGAAAAGATGTGTATAAGAGACAGGGTGCAAACCAATGCAATTCTGTAAAGCAATTATCCTTCCCAATTAAAAGTACATTTTTAAAAGTGGGACTTTTGCAATTGCTTTTATCTTGGGTCCTGTGAGGATGTATGTGAATGAGTGTCTCAGTACCTGAGTCCAGATCCTGTTCTCTCCTCGTTTTGCTGAAAGTGACTATGAATGTGAGCAGGTGATCTATATTACCGTCTGACTGTCACTTGTTTAAACTGAACTGGATATTTGGGAACTGGGGGGAAATTCCTGAAGATGGCTGGGTTCTGTATAAGCAGTGAGGGAAGGAATTTGCATTTCTCTTCCTGTGCCTTTGATACACAAACGCTCTCTCCAGATATTTGGTAACATGCGATTTTAGAGTTACGCTGAATTACGTGATGGAAGTTCATATGGTGGTTTCTAGATGAGAAAACGAAGAGGCGAAATAATAGGGATGCAGAAGGGAATGGAAGGCTTGCAGAATAGAGCGTTCTGCATGGTCAGAACTGGCTCAGTTTAGATTAAATTCAGTAAATGAATCATTAGTAAAAGTAAGCTGGTGCAAAACTAGATTCTGTTTTGTCTGTTAAGAGGAGAGTTTTCCTAGAACGCTGCCACTGATAATGGCTTCTGTGAGTTCTGTGCCTTTAAGTGATTTGTATTTGCTCTTGAGAGCTCTTCTTATTTTGGATAAGGAATAAGTATTGTGTGAAAATGACCTACGATCTTATCTGACTGTTTTGAAACTTTCTGACAAAAATCCCCAAATATCAAATTTTAATTGAAGTTTTTTTTACCTCCAGCTAACTCTGGGATCCTTCAGAGAGCCCCTAAGGGTTCTCAGGGGAAAATATTAAACTAATGAGGATTGTTGGGTATGTCAAAGTACATGGGATGCACTATCAAATGAGTGATCCACCTCCTCGGATTACACGGTATGGGCAAACGCTATTAATACAGATACTCTAGAAGTTATATGGGATTCCTAAAATTTAGACCTGTCCTGGCATAGTGTTGTAATTTTAGTTGTTATCTTAAAATGCTAGGGGAGGAATCAAGACAGCAGAATCGAAGGACGTGGAACTCCGCTCCTCCCACAAATACGTCAAAAGCACATCTACGTGTGGAACAATCGCACGCCTTACCGGATGCTGGCAGAAGACACAAGACGCCCAGAAACACGAGAATGACCCCCACGCACCTGGATGGGGTGAAAGTGTTTTCTTTTTAAAGGGACACTGAAGGTATGGCAAAACCACAATACTGTAAAGTAATTAGCCTCCAATTAAAAGAAAAAGGGACAGGGATGGGACCTGAGTCCCTGGGAAGGGGCTGGGAAAGAGGGAAGGTGCCAGCACCCCGAGAACCCCTTCACCCGTGTGGGCGTCAGCTGAGACAAAAAGGCCCAGAGCGGGGCACACTGCCGACCGGCAGCAGAAGAGAGAGCAGCGCGGAGGCCCCGGGCTGCCTCGCTGCAGGCCCAGCGCGGGTCTACTGCGATCTCGGGGCCTGGACGGATGGCTGTGTAAGCATCTGTGCTGTTGACTTTGTGTCGACTGCCTGCGCTCCCACAGTGGAGGGGGGCCAAGGGCAGTGCCAGCCCCGAGGTGCTCTGTGAGCCCCCCCAGCAACAAACAGCACAGGGCGCCCGCCCAGGCGGGCAGGTCTGGAGAAGGAGCACCGGGGCTCTCCCGGCGGGAGGGGCCCAGGCCCACCGGCCTCACGCTGGGGGCTGCCGCTCAGCGACCGGGGAGGAGACCCTGCCCTGGAGGGTGGCGGCCAGGGCAGGGGAGGGGGCCCGGCTCAGCACCCAGGCGGCCCTGGCACCGCCCCCCCCCCGCCCCCCCATCGAGGGGGCGACGGGCGCACTGAGGAAAGCAGCAGGCCCACGCGGGCTGCCCAGGGATGCCGCCAAATGAAAGCGGCCCCCAAGACCACAGACCACCGCGCCCCAAACTCAGGGCGAGAAACTGGAGGGGAATGAAGAAGCAGGGAACCACGCCCAGCTGCAAGGCCCAGAGCATTCCAGAAAGAACAAGGCAACAAACCTCTTCCATCTAACAGACGATGCGTCCAGAAAGGAGACTGAAAATACTGAAGACGTTACGCAGGGCTATTGACAGAAATGCAGATGCCTGTAAACAGAACTAAAAACTGTAAAGAGGAACCAGGAAATACCAGGAGGCCCATTCACTGGGATGAAAGCTGGCTTAAAGGCTACGGACAGCAGGAGGAATAATGCCGCATGAACGCATCACTGATCTGGGAGAAGGGCAGGAAGTCAAATGAAGAAAAAGAAAGCAGCACGAGAGATCCGGGATAACACGGAGCACGCCAGCCTACACGCAGTGGGGCCCCAGGAAGGAGACGAAGGGGGATGAAAACGCACCTGAAGAAATTACGGCTGAAAACGCCCCGAACCTCAAGAAGGAAATGGACATCCCGGAACAGGAAGCACGGAGGGTCCCAAACAAGGTGCACCCAGACCGACGGGCACCGCGACGCGCGGCAGTGAGACGGCAGAGGCTAAAGGAAGGGCTCCAAGAGGGCAAGGGAGACGGCAGAGAGCGACCACCAGGGAGGCCCCCAGGGCGGCTCCACGGAAACACGCAGGCGGGCGGGGAAGGCAAGGCGCATTCAAAACCCTGGAAGGGAAAAACTGCCACCGGGAATCCACAAGCAAGATCATCCTTTAGAAGAAGGGAAAGGATTTCTCTCGTAAGCAGAAACTGAGAGAATGCAGCGAGACCAAGCCTGTCCAATAGGAGATACTGAAGGGCCTTCTCTAGCAAAGCCGCCCCAGCAGAGAGAGGTCACGGCTGAGGAGTCAGCCACTTTAAGAAGCCGGCGCGCAGATGAAAACGCTGTATAGCATTTCTTAGTTAAGCGTCTTTGTCAAAAAGGCATTATAATCAGATCTCCAACCTTGCCTTCTTAACTTCTTTATCATTCATAGACAGTAACTGCGAACAGCGATGCTGTGCAAAAGGCTTCAACTCTAAGAAGACTCACAGAAAGGACTTTCTGACAAGTACAGGGTTTTGATGACTTTTAAATCATAATGCTAAACCAGGCAAGATATTTTAAAGGACAACTCTGATTTCATAAAGCTGTTAGTAAAAAAAAGTATACAGGACTGAGTAAATTGATGAAGATCGTTGTGATTTTTTGGTTTAAGGAAACCTTTCCCCCTAAGTTAATTATGATTTACAGCAGTTTGGTAAAGTATACCTTTATAAGCACAATGGAAATATTTTTTTTCTCTCTACCTGATCCCTCCAGATACTGGAAACTCCTAGGTTCCCAGCAGCTTTATCGGGTAAATTAGGAAAGACTACTTCCTAACAGGTGCAAAAATCTCAAGGTATTTAGGGGACCTCAAAAAGGAATTCACCTATAATCCGTAAGGCAAAAATCTACGGACAAGCCCTTGGTATGGCTTTCCTGCCCCTGAGAAGACTTTTAAAATTTCAGTCTGAGACTCCTCATGAAAAATTCCAACACAGCCAATTTAAAGGAGCCAATATGGTCAATGAACCGGTCATTCTGTAAACAAACCAGAGCCTTAATTTGGCTGTATTTGACAACAACGGGGATAATTCTAGAGATGCGTGTCAATGAATATCAAATTCTGATTCTGCTCACTGAAGCCTGCATTTGTTGTCTAAGACTCACTTCTCCGACAGTTCCTTGTTGCCATGGGGTGTGTGTGTGATTGTGTGTGTGTGTGTGTGACTCAGGCGTGTCTGACTCTTTGTGACCCCATGACTGTAGCCCGCCGGGCTCCTCTGTCCATGGGATTCTCCAGGCAAGAGCACTGGAGTGGGCTGCCATGCCCTCCTCCAGAGGATCTTTCTGACCCAGGGATTGAACCTGCGTCTCCTGCAGGGCACGTGGATTCTTCACCATCTGAGCCACCAGGGAAGCCTCGTTGCCATGTTACAGAATTCTAAAGTTTAACTATTAAGAAGGACACTCAAGGTTCTTTCTGAAGCTTATGCCAGCCATCTACCTTTGGGTAAATATCAGATGCCCCATGACCCACAGCCAGAAATGATACATTCTAGAAGAACCACTGCTTAAATATGTCAAGAGCTTAACTTGGGATAAGGCCTTGTTGATTGCCCTGCTATGGATTAAAATGGCTCTCAGAAGAAGACTTAAATTAAGCCCCTTTGAAATCCGGTGGGCCATTCCCAGTGTCCGCCCAGGTGGGAGAAGCTGTAACTGCTCTGAAGACCTGACCGTTGCTAAGTGCACTAACTCTGGGCATGTACTAACCTCTGTTCATCAGTTTGCCTCCTACAAGTCTGTCTGGGCAACTGAAGGAGGCCTTTCCGACCTGGAGACCAAGTCGCCCTGAAAAGCCTCGAGAAAGAAAAGTGCCTGAACGTGAGCTGACTGCAGCGTGGACAGGCCCGCGTCACGCACACATCCCCTTCCCCACACTCAGCTGCCCGGGCAGCTGGGCTAAAGCCGTGAGGCCATCACGCGCTGATGCAAACAGCGCCACGTCCTCAGAAGACGGCCCAGCCCCGGAAAGGCCTGGAGAGCAGCGGGTCTGTGAGCCCCTGGAAGACTGGAGAGCGCTCTCAGCAAGAGTATTGAGACTGCAGTTCACTGGAGCCGGAGAAGGGGAGTCAGCCTATCTACTGAATCTTGTTCGACCGAATAACACAGGCATCTGGTGTGGTCACGCCACTCAGAAAGTTCAAATTAATAGCTCTGTGTAGGAACAGGAGCCAGAAGCCCAAAGGGCTAAAGGGTTTCATCAGGTTAAAATAATCGTAGATAAAGAGTGAAAGAGAACGGCACCGTCGACTGAAGATTCTAAGGACACTCCCTCTGAAGGCTGCCCAGCTCCGTGCTGCGGCGAGCCTCCGCTGCCTCCGTTCAGCAGGAAGAAGCCGGGGCAGCCGCCGCCCCTTGCCCACAGGCTGCGGAAGGGGCCCGACAGCGAGCAACCGGAACAGAGGGCGGACCTGACCCTTAACAGGGCTGATTCTCTTCCTTTAACCTTTGTCTTCTACTGCTTCTGCTACAAGTTAATCACCAAGGAGATGTTGCCTATGTAAGCTTAAAGTACACATAAACGGTCTGACTCAGGGAACCCTGCTCCCGTGCCTGAATGTTAAACTATTTTGTTCAGCTCACAGGAAACATCTTGGCCCAGACCACCGGTGCATGGCTGCAAGAAAGAAGAAAGTAACACACCCCCTCCTGGAGTCCGGCCAACACCAGGAGATATTTCTAACAACTTACGTCCCTACGAACACTGCTAGCTATATCATTTATGTATTGCCTGTTTTACAAAATTGTTCCTTGCATTACCAAATGTGTGACTGAGCCTCTGATAAAAATAATGATGAGCAGGTGGCCTGATACCAAGTTCTATAAAGACCACCACCCGTAACAATGCAACTCTAGATACAGGAAGAAGCAACAAGAGAGAATGTTCTCCCCGGACCGTAACAGTAAGAGAGCTGGTTCAAGACTTCCTGGCTACTTTTAATAAGGCCTAGTGCAGTAATCTCAATAACCTCAGATATGCAGATGACACCACTTACGGCAGAAAGTGAAGAGGAACTCAAAAGCCTCTTGATGAAAGTGAAAGAGGAGAATGAAAAAGTTGGCTTAAAGCTCAACATTCAGAAAACGAAGATCATGGCATCGGTCATGTGATGGGTCACTTCATGGGAAATCAATGGGCAAACAGTGGAAACAGTGTCAGACTTTATTTTGGGGGGCTCCAAAATCACTGCAGATGGTGACTGCAGCCATGAAATTAAAAGACGCTTACTCCTTGGAAGAAAAGTTATGACCAACCTAGATAGTTGGTGATGGACAGGGAGGCCTGGCGTGCTGCGATTCATGGGGTCGCAAAGAGTCGGACACGACTGAGCGGCTGAGCTGAGCTGAGTGCAGCAATGGCAGGACCCTATCAAGGGGCCCGCGCCTGACCTAGTAAGGAGCGTTCCTAGCACTGGGGGAGGAAACGACCAGGAAATGCTTCCCAAACCACGTGCAAGGTCAGGAGCCTGAGGCAGCCCCGCCGCCTGCCCCTTCCAGGACCGAGTCAGCAGCCGGGACAGCCGCTGGCCCTCAGCGTCCTCTGCGAGGAGCTCAGGCTGCAGGCTGGGCGCAGGCTCTGAGAGGGGCTGGAGGAACAGACCCTCAGGCGGCCAGAGCTTTCAGGAGAAGGTCTGAGGACCCCGATTCTTGCGTCTCCTCGGGGAATCTTGGCGGCGACACCTCCCGGGCTGCCGCTGCGGATGTGAGTTCAGACGCGCTCCTTCACGGCCAGGAGCCTGGCTTCTCCGGGCTGCATCGGACCCGCTCTCAAGGCAGCGCCTGCCGCTGCCAGGGCCCGCGGCCCTCCTCCCGGTGGGCTAACCTCCCTAAGGGAAACCCGCGTGTGTGCCCGGGCCCGCGCCGTTCTCCTCGCGGTGGCGGCGGGCAGAGAGCGGGGGCCGCGCCCTCCCCGCCGCTGCCCAGCGCCTCGGGGGCGCCCCGGCGCCTCTCCGCGCGGCCTCGGATGCTTCCGCGCTGCTGCCCTCTGTGCCCTGGGCACGTGCCCGTGCACGAGCGGGCACTCACACTCAGCTCCCTGTGAGCTGAGGCTGCCTCTGGCCTAGAGAGAGAGGAGAGCAGGCCCCGGCCCGGAGAGGCGGCCACCCGCCGCGGGCCTCGCCCCCAGCCGCCGCGGGCATCCCGGGCTCACACGGCCTCAGCTCCCGTCACTCTGCAAGTCTCCACGAGCTCAGCTCCCCTGAGCACACCGCTGGGGTCATGCACGCTGGTCTGGAGTCCACTACCGTCCTCCTCAAGCATTTCTGCAACGAAAACCCAAGACTGAACTTGTCAAACCTTCGTCTAATGACTGGGAAACAAAAGCCAGGGGGACAGGAAGTCACAGCTTCTTGACTGCTATTTAACTGGAATATTAATCGTACGTGGTCACAGATAAAGTGCGCTTTAGTAAGTAATTTGTGGTTAGGCACTCTTTGGGGTGATGCAAGACTCGTAAACAAACTGAATATCCTTCAACCAGTATTTCACTATTCAAGATCACAAGCCAAACTCGGAAACCTCCTTTAAGAGGGCTACGGAAACTAACACGTTCTCTCTCTTACACCCACGATTCAGAAGAACTGTGAGCATAATTACAGTCCAAAATCTGAAACCACGAAGTCTATGATATTTCAAAACTTAGGCAGGTAGGCACGCATACCAACAAAGTCTGGGAACAACAGTAACCATTTACCGAGCGACTCCTGAGTGCCAGGCACTGAACTAAGCCCTTTACAGAGATTACTCTCATGCCAGCCGCTCCATTCTGCAAGAGAGGTGAATCACTATCCCCATTTCGCAGCTGAGGAGACAGCGTAGAGAGACTGAGGGCCTCGCCCAAGGGCAGGGTCGACTTGGAAAATTTAAATACTTAAGTACACACAACTCGTGTGTATGTTTCCTCTTCAGATAAACTAAACCAGGAATCCAAACTACAGGCAGCTGAGCCCCGCAAGTTACAGGCGACACTTTAAAGCCAACAGCGTGGAACAGAGATGGCATTTCAAACATGCTCAGCATATCACCCATGATGGAGACAGCCCACTTTTCCTGCGATTAAACGCAGGAGCAGAAATCAAGATCTCATTTTTTGTAGACTAGGCCACAGCGCCAATGGGCATCCTGGCTACTGTTCTGAACCGCCACCTACCATGTTCTGGTGCAGCTCTGCCAGGGGTCCCGGGGCAGCCGATGAGCCAGCCAGAGTCAGGGAGCCCCCCTCCCACAGCTCGTCAGGCCTTCTCACCACTAAGGTCTCAATAAACCTGCCACTTAGCAAAGACCCCCGGCGATCACACCTAAGGCCGGAGCAGGGGGGATGGGGACGAGCTCTTCCACAGGAAAAGATTCCTTCCAAACGCTCCACTCTTTTCTGGGGACACAGCTGCTAATCCCTGACCTCACTCAGTTACGTCCTGATTATGCAGGCCCCACGGGTCAATCTGAGGGCAGCCCCCCCCTTCCCCTCCCTCCCCCCGTGACACTGTCCCCCGCCTTCCGGCCAATATTTTGGCTCTTTTGTCACATTTAACTGTTACTCTTCAGTTTTACAACTGTTGTGCTCCACACTTTGTATAGAAGTTAACCAATTAAACATTTAAATGTAAGTTTCAGTTTATTTTAAATTGAGAACAAACGCCTTTCTCCGGAGCAACAAGTTGACGTCTCATCCGACACAGATGGAAGGTGGGTGCCCCCAGGCAGCCCAGGGACGTGTCAAGTCCGAGCTGAGCCCCAGCAGGCCAGGGGGCTGCGGGGGACACCACCTTCCACGTGGGGCCCCGCGGCACCCGCAGATGGCGCCTCGAGGCCTCACTGTAGGGACCTGGCTTCTACGCCACGAAGCCCGCTAGGTGCAACTGCGACCGCCCTCCCTGTTACAGACCTGACCTGGGAAAGGAGAGGCGCCCACCTGCACAGGAATGGGACGAGGGTCTTGGGAGCCGTCAACAAGGTCTCCAGGTCGCAGAGCCGAGTCCAGCCACGCACAGAGAGAGGAGGTCAGGGGATCCCAGGCAGAGGACAAGGCCAGAGAGGACGTGGGGCCCAGGTGAAGGCGGGGGAGGGGGACAGGGCCAGGGTGGGGGCAGAAGGCCTGATAAAGAATTCAGCAGAGCAGCCTGTCTCTTATACACATCTCCCCCCTCACCCACCTGTGGTCCTGCTGCCCACTGCCCGGCACCTGGGTCAGTTCTGGGGCCTCACCCACCACCCCTTGTACAAGAGCACTTCCCAGGGGGGCCCAAGACAGGATGGGTGGGAGAGCCGGCCAGTCCTTCTGCAGGTGGGGAACCAGATCAGAGCTGAATGGCAGGCAGGCCTGAAGCGTGTCCCTGACTCTGGGTCCACCGGCCACAGCCCCTGTCTGCTCCTTTCCAGAGATTCTACACCCCTCTCCATCCCCCTTTCCCCACCTAAGCTCCACCTTTCCCATCCACCTTTCCTGGCTGGTCCTGGCACACTTGCTATTTTCTGCTAACTTCTGTGCCCACACCCCACACAGCCAATTAATCTTCAACGAAGGAGGCGTGAATACACGGTGGAGAACAGACGGCCTCTTCAGCAAGTGCTGCTGGGGAAGCTGGGCCACCAGATGTAAATCAATGAAGTTAGAGCCCAACTCCACATTACACACAAAAATAAACTCAAAGTGGCTTAAAGACTTAAGATATGACACCATAGAACTCTTCCAAGAGAACACAGGAAAAGCACCCTCTGACATAACTCATACCAATGTTTTCTTAGGTCAGTCTCCTAGAGAAATAAAAGCAAAAGTAAACAAATGGAACCTAATACAACTTACCAGCTTCTGTCCAGCAAAGGGCACCATAAACAAAATGGAAAGATAACCCACAGGCTAGGAGAAGACATTGGCAAATGATGCGACTCACAGAAGGTTAATTTCCAAATACACAAATACAGCTCATACAACTCAACAACAAGAAAACAAACACCATAGCTGAACAATGGGCAGAAGACCTAAACAGACATTTCCCCAGATGACACACAGCTGACCAGCAGGCACATGAAAAGATGTTCAACACAGCTCATTATTAGAAAATGCCAATTAAAACCGGAGTGAGCTATACCACCTGACAGCAGGCAGAATGACCATCATTAAAATATTTCAGAACAGCAGATGCTGGAGGGGGTGTGGGGAAAGGTGAGCCCTCCTGTCCTGTTAGAGGGAATCTTGGCTGGTGCAGCCACTTGAGAGACAGCATGGAGGCTCCTCAGAAAATAAAAACTGGAATTCGCATATGACCTAGCAGTCCCACTCCTGGGCACATATCTGAATAAAACCACAATTCAGAAAGACACACGCACCCCTCTGCTCTCGGCAGCGGTGTTCACGGCAACTGAGAGAGACAACCCGAGTGCCCACCAACACAGGAGACGCACACGCATCAGACAGAGCACCGAGCAGCCACGGGAAAGGGGCGGACACGCCAGCTGCCGCCGCACGGGCGGGCCGAGGCTGTCGTCCCACGCAAAGCCAGCCAGCCAGAGACAGAAAGCGCCTGCCGTCACCCACATGTGGGATCCAAAACACGACGCAGAGGAACAATCTATGAGACAGAAACAGACTCGCGGACCCAGAGGACAGACTGTGCTGCCAGGGGAAGGGGGCATTCAGCAGACGGTGAAAGACGGGGAGGCCTGGCCTGCTGCGGTCCATAAGGTCGCGAAGAGCGGAAGGCGACTTAGCAACTGGACGACAGAGACCTCAAGTTAGGGGATCCAGTGCCTTTCTCTGAAGGGGGAGACGCAAGAGTCTGGGCCCGCTGAAATGACTCCTCTGACATGCAGTTTATCTCTCTGGGGCCAGTTTCCTATGCTTTCTCATCCTGAGTTCCCTTAGGACTCACCTTCCAGCCAGGCGGGTGCTGGCCTGATGGCTTCCACACGCTTTATTTACGGACACAGCAGCAACATTTTTCATTCACACCAGCCTAACCTGGGAATCCCCCCCAGCCTCAGAGCCCGGGGCTTCCCTTCGAGTCCCAACTCCGAGCGTCTTCAGGCCTCTGTTTCCTCACCTTGAGCACCAAGAGATTAATCCTATACCCAAGAGATGATATGAAAGGGGAAACTGGAGGAGCTTTACAAAGGGCGTGAAGATTCAGTTCTGCGGGATGAATGAATGAGTCCCAGAGGGCGCCTGTCCAGCATGGGGCCTGTCGACACCAGAGCTGCCCTGTGTGCTTCCAGAGGGCTCGATCTCTGGGTCGGGAAGGTCCCCTGGAGAAGGGAATGGCTATCCACTTGTTTTCTTGCCTGCAGAATCCCACTGACAGAGGAGCCTGGCGAGCTTACAGTCCATGCGATCGCAAAGAGTCAGACATGACTGAGTGACTAATTCACACACACACAGTTGCTCGGAGGGTAGATATCATGTTAAGGGTCCTTGTCACAAAGCGACAACTCAGAGCAGAGGAAGCTTCAGAGGTGATGGATGAGTCCATCGCGTAGATTGTGGCGATGGTTTCCCAGGTGTGTATCTTAAAGCTCATCAAGTTGTATAATTTATGTACAGCTCTTCATATTTCAAAAATACTTACTTTTCTTAAACATTTTTTCGAAGAGATGCTGCTGGAGGAACCCCGCAGCTCCCGCCTGGCACACGGCAGGCACTCGTGAAATGCTGGGAACAGCTTGTCTCTTCAGATGTTTCGGTGTGAACACTTTGTTGTTGTTGCTTAGGAGCTAAGCTGTGCTTGACTTTGACCCCGTGGACTGTAGCTCACTGGGCTCCTCTGTCCATGGGATTCTCCAGGCAAGAATACTGGAGTGGGCTGCCATTTCCTTCTCCAGGACACTCCCTGACCCAGGGATCCAACCCACATGTCTCGTGTCTCCTGAATTGACAAGTGGATCCTTTATCCCTGAGCCACCTGAGATGGATAGGTTAAATTACCTAATAAACAGGCATTAATACATTGTCAAAAAGTGATAACCATAGAAAAGAACAGGACTGCGGATGGAATGCATGCCCCCAAATCAAATACTGAAGCATTACGCCCCAGTGTGATGGTGTGAGGAGAGGGAGCCCTTGGGCGGAGATGAGATGAGGTCTTGAGGGTGGGGCCCCTGTGATGGAATTAGTGCCCCATGAGAGATGGTTGGATGGCATCACCGACTCGATGGACATGAGTTTGAGCAAGCTCCGGGAGTTGGTGATGGCCAAGGAAGCCTGGCGTGCTGCAGTCCAAGGGGTCGCAAAGAGTCAGACACGACTGAGCGACTGACCTGAACTGCACTGAGAGTCTCATGAGAGCTTGTCTCCCCGTGTGCTCTCTGCCCTGGGAGGACACAATGAGAAGAGCTCCCAGACAAATCCTACCAGGCTGGCGCCCTGACCTCGGACTTGCAGCCTCCAGAACCGTGAATTGTAAATTTCTGTTTATAAGCCACCCCGTCTGGCATTCTCTCACAGCAGCCTGAGCTGATCACATGAAGAGCAGAATGGGGAGGCCCTGGGGCGCACGCTTTGCTGGAGGCGGCAGGTTTAAATGGGGGATCATAGTGGGGACAGCTCGGGGAGCAGGTGTTATGTGAGCCCAGGCTGTGAGGCTGCGTGGGAAGAGCACGCTGGGCAGGAGGAACAGCCCCTGAGAAGACTCCTAGGCAGACACATGAATGTGAAGTTCGGAAAAGGGTTGGAGGCAGGGGCTGACTGAGTTGGGGGAGGGAAGGAGATGAGATGAGGGGGGACATGCTGGGGTGGGTGGGGGCTCTGCTGGTCCCCTCAGGCTCAGGGGGTCTCTGTAAGCACGCTGGCTTTTACTCAGAGAGAAGTGGGGAGCCCTGCAGGGTTTTGAGCAGAGTCCCATGATGTGACGTTTACCCTAAATGGCTACGTGCAGAGCCACTGAAGATATAGGAGCCGAGGCAGCGAAGCTGGTGGGCAGACCGCCGCAACGGCCCAGGCCAGGCATAAGGGAGACACACAGGACGGGCGAGGAGCAGGGCCCCGCTGCCCAACACGGGGGACTACATCCAGTGTCCTGAGATAAACCACAGCGGAAAAGAACATGGAAGAAAACATGTGTGCATATATATACCCACACACAACTGAGTCACTTTTCTGTACAGCAGAAATTAATACAACATTGTCAATCAATCGTAGACACATATAAGTAACATCTTAGAGAGTAACGTCTGACGGATGCAAAAACCATTTGGTTTAATTATTTGCTTTTGGCAGAAGTCCTCCGCTCCTAAAGGGAACACATCTCGACTTGCTTCCAGGCTGGCTCTAGCCCTCCTCTGAGCGTGGACGGGGTGGCCGAGCGTGGACGGGGTGGCCGAGCGTGGTCGGGGTGGCCGAGCGTGGACGGGGTGGCCGAGCGTGGACGGGGTGGCTGAGCGTGGACGGGGTGGCAGGGTTGGGGGCGCTGTCTTGGCAGTGGTTCTTCTGGAGAACACCTTGGGTTGCAACAGGCTTCACTGAGGCCCACGAGAGGACGCGGGTGCTATGAAATCCAAGACGATTTTGGCCTAGATTAGCAACAGTTGTCAGACTCGGGCAAAATCAGACCTCCAGGTCTCATTCTGGGAGGATTAGCTCACCAGGCATCTGAAGTGTGGGGGGCTCCTGGCCGCCCCACCTTATGAAGAAAGCTGACGAGCCGGGGCCTTCAGGAGATGGAGGGACCCAGTGGGGAAGGGACCAGGAGCCGTGTCAGCCTGAAGCGGGGGTCCGAGAGGGCTCAGCGGTCCCGGGGGGCTGCTGGGCGCTGAGGGAGGGGCGCGTGCGTCCGGGCTGCCTCGCGAGCAGCCGTCATCGGTGGGAGAGTCAGAGTCAGCGCGACACCCGGCACGACAGTGGGGCGGCCGGCGGCGCGACACCCGGCACGACACGCTGCACTGCGATGGGGAGCCGGCAGCCTCGCGGGGGCCTCCGCCTTCCGCCCGCACCCAGGCCTGCGGCGCCGTCCACTGAGGGGGATCCCCTTCCTCAAAGCAGAGAAGAACCACGGCGAGGAGGGCGGCGAGGCGCGACTGTGGAAAGGTCAGCGCCCACACCCGCCGGGCGCGCCACGGCAGGCTGAGGAGGCCGTCGCACGGGAGGGCAAGCGCCCCAGCCGGGGGGTCTGGCTGGGGGGGGGGGGCTCCACCAGAGCATCTGGCTGAGGCCAGCAGGGTTCGATCACAGGAGGTCCCTAAGGCTGAGGGACACAGAGACTGCGCTCTCGGAGGGCACACACAGGAATCGTGTGCACCAGGCCCCGGGGGAAAGCAGCGGCCTCACGGGAGCCTGAGCCAGACCTGCCTGCTGGGATGGCAGGGGGGACAGGGACAGTCACGGCGGGCAGAGCTCTGGGCGGTACTCCCTGCCCTGAGCCCTCCTGAGACAGGCTTTTCTCCCCAGGACCTGGCCCAACCCAGTAGCTGGCAGCCACCTCAGGCCAACCAACCAACAGACGGGAACACAGCCCTGCCCGTCGGGAGACATGCTGCTCAGAGCCTGCCCACTCCCACTGCTGCCCACTCAACACAACCCCTTGACAGCCCTGCCCACCAGAGGCGCAAGACCCAGCTCCAGCCATCAGCGGGCAGGAACCAGGCCCTCTCCAGGAGGCCTGCACACGCCCGGAGACCAGCCCCGCCCCAGAACTGCAGCCTGCGGAACAGAAACCGCACTCCCAGAAAGTCAGACAAGATGGGACGGTGAAGACTATGTCCCCGAGGAAGGAACAAGATAAAACCCCAGAAGAACAACTGAGTGAATTAGAGCAAGGCAACATACCTGAAAAATGATTCAGAGGAAGGACAGCGAAGATGATCCACGATCTCGGAAAGGGAAAGGAGACACAGACCAGGCAGACACGAGAAATGTTTAACAAAGAGCTAGAAGACCAAAAGAATCAGCCGACAGATGGGAACAGAACAATGTCTGACATGAGAGAGACACTGGAAGGAATCAAGAACAGTATGACTGAGGTAAAAGAATGAATAACTAAGTCGAAAGAGTGGTGGAAACAGCCGCCAAGGAACAAAATAAAGAAGAAGGAGTGAAAAGAAAGTAATACACTCCAAGAGAACTCTACAACAACATCAGATGCACATGTGCATTATGGGAATCCCAGGAGAAGAGAGGGACAGGACCTGAGAACACATTTTAAGAGATAATCGCTGAAAATTTCCTTAACTTGGGAAAGGAAACAGTCACCCAAGTCGAGGAAGTGCAGAGAGTCCCAGGCAGGATAACCCCAAGGAGGAATGTGCCAAGACACTTGGTAATCAAACTGACAAAGACAAAGAGGAAATATTAAAGGCAGCAAGGGAAATGCAATAAATAACTTAGAAGGGAATTCCCATAAGGTTATCAGCTGATTTTTCAGCAGGAACTCTGCAGGGAGTTGGCACAATATATTTAAAGTGACGAAAACGGAGAGCCAAGAATACTGAGCAAGGCTCTCAATCACATTTGATGGAGAAATAAAAAATTATGGAAAAGCAAAAGCTATGAGAATTCGTCACCACTACACCAGTGTGGCAGCAAATGCTAAAGGAACCTCTCTAGGTGGAAAAGAAAAGGTCACGAGTAGAAAAAAGAAAATTACAAATGGGAAGCTCACTGATAAAAAGCAAACGTAAAGTGAAGGCAGAAGATCATCTGCACACAAATGCGACATCAAAACCAGCAAGCATGCGGCGAGCAGAGCGCAAACGCAGGGCACTGGGAATGCGTTTGAAGTGAAAAGACCAGCAACTTAACACTCTTGTTCATTCATAGGCTGCTGTATCGAAGCCTCATAGTAACTGCAGATTGAAAATCTACAATAGATACAAGAAAGAAAAAGGAATCCAAACACAACACTAAAGTTAGCCATGAAATCACAAGAGAAGACGACAAAAGGGGAAGAAAAAGACGTACAAAAACAAATTCAAAACAAGTAACCAAATGGCAATAAAAACATACATGTCAATAATTACCTTAAACATAAATGGATAAAATGCTCCAATGAAAAGACTGACTGAATGGATACACAAGCAAGACCCACATATATGCTGTCTACAAGAGACGCACTTGTTCAGACCTAGGGACATAGAGAGTGAGTGAGGGGATGGGAAAAGGAATTCTATGGAAATGGAAATCAAAAGAAAGCTGGAATAATAATACTCATATCAGATGAAATAAACCTCAAAACAAAAACTGTTAGATAAAGGAGGACCCTACACAATAAAGCCATCTGTCTGAGACAAAGATATAACAACTGTAAATACATATGCAGCTGACGTGCGAGGACCGCAGCGTACGAGGCAAATGCTAATACGTGAAGGAGACACCGGCAGTAACTCGGCAGTACAGGGGGCTCAGCACCCCACCTGCATCAGTGGAGAGACCATCAGACCGAAAGTCAACAAGGAAAGGCAGACCTTAAGTGAACATTAGGCCAGGCAGAGTTAATTGCTATTTTCAGAGCAGTTTATCCAAAAGCAGCAGAATACACAATCTTTTCAAGTGCACATGGAATATTCTCCAGGATTGATCACAAGCAGGGTCACAAAGTGAACCTCAGTAAATTTAAGAGAACTATCGTATCAAGCATCTTTTTCAACCACAACACTACAAGATTAGGAATCAACTATAAGAAGAAAACCTTTGTGTTCGTGTTGTAAAAAACACAAACGCATGGAGGCTCAACAATACACTACAAAACAGCCAGTGGATCACTAAAGAAGTCAGAGAGGAAATAAACTGCCTCCAGATAAGTGAGAATGAAAGCCTGATGATCCAAAACCTATGGGACACAGAAAAATCAGTGCTAAGAGGGAAATGTATAGCAATACAATCTTACTTCAGAAAATAAGAATAATCTCAAACTACCTAACCTTATACCTAAAGCAACTAGAGAAAGATGCAGAAACAAAACCCAAAATTAGTAAAGGAAAAAACTCATAAAGATTAGAGCAGTAGTAGATGAAATAGGGATGAAGAAATTAATAGAAAAGGTCAATGAAACTAAAAGCTGGTTCTTTGAGAAGATAAACAAAACTGGTAAACCTTTTAGTCTCAAGTCGATAAAATTAGAAATGAAAAAGAAGTTATAACCGACACCACAGAAATACAAAGGATCGTAAGAGGCTGCTACAAGCGTGCCAATAAAATGGACAGCCTCGAAGAAACAGACAAGTGCGCAACAAGGTACAATCTTCCAGGACTGAAACGAGAAGAGAAGAAATAGCAAATATGAACAAAGCAATTACAAGTGATGAATTGAAGCTGAATTTTAAAAAATTCCAACAAACAAAAGTTCAGAACCAGATGGCTTCACAGGCAAATTCTATCAGACATTTAAAGAAGAGTTAACCTGTCCTTCTGAAACTATTCCAAAAATTTCAGAGAAAGGAACACTCCCAAGTTCATTCTATGAGGCTACCATCACTCTGATACAAAAACCAGACAAAGATATCGCAAAAAAGAAAATTACAGGCCAATTCACTGATGAACGTGAATGCACAATTCCTCAAAAGAAATCCTAGCAAACTGACGACTCCAACAACCCACTAAGAATTATGCTCCATGATCAAGGAGGGATCTGTCCCAGGGATGCAGGATTCTTCAGTATTTGCAGATCATCAGTGTGATATACCACATCATCAAACTGAAGAATAAAAATCATATAATAATCTCAGTAGTTGCAGAAAAAGCTTTTGACAAAATTCAATACCCATTTATAATTAACACTCTCCAGAAAGTGGGCACAAAACAAACCCACCTCAACATAAAAAATCCAAATATGATAAACCCACAGCTAACATCATTCTCACTGGTGGGCAGCTGGATACACTTCCCCTAAGGTAAGGAACAAGGCAAGGATATCCACTGTCACCGCTTTCATTCAACATAGTTTTGGAAGTCCTATCATGGCAATCAGAGAAGGAAAAAATAAAAGGAATCAAAATTGGAAAAGAAGTTAAAATGTCTCTATTTGCAGATGACATGATACTATATTCAGAAATCCTAAAGATGCTACCAGAAATCTACTAGAGCTCATCCGTGAAGTCAATAAATTTGCAGGATATAAAATTAATACACAGAAAACTATTGCATTTCTGTACACTAACAACACAAAATCAAAATCAGAAATACAGGTTAAACAATCCCATTTATTATCTAATCAAAAAGAACAAAATATCCAGGAATAAGGAGGCAAAAGGTCTGTACACAGAAAAGTAAGATACTGATGAAAGAAATCACAGACAGACAAATGGGGGAGACACACCGTGTTCTTGGACTGGGAGAACCTACACTGTGAAAGCCAGTATCTACTCAAAGCAATCTACAGATTCAGTGCAATCTCTACAAATCACCAGTGGCATTTTCCACAGAATTAGAACAAAAAATCGTACAATTACAGATTCAATGCAATCTCTATAAATCACCAATGGCATTTTCCACAGAATTAGAACAAAAAATCATACAATTTGTGTGGAAATGCAAAAGACTCCAAACAATCAAAGCAATCTTGAGAAAGAAAAACGGAGCTGGAGGAATCAGGCTCCCCGACCTCAGACTATGCTACATAAATACAGTAATCAAGACAGTATGGTACTGATACAAAAACAGAAATACAGATCAATGGAACAGGATCTAGAAAGCCCAGAGGTAAACCCAGGCACCCCTGGTCACCTAAGCTATGAAAAAGGAGGCAAGAAAAGAGACTGGTAAAAAGACAGTCTCTTCAGTAAGTGGTGCTGTGAAAACTGTACTGCTGCATGGCCGGAATGAAATTAGAATATTCTTTACATAAAAATACAAAAAACCATACATAAAAATAAATTCAGAATGAATTAAAGAACTATATATAAGACTGGAGACTACAAAACGCTTCGAGGAAAACAGGCACAACACTCTGATATAAATTGCAGCAATATCTGTCTTCTACAGTAATGAAAGTAAGAAAAATTAAACAAGGGAATTAATGAAAGTCAAAAGCTTTTGCACAGCCAAGGAAACGACAAAACAAAACAGGAGAAAATACTTGTAAACAATGTGACTGCTGCAAGGAGATCTAACCAGTCCATTCTGAAGGAGGTCAACCCTGGGATTTCTTTGGAAGGAATGATGCTAAAGCTGAAACTCCAGTACTTTGGGCACCTCATGCGAAGAGTTGACTCATTGGAAAAGACTCTGATGCTGGGAGGGATTGGGGGCAGGAGGAGAAGGGGACGACCGAGGATGGGATGGCTGGATGGCATCACGGACTCGATGGATGTGAGTCTGAGTGAACTCCGGGAGATGGTGATGAACAGGGAGGCCTGGCGTGCTGCGATTCATGGGGTCGCAAAGAGTCGGACACGACTGAGCGACTGAACTGAACTGAACTGAAGGTGACTGCTGCTGCTGCTGCTGCTGAGTCGCTTCAGTCGTGTCCGACTCTGTGCGACCCCAGAGACGGCCTCCCACCAGGCTCCGCCGTCCCTGGGATTCTCCAGGCAAGAACACTGGAGTGGGTTGCCATTTCCTCCTCCAATGCATGAAAGTGAAAAGTGAAAGTGAAGTTGCTCAGTCGTGTCCAACTGACAAGAGCTTCAGTTCCAAAATTTACCAACCGCTCATGAAGCTCAAATATATACATAAGCAACACAATTTAAAAAATGGGTGAAGACCTAAATAGAGACTTCACTTCTCCAAAGAAGAAACAGAACTGGCCAAGAGGCACATAAAAGGATGTTCAACATCGTTAATTGTTAGAGAAATGCAATCACAACTGCCATGAGGTGTCACCTCACAGCCATCAGAACGGCCATCGTCAAAAAGTCGACAAACAATAAATGTTGGAGAGGGCGTCGGAGAAAAGGGAACCCTCCCCACTGTTGGTGGGAATGTAAGTTGGTACTACTGCTACAGAGAACACTATGGAGGTTCCTTAAGAAACTAAACAAAGAGCTACACTATGATCCAGCAATCCCACTGCTGGACACGTATCCAGAGAAAAACATGGTTCAGAAGGATACATGCGTCCCAGCTGTTCACTGTAGTGCTGCTTACAACAGCCAGACCATGGAAGCAACTGAAATGTCCACTGCAGATGGATGGCTGAAGAAGATGTGGCACACATATAACGGGGTATCCAGCTCAGCTCAGTCATGTCCAAATCTACAACCCCATGGGCTGCAGCACGCCAGGCCTCCCTGTCCATCACCAACTCCCAGAGTTTACCCAAACCCATGTCCACTGAGTCGGTGAAGCCATCCAGCCATCTCATCCTCGGTCGTCCCCTTCTCCTCTCACCTTCAATCTTTCCCAGCATCAGGGTCTTTCCCAATGAGTCAGCTCTTCGCATCAGGTGGCCAAAGTATTGGAGTTTCAGCTTCAACATCAGTCCTTCCAATGAACACCCAGGGCTGATCTCCTTTAGGATGGACTGGTGGGATCTCCTTGCAGTCCAAGGGACTCTCAAGAGTCTTCTCCAGCACCACAGTTCAAAAGCATCAATTCTTCAGTGCTCAGCTTTCTTTACAGTCCAACTCTCACATCCATACATGACTACTGGAAAAACCATAGCCTTGACTAGACGGACCTTTGTTGGCAAAGTAATGTCTCTGCTTTTGAATATGCTGTCTAGGTTGATCATAGCTTTTCTTCCAAGGAGCAAGTGTCTTTAATTTCATGGCTGCAGTCATGATGTACAGTAATTTTGGAGCCCCCCAAAATAAAGTCAGCCACTGTTTCCACTGTTTCCCCATCTATTTTTCATGAAGTTATGGGACTGGATGCCATGGTGTTATTTTTTTGAATGTTGAGTTTTAAGCCAACTTTTTCACTCTCCTCTTTTACTTTCATCAAGAGGCTCTAGTTCTTCTTCACTTTCTGCCATCAGGTGATGTCATCTGTGTAGCTGAGGTTATTGATATTTCTTCCAGCAATCTTGATTCTTGAATAATGGGATAGTACTCAGCCATTAAAAAGAATGAAATAATCCCATTTGCAACAACATGAATGGACCTGGAGATTATCATACCACAGGAATTAAGTCAGACAGAGTAAGACAAACACATGATATCACTTATATGCAGAATCTAAAAAAATGATACCAATGAACTTCTGTACCACACAGAGACAAACTCACAGACTTAGAAAACAAAATTATGGTTACCAAAGAGGAAAAGGCTGGGGGAGGGATAAACTGGGAGTTTGGGACTGACACGCACTCACTGCTGTACTGAAACCAGGTAACCAGCAGGGTCTACTGTTTAGCACAGGCAGCTCTACTCAATATTCTGTAATAACCTAAGATGGGAGGAGAATGTTGAAAAGAAGAGATCTACATGTATAACGGAATCACTTTGCTTACACTTGAAACTAACACAAGACTATAAATGAACTATACCCCAATGCAAAATAAAAAATGCAAGGCCTTACAGAACTTCCTTCCCACATCTGCGATGAAATGAGCAGGAGCAAAACTGGAAAACAGACACACGAACACAAGCAGCCACCCCGCAGAGACCAGAGTGAAACACAGTTTAACACATGCCTGCAGCTCACAGAGGTCACTGTGAGCCTTTCATAAAAAGGCTGAAAATTCTAACAGCCAACCTGGAGAGATACAAACTGAGTGTCTTTCTCTTTTTGCTTCTGTTTGATGAAGGAGAGGAGAGGCAGGGAAGCAGGAGGTGACACGGGAGAGTGAGGGATGGGGCTGACACAAAACTAGAGAACCAGAGGCAACGTATAAAGCCGTGATTGTTAGAAAGTGCAGGACAGGGCGCCCTGGGAGGACAGGTCCAGACGCAAGGTCAGGGCAAGGGCAGCTTCCCGCCCGCAGCCCGGCAGGCAGCCTGCTCCCGAGCTCGGGGCGGCGAGCTGCCGTCAGGGTAACGGGGAAGGAGGGAGGCGCACAGCGGCCACCGGAAATACACACGCTCAGGAGGGAGAGGACGCCGCGAGCGCGGAAGGCAGAAGCGGGAAGGGAAATAAAGACCCCACTGGGCAGGGTCGAGGGCGGCTCAGGTGCTGTGGAGGAGACGGCAGCATCGCTTGAAGACGCAACTCTAGAAACTATAGGAAAAGAAACGCAGCTGCAAGGCCTCGGTCACATGCGCAGTCCCTGTGACCCGTGGGATAGCATCGAGCAGCACAGACACAGACGCAGACACGAGTCACAGGAGCGGCAAAGGGCAAAGGGCAACAAGTTTAAGGAAACACGGCTGAAATGCTTCCAAGTGTGATGAAAACTATAAACCCACAGATCGAAAACTCTTGAAGAACTCTAAGCAGAAAAAACAAAGCCACACCAAGACCCATCATGACCGCTTTAAAAATCTAAAAAAAGTTAAGACCCAACAAAAAGAGGCTCAAACTCTATACACTTACCAGACTTGCAAACGGCGGTGTCAAGTGCTGACAAAGGTGTGGGACGGGCGCGACCCTGGTACCACTGCCGGGGACCCTCTGTGGGACGGTTCACAGAGCAGCTGGCAACTCCTTACACAATCTGACACACCCACAGTTGCCAAGGAGCAATCCACTCATAGGTATTCATCCAAGAAAACCGAAACCCTATGTTCACACCAAGACTCGCATGTGGATGTTCACTGCAGCTGAATGCATAATATGTAAAAACTAGAAGTAACCCAAATGTCCTCCACCAGTGAACGGACGAAGTGTGGCACACTCAGAGGACAGAACACTATTTATTAGTAAAAAGGAATAGCTTACTGAAACAGCAACTTGGATGGCTCTCCGAAGTGTTCTGCTGAATGCAAGAGGCCAGGCCCAGAGATTACTAGCACACGTCTCCATGTCTGTGACATTCTGGAGCAGGGGAGACCAGAGAGACAGAAGCGAGACCAGCAGGCAGCCAGGCAGGGGAGCCCCCTACACAGGGCAGGAGGGGCCTCCTGGGTGACGGTGGCCATCACTGTGGCGGGCTGCATGACTGCACACGCTTGTCAGAAGTCACTGGATTGCACAGATGGAACTGGTGAACTTTATTTTACATAAGTTATACCTCAATAAAGCTCATCAAAACAGAGAATGGTGCTGGCTATCTAATGAGTGTGAGGTCTTGAGGGCTGGTTTCTGAATTAAAGAGGCAATTAGAAGTCTGTGGGAATGAATGACACCCTCTCCCCAGTTACCAGCGGAAACCCTTGAACAGGTCAGGGACAAACTCTGAGAAAGCTGGGCCCAAGCACCCAAGCAAAGGCTGTCTCTGACACCAGCTGAGACTTCTCCTTTCTCGGCCGCTCCCTCGGGCTACAGGGAAGCATGGGCGATTTCTTGGGCTGCTGGCGACAGCAGCCCAGCTTAAATATTGAGCTTTAAGTGAGAACATGGAACCACAGTCCTGGGACCAACAGGGATGTTTAGACCTGGACAACAGAAAAGTAACAATGTGCCTACCTTCCCACCCAGAACTGGTAGCAGGTGTTAATATTCTCATCTCTCATAGCAGAAGGTCAACCAATAAATCTTATAATTGAAATGTGTAGATTTCAAAAAACCCCAATTAATCCAAATGTATAACCCCAAAAGCCCAAATGTATAGCTTTCGAAAATGACTCCAATTAACATTTTACATAATCTTTTTTCTTAACCTCAGAGGGGTTTTATAGGAAATAAATACCCTTTAGAGTAAAAATTGTCCTGCAGTTCACTCGGTTTCTTTATGGTTGCTTTTGGGCTTCCCTGTGGCTCAGATGGCAAAAAATCCACCTGCATTCAGGAGACCCGGCTTCAGTCCCTGGGTCGGGAAGATCCCCTGGAGGAGGCGATGGCAACCCACTCCAGTATGCTTGCCTGGAGAATACCATGGACAGAGCCTGGTGGGCTATAGTCCACAGGGTCGCAAAGAGTCAGACACGACTGAGTGACTAATACTTCACTTCAAAGTGAAATTTAGTACTTAAAAAATTAAATAGAGAAAGTATAGTAGGATCTTGTCTACTGATATACCTTATTTCATAATATCTGAGACACTAACGCTTATAAGACATACATTCTCTGTTGGCTCAACTGGTAAAGAATCCGCCTGCAATGTGGGAGACCTGGGTTTGATCCCTGGGTTGGGAAGATTCCCTGGAGAAGGGAAAGGTTACCCACTCCAGTATTCTGGCCTGGAGAATTCCATGGACTGTATAGTCCATGGGGTCGCAAAGAGTTGGACACGACTGAGTGACTTTCACAAGGAAGAAAATCACTCCAATTTAAGTAGGCTACAATGCAAAGAGGCCATGAATTATGTGATATGCAAAAATATCAAAGAAGTAAAAAAACATGGGAAAAAAGTATGTCTCAGAATCAATAAAATATCTCTCTATTCACCCATCCATATGCATATAAAACAGTTCCTGGAATAAGGTCACACATTTAAAAGCAATTATTTCTCGGAGGATCTGAGGTCATTTAGAAACTTATCTTTTATACATTAAAAATGTTCTTTGTAATGAAGACATGTTCACAAAAACAAATGATTTTTATTCAAAGGAAAAAAAATGATGTAAATATGACAAGATGCTGGGCTTCCCTGTGGTCCGACGGTTAGGAATCCACCTGCCAATGCGGGGACACAGGTTCGATCCCTGGTCCGGGAAGAGCCGACCTGTCGTGGGGTAACCAAGCCCGAGCGCCGCAACTGCGGAGCCTGTGCCGGGCAACAGAGAAAGCGCTGGGGCGGGGAGCCTGGATCCGCTGGGGCGGGGAGCTGGATCCGGAGGGCAGCCCTCCCTGCTGCGCCTCGAGGACGCGCAGGGCAGGTAAGGAAGGCTGGGCGCGCCCACAACAAACGCCCAGATAAACCTTTGAAAGAAAGGACGCCACCATGTTAACAGTGGGTCCTTCTGGGTGTGGGCTGACGGCCATTTCTCCTTCATCCATGTCTGCATTTTAAAGTGATCCTTAAAACCGAAAAAGCTAAACGCAGCCAGCAGAGACTCGCGAAACCTGGGCTGGACTTCTCGGATGAAAGCCGCTCCGGCCAGGGGTCTCATCCGCGATCCCCGCGCCGCGAGCCCTTCATCCTGCGTCCCCGCGCGCTTCAGATGCTCGGGAGCTCCCGAGACCCCAGGCCCCCGAAGGCCAGGGGCCCGGGCCGCCCTGAGACGCCGCCGGAGGGGAGGCCTGCGGCGCCCCGGGGCTGCTCGGCACGGCGCGAGGGGAGGTCTGGGGGCTTCCCCGAGCCTCCGTGCCCCCACGAGGGCGCCCCGCAGGGCCAGCCCCGCGCCAAGGACAGGGGAGGAGAGGAGCGCGAGAGCGCCGCACCCTCCTGCCAGAGGAGGCGGGGAGCCCGCCCAGGCCCGCGTCTGAACTCCGCGAGCGCCGGACTGGCCAAGGGCGTCCACACCCGAGAAACACGCGGCCGTGAGCGAGGCCCTCCCGCCGAACAGGAAGGACCGCCGCTCTCGGCAGCCCTTCCCCACTCCAGGCCTGGTTCTGCCATGCGCAAGCACCACCTAGAGCAAATACTACCCTGGAGACTTCCAAAACCTAGTACCCTGTCCTATGCATTCGTTTCCATATGAACAGAAGTCTGAGGTTTCAGCTCTCTCTCCTGGACATAATTCTTAAGAAAATGGTTTCCTCAGTGCAGCCGTTCGGTTCAATTTCCTGTTTCTAGAATCTGATCCACTACTTTGCTCCGGCTGTTTTTCAGGACTGTGTGCACCAGGCTTCCATTTCCAGGGGTCCTCAGCCCAGTGCTTCCCAAACGGTAATGTGCTTAAGGATCCCCTGGGATCTTATTTAAAAAAAGCCAAATGAGCCTTTGCTCCTATCACAGGGCTACACACTACGGCGCTATTTTCCCCTGAGGTTTGCAGGACGTTTACAGTGTACCAGCAAGCTGTAAAGCCAAATGCCTCTCCACTGCACATTTCTCTATCTGCTGTTTATTGAACTACAAGTGATCAGGGTTAAATACTAAGCAGAAGATCTAGAGATTTTAAAAAGCACATGTGTAGGAAGGGAAGTATTTGAAGAAGTTCAGAAAATGACTTTAATTATACAAATAGGTAGGGGCGTTAAGATGAGAATGTGCAAGTTGGCTAGCTTGGGCAGGGTGACTTCTCATGAAATTAAATCAGAAAACTTGTCTGCTGCAGGGTGGATCCTTTAACTTGAGGGGGAACAGGAAAATTAAAAGAGAAGCTGTGATAACGTCTTTAAAGCTTTGAATTCAACTGAGAAGAAAGCTGGGAGGGTGAACCAGAGAGTAATTTTACGTTGAGTTGTCCAAGGTCCAGACAAATAATATTTCTGTGTTATTATTATTCAAGGTCCCAAACACTGAGATGAAGAAAAGATCATCGAGACAGAACACAAAAACGTTCCCAGGCACATGCTGCTGCTGCTGCTTAGCCGCTCAGGCGTGTCCCACTCTGTGAGAGCCCCTGGACTGTAGCCCCCCAGGCTCCCCTGCCCATGGGGATTCTCCAGGCAAGAATACTGGAGTGGGCTGCCATGCCTTCCTCCGGGGACCTTCCCCACCCAGGGCTTGGAACCTGATCTCCTGCATGGCAGGCAGATTCTATACCGTCTGAGCCACCGGCGAAGCCCCAAGGCACACACATAATAGTATTTTTAAAATCGTGTCTTATGATCCGCAGGTCTTCCCAGGTGATTCAGTGGTAAAGAATCCACCTGCCAACGCAGGAAATGCAGGTTTGATCCCTGGGTTGGGAAGATCCCCTGGAGAAGGGAATGGCAACCCACTCCAGCATCCTTGCCTGGAAAATCCCAGGGACAGAGGAGCCTGGTGGGCTCCAGTCCATGGGGCTGCAAAAGTTGGACACGACAGAGCAACTAAACAGCATACTATATATCCCACAGAGAAGAAGGCCGGGGGTGCACAGCCGAAGACCCTGGATGGTGAACTGTGTTTCCCCATGGCTACGCTAGTTTGACATTTGCTATAATGAAAATACATCACTTTCATGATAAAAATAATAACAGCTAATTTTTAAGTGGTCATGTTGAAATAGAGAGATGGAGGGAAGCAGGGAAGGAGGAAGGAAGCAGATAATCAGTTATGGATGTTTTTTCCCTTGGAGGGAAATGTCTTTCAAACGGCAATTCCCTTCACATACTCCTTTCGAGTACGCCCCCCACGATTCTTTCCTATTTTTTTTCTGGGATCACATTAATATTAAGGCTGTGATTACACTTTCAAGCGTTGAATGAAACTTGAGGAACTAGAACCTTCCAACTCCCAGTCGTTTCTCTGTCATCAGTGCTGTTCCCCACGCAGCGACTGGCAGCTATGAACTCCGCAGTGTTTCAAGGGTGAAGCGCAAGGCCCTTCCCCTTCCTGGCAGGACCCACAGCGTGCCAGCCACTCGATCCCTGTCCTCCCCGTGAGCCGCCTGTGCAGAGACCGCGCCGCACGCTCTCCCGAGAGCGGAGTCCTCACTGGCTTCTGTGACAACGCGGCAGCCTTGACGGGCTGCTGACGCACAGCACGGGAAAGGGGCACTAACGGGTGGGAAGCCACGCGCGGGAAAGGGCTGCGGGCCCGGGAGCGCGGGAACGGCTCCGAAGCACCTTTAGGATGGTGATGTTCCAGGTGAAGCTCTCCACCGCCTTCTGCAGCTTGCGCTCCTTCAGGCCCTCCCTGGCGCCAACGCTGTGCAAATGCTCGTGGAACTCCATGGCTGAAAGAAGCAGAAGGACAAAGGACGTTACTCCCCCCCAATCTGTGGAAACGGGCCGGCAACGTTTACCTTCCCAGGCATAGCTAGAAAGATTGCAGCCTCCACTGGGATTTCACAGAGGACGAAATAACAAAGTGCCAGCAGGGGAAGCAATGCCAACTCACAGGACCAGCGAGGCAGACGGCACCTCTGAGTGCGTGCCTGTGGACTGGGAGGCTGCCCAGGGCACAGACGACCACCGCATTCTTCCTCTAGAGGCGGGGGCGCTGAAGAGACTCAGCCAGGTTCAGAGGCTGAGGCTGAGGGAGCAGAAGGGACCGTGGACCAGGGCCAGGCTTTGGAATCTCGGAGGCTGATTTTAGCTCCACCGAGGTCTCAATGATGCCTCTGAACTGTGGTGTTGGAGAAGACTCTTGAGCGTCCCTTGGACTGCAAGGAGAGCCAAGCAGTCCATCCTAAAGGAGACCAGTCCTGAATATTCACTGGAAGGAGTGATGCTTTGGCCCCCTGACGTGAAGAGCTGACTCATTTGAAAAGACCCTGACGCTGGGAAAGATCGAGGGCAGGAGAAGAGGACGACAGAGGACGAGATGGTTGGATGGCATCACTGACTCAATGGACATGAGTTTGGGTAAAATCCAGGAGTTAGTGATGGACAGGGAGGCCTGGCGTGCTGCAGTCCATGGGGTCACAAAGAGTCGGACACGACTAAGCGACTGAACTGAACCAAGGTCTCAGTGTTGGCAATTAGGGATGAAAAAAGGCAAAAAGCACTGTGTCCTGTCCCAGTAAGAAGACCTGAGGTCCCAGACCAAGCCTGCAGCAGAGGGGAGAGGATGAGAGAAAGCCAGGGCACCTCAACTCTGTATAATTCACATCATCAGTGCATATTCCTCACCGCCCTTCAAAACAGCGTGAATGCGGGAGTGGTGGAACATCCTCTTCCTGATTTAATATCATTAAAGCTCATGGGTTTTTTTTTTACATATTCACTGCAGTCAGTTATCCCGTTGGTGGCCGATGGGAACACTGCAGGTGGGTTTCTAAGGCCTTCTGAGGTCACTGATTAGACTTGACACGCCCCTTGCTTCTGGCATAAGACGTTCTAGAGTTAGCAAGTACATTGCTCACCTGGGCCTGGAGCCAGGCCCCTCAAGGACCTCTGGATTCTTAAAGCGGAGAAAGGGGCTCAAAGACCACAATCTGGGGCTGGGAGTGCCCGCTGTCACTGGGCTTCCACTGCCCCCCAGGCTCTTTAGGGAACAGGTCTTAGGTACAAGGCTATTTTTTTTAAGGGAAGAATAAGATATTGCTTGTACTTCTAATTCAAATTTACAGATACAATGTTTTCACGATTTTTTCCCTTAAATCTTAGACTTATTTCTTTGGCAGACAATCTTAAATAACCACATCAACAGAACTAATAGTAAGACTGCTAAATACAATTTAAACTCTACATTTTTTTTTTTGTCCTTAGAGTACATCTCATAGAGAATGTAATAAAAGCACAGTGTTCTAAGGTCAGTCAAGGTAATTTTCTTTACATGGTTAGGTCAGTAACAAAGTACAATTACGTTCGTTTGTTTCGTTTTTATCCCATTGTGTATGTGGGTTGGAGAAGGAAATGGCAACCCACTCCAGTACTCTTGCCTAGAGAATCCTGTGGACAGAGGAGCCTGGTGGGCTGCTGTCCATGGGGTCACACAGAGTCGGACACGACTGAAGCGACTTAGCATGCATGCATGCATTGGAGAAAGAAATGGCAACCCACTCTAGTGTTCTTGCCTGGAGAATCCCAGGGACAGAGGAGCCTGGTGGGCTGCCGTCTATGGGGTCGCACAGAGTCGGACACGACTCAAGCGACTTAGCAGCAGCAGCAGCAGCAGTGTATGTGGGAGTGTGAAATGTTTTTGCTTTTTTGGATAAATTTTTTTTTTTTTATGATTCCTAAGTCCAACTGCATATCAAGGGGCATTCAGGTAAATCTTACTTTCTTCCTGGATTCCTCTACCCTAATCCCTCCCTCCCCTGGACATTTCTCTGCGTTTTCACTTTATCTTCTTCTATTGTCCTCTTTCTCCTTGAGGATCTACGCAGAGGTGCCCATATATCCACAGTCCCCCATGTTTTGCACAAAAGCAGCGCAGCGGGCACAGCGCGCTCCAGCTGTTCACGCAGCCCTGGTGGGGACGGCCCACCGCCCACGCATCAAGCCCTTCTCACCCTTTTCTGACACCCACAGAGCGCCCCACACACACTGTGGAGATGAACCAGCCCCCAGGGACGGACGTGGCCTCCAGTCTTTCGCTGTTATAGCTCACGTTGCAGCGGCTGTTGTTTTGCAAGACATTTCCCGGGCTCTTTTGTGCATTTTTCCTGTTCAGCTGGGCACCCCAATTTCTCACTCCCTTTCCATGCAGCATCACTTCAAAGCAGCTCTTTACAGTGATTGACAGGAACTTTATTCCTTAGTGTCTTTAAACAGTGAACGAGAGCTGACATACAGGATAAATATAGTAACCTGCCAATCTCGTCTTGCTTCTTCTCCATTTTCTCTCTCCTAATAGGAACCAGGGCCCTAATTCCTGTCATGCTAATAAAGCTTAAGAAGCTCATTGGTTTAAAAAAGGAACAGCAATTAGTAGAAGTCATCACATTGTCTAGGAAACTCCCACACTGACCCTTCTCCTGCATTCGGCCTCTCTTTGGACAACGCTCCAGCTTGATCACTAATCTCCCCCCCAGCCCACTGCCGGAAGCCTGGCACATAGAGGGCCACATCCTCCATATCTGCTTCCAACCTTCCCTGGATGTGCTTGGTTTAATACACTGATATAAAAGACAAATAATAACCATGACTAGGTGGCAATTATGTTCTAAAATCCAGGATTTCTGCTAAAGCAACACACACAGACTTCTCCCTGGCAGGTTGGAGAGACTCCCTGGCACACGCCTTGATGACTCAGATCCACCTCCTAGAACGTGGCCAGACGAGGCCCTGACAAGAAGACCCCAATGGTTCCTTAGCTTTAATATTTCGGCATCATCTGGATTTCAGGATATTAACCTTTAATATCCGTATTTCGGGTAGTCAGGAAGCATTACGGTCTTAGAAGCACCACTGAGACTCGAAAGGTGGGCGTCCAGATGGAACATGGAAAAGAGACGAGACAGGAGAGCGGGTGGAGCAGTAACGCTCTGTTAAGAGGCTGAGCTCAGACAAGCGTCCAGCCCAGACTGCAAGGAGGCAGGCTTCAGAAAGCTCAGAGCAAGAGCCAGAGGCTGCTGTGGGAAGGACTGAGGACTCGAGGAAGAAACGCAGTGCGGATGATTAAACAACGATGCTGATAAAGATGAAATGTGGAAACATTTAAGAAAAAAAGTACAGCTGCCTGAAAAGCTTGTATTCTACACGTCTGTTAAGGTACAGCCACACGGAGAACAGTATGCAGAGTCCTTAAAAAACTGAGAATAAAACTGCCATGCGACCCAGCAACCCCGCTACTGGCACGTTCCCTGAAAAACCGTAACTGAAAAATACACATTTACCCCAGTGTTCACTGCAAACAGCTAGAACATGGAAGCAGCCTAGATGCCCATCGGCAGGGGAATGGATAAAGAAGTGTGGTACACCTACACAATGGAATATTAGCCATAAAAAGGAACACATTCGAGTCAGTTCTGATGAGAGGAACAAACCTAGAGCCTATTATACAAGTGAAGTCAGAAAGAAAGAGAGAAACAAGTATCATACGTTAACGCGTATACATGCAAACTAGGAAAGTGGCACGGATGGCCCGACTTGCAGGGCAGCAACAGAGACCCAGGGACAGAGACAGGCCTGCAGACGCCGCAGGGGCGCTCACGGGCGGGACGGAGCGCGTTCTTATACGGGAAGCAGACAGCCCGCGGGAATCTGCTGCGGACGCTGGGAGCTCAGAGCTGGTGCGCGTGAAAACCTGGGCGGGAAGCGAGCGTGGTGGGCGGGAGGTTCAGGAGACAGGGGGCCTGTGTACACCTAGGGCCGATTCATGCTGATGTGCGGCAGAAACCAACACGATCTTGTAAGGCAACTGTCCTCCAATTAAAACATTTTAAAAGTGAGAGAAGACATCTCACCCTTATCTTCCCCTTCTTAAAATATCTATATAGTCAAATAAAAGTCCAAAGGAGGCAAAAAGTTAGGGTTAGGGTGTGTGTGAGTTTGTATGTGTGTGTGTATGAGTGTGTATGTGTGACTGAGCATGTGTGTGTGTGACTATGTGTGAGTGTATTTGTGTGTAAGTGTGTATGTGTGTATTTAATAATGAGGTTCTTTAAAAGTGGGCACAAAAAGTGATGAGCTGAAAAATGGAAAATTATGTTAAAAATTGGAAAGCCTATATTTTATAAAGCAGCCAAGACTATCCGTTCCATTGGTAGGTATTTCATTCCTTGGTCTGCTACATAATATGTTTCTTTAAAAGAATTTTCACATTATTAACTTACAGACCAATTTTGTAAACATTCTGCCAGTCCGCTAATAGGCAGCACACGTTGATTTCGGATTTGAAGGATCCTCACTTTGACTTACACAGCATGACTGTACTGCTCACTGCTCTCCTGTGGCGTGCAAAGTCCAGGCCAGAGACAAGATCAAGGGAAGCAAGAGCCCACTCACCAAGCGCTTTACACGTGCTGCCCGGGAAACTCGGAGAGAGGCTCCGGAAGCTCCCCGCGTAAACGGGAAAGAAGAATTAGGAGGAGACTTTCAAGATGGGGAGATCACATCACAAGCTCACCCTCTGCGTGTGGGGCAGCTCGGGGACGCTGCAGGAAGACCCCATACTTTCCGAAAGGCCAATCGGCGTCCTCGGAATGGGCGAGGGCAAAAGCCAGAGGCAGAAAGGGAGACAGGGCTTCCAGGACAGGGGCCTGCGCCCAGGCAGGGAGTCGTGGAGGAGGACACGTCTGCACACTGGAAAACCCCACACAGGTGGCATCACGGGGGAGCTTGGGAACCCCAGAGGGCAGAGAAAGGGCGGGTGCTCGAAGGCAAAAGGTGCGTCTACCCGGGAGACCAAGCGCCTTGGCCCTGCCAAAGGGCCCCCAACGCAGGGCCAACTCCCCTGGGAAAGCGCACAGCCCGCTGGTGACTTCCCGCAAGTTCCAGGCGCGGCAGGCACTCCCCACACGCCCCAGCGTGACTGAGTCCCAGTAACCGGCTCCTTTCACCCCTTGTCTTGGCCAAGAATAGAGACCTGTAAGCAGCAGCAGGCCCAGGGCCAAAGCAAAACAGCAGGAGGCTGTGTGAGCAAGGGAAGAGGGGGAGGTCTCCATGCAGCAGGGCAGCCGGTTGATTCCCTGGCCCTAGCATCAGACTGTGAGCCTCAGATGCGCAGACGACACCACCCTTCCGGCAGAAAGTGGAGAAGAACCAAAGAGCCTCTTGACGAAAGTGAAAGAGGAGAGGGAAAAGTTGGCTTAAAGCTCAACATTCAGAAAACGAAGATCATGGCATCCAGTCCCATCACTTCATGACAAGTAGATGGGGAAACGGTGGAAACAGTGGCTGACTTGATTTTTCTGGGCTCCAAAATCACTGCGGATGGTGACTGCAGCCATGAAATTAAAAGACGCTTATCCTTGGAAGGAAAGTTATGACCATCCTAGACAGCATCTTAAAAAGCAGAGACATTACTTTGCCAACAAAGATCCATCTAGTCAAGGCTATGGTTTTTTCAGTGGTCATGTATGGATGTGAAAGTTGGACTGTGAAGAAAGCTGAGCGCCGAAGAATTGATGCTTTTGAACTGTGGTGTTGGAGAAGACTCTTGAGAGTCCGTTGGACTGCAAGGAGATCCAACCAGTCGATCCGAAAGGAAATCAGTCCTGGGTGTTCATTGGAAGGACTGATGTTGAAGCTGAAACTCCGATACTTTGGCCACCTGATGTGAAGAGCTGACTCATTGGAAAAGACGCTGATGCTTGAAAAGATTGAAGGCAGGAGGAGAAGGGGACAACAGAGGATGAGATGGTTGGATGGCATCCCTGACGGACATGGGTTTGGGTGGACTCCAGGTGTTGGTGATGGACACGGAGGCCTGGCGTGCCGCGGTTTATGGGGTCACAAAGAGTTGGACACGACTGAGCAACTGAACTGAACTGAGCATCAGACTGTGGACTTTAGGAGCAACTAGACTTTGGGAATAAGTACAAGCTGGAGCAAGGCAGGCTCTGAGTTTGAGCTGACCCCACAGTGCCCACAGCAGACTCAGAGACCTTCCTGAAAACCCTGGAGGACTTTCTGAGGAGGCGGACTGCCTGGAGCAGGAAAGTGGGGGAGTCACAGGGACGTTCTTCTCGTATCTCTTCTATACAGATTCCCCCCTTTCCCCGTGGTGTTATGAAGCTGTTATGACTCCTTTAATTTGTATGACCTTTCCTGCTTTAACAAAGATGCACCTCATTCTAAAATAAATTCTCTTCATTTTCTTAATTTTACTGCCTAGTACTGCTTAGTTACACTGCAGTTTTTTCCATGCTTTAGATTTTGTTTCTGATGTTTTGTCTTTCATTCTGCATTTCTGGGAGTCTCGTTTTTAGCATCCGTTTTCCCTTAAGCGTCTGATTACGGGCTTGATTCCTTCCTTCCTTCCTGATTCCTGGTGCTGCTCGTTTTCTCCTCTCTTCTTGTCCCTCTGTGAGTGTCTGCCTCTCTCTGGGTGTTCTTGGCTGTTGGATGCTGTTTCACCGTTAGTCTTGGGGTTGTGTCTTCTCTGTGGCCTGTGAAGTCCTGGTGCTGAAACCCAAGGGGTTGGGCTGAAACCCCCGAGGTGGGAGACCCAAGTCCAGGACTTTGGACCACTAGAGAACTCCTGACCCCATGGAACATTAACAGGCAAGAGCCTTCTCAAAGACGTCATCTGAAAACCAAGACCAAGCCTGCGAGCTCCAGTGCCAGACACACAAGACGGTCAAGATCCTGTTTTTAAAATGACTGGCCCAGCTTACATAATTATTTGTTTCCAGATTATTTTGTATTGAACAAGATTTCTTAAATGTTTTCTAGTTTCTTTTTTTTTTTTCTTTGTAAAAGACAACTCCAATATGAAACAATCAGGAATATTTATGTGAAGAGGTAAAGCTGAACTATTATCTAGGATTTCTGTAACAAGAAGACTTTTCATAATAGTTCTGTATTTCGGTAGTCAATATTCATAATACTAAGATACAAAAGGGCTCAACAATTTGGATAATGAAAATAATTTTTGGTGTTTGAAGTATTAACACCAACTGGGCAGGCAATAACACTGATCACATACCATATACAGGTCATCTGACCATTGGTTTTGTTAAGACCCACTGCTTAAACACGCTGAACACTGTAAAAAGCTCAGACTTCCGGAAGCATGGGCAGCAAGCCCGGGCAAGGGAACTAGTGCCTATATTATCTGACAGTCCTTTTATGCAGAAATGTTTGTGACTTCGCTTTGGAATACAGTAGCTGAGTGCAGAGGCATTACTGCAGGGAAGAGGGCGACAGCGTTGAAACCATGACATGAGAGGACGCCATTTCTGCTTCTTTAAAATCAGTGCCCGGATAAACTCAGCAGCTGCGGCTGCAAATCAGGATTTCCGCGTGAGGAAGCATGGTATGTAAGGGAGATTTAGCAGGCGTTTAAGGAGTACATATTCCAATGTGAGACTTTATAAAATGAATTACAAGCCACTGGCAGTGTAAAGATGGGTTAATCCTTCAATATTTAAAAAAATAATCAACCAGAAACGTTTAAACGTCTGAAAACTTGAGGACGTCCATTTGGAGTTTTCACTAGTGACTGGACAGAAAATGAGAGTGAACAGCACCTCTGGTAGCTGACTGCCCTCGTTCTGGTTGTGAAATCGTCAGCAGTTACGTTACATAACAAGGCAGAAAGGGAGTTCTGACCATATCCCCGGTGGAGTAACAAGCATGCTGAACTCTGATTAAAGAAAGGCGACTGTGGGTGCCTGTCCCCCCAGACAGGGCCTGGGAGCAGCCAGGACGCTCAGCTGCGGCTTTGGGGTGCTAGCTGGGTTCCAGGACGCCGGGGCCCCCCTTACTTCTCCAGGAACAAGTCCTACGTGCCGGCCTTTGGGCCAGCTGAGGGAAGGTAGTTCCGCACCCCGCCTTCTTACTAACTCCACCGTTCTCTCCACATGCAGGCACGCAGCCCTTTGTATTGACGCAAAGTACACACGTGGGTTTCTGCAGGCCCCTAGTCTGCCAGCTGTCAGCGTGTCTTCTGTCCGCCTAGGCTGCTGGTATTTTGGGGTGACAGCCTTGCACCCTGGGAAGGGACGGTCCATCTACACAGGCGTGGTGCCCAGACGCAGCTCTCGCGGGCAGGCAGCCTCGTCCTAACGCTGCCAAGTGGAATCTTTAGGGGTCTAAGAAGGATAAAGAGAGGCAGGAACACCACCCAAACCAGCTTCTCCTTGGCTGGCAGAGGACCACGCACCGCAGCTCCCCTTGGCTGGCAGAGGACCACGCGCCGCAGCTCCCCGTGGCGCCGTGGGGAGACGCAGACCAAGACAGCTTCTGCACAAGCTCTGCTCCTTGGCCTGTGACAGGAGGGGCTGACACAGGGGCCTCCTGACGCCAAAACACACGTGTGTTATCCACGAATCCTAGTTAAGAAAAGCCTCCCTTCTTCTGAAAATAGGTAGAATTTCATTCACGATTTCTTTGTGACGACCATCAGCAAAATCAGTATTTCCAAGTTTCTAAGCAGATTTAAGCCCAAAGCCATCTCATATTCTTACAGAAAGAGAGTCGCTCTTAGCTTTCACAGCCTGGTGGCCTCGGGGAAAAGCAGAGGCAGGCGGGCTTCCCACCGTGGACCCAGTCTGCAGGTCTTAGGACAGAAACCACGCCAGCAAGGCTGAGGCAGCAAGAAGAGGCGCTGCTTTCAGGAGTGAGTTACACTTCCCAGCAAGCGCCTTCCAAATGTGATGCCCACGCATCTGCATCATAAATCTGCACGTTTTCGAGCCACGGGGAGTTGCCTGCCCGGCTTGGTTGTTTAACAAAGGAACCGTATCTGTTCTCTTCGTCATTGCCCCAAGTCCTGGTCTGATCTGAACGAAATGGCACTATAAGGGCCTCAGATGAAGCAGGTTCTACTTGCCCATGTTTTCTTCAAAGGCAGAAGGTCACATTTGGGACAACCATTCAGCAAGGCTGGCGAAGGAATCAGGACTCCTTGATTCTACTTCAGCGTTGCCATGCAGTAAGACCAGAGAGAACCGCTAATTCCGGTCAAGGAAATGGAGTCTCTGCGGAGTCTGAGCAACTGCATGTGAACACCAATACTAACTATGCAAACAGCCTTCTGAAAAACACGATGTGACACAATTTCAACGTGCCACATCACTTAACAGTCAAAATACACAGTGTGTTCAAAAGCACGGAAGTCTGAGGGCTGTGAGCATATTACCCAAATACAACGATGTGCTTGGGAACCTGGACTAAAACATGGGTAAAAGTTCAAAACGCAGCGAACGGCCACGTCCCCAGCACAGACAGGTGGGGCCTGCTTCAGCGGCTCTTCCGTCAAGAGGACTGACTGTCTCTGAGCCCCAGCTGAAGGAATCAGGACTCCTTGATTCTACTTCAGCGTTGCCATGCAGTAAGACCAAAGAGAACCACTAATTCCGGTCAAGGAAATGGAGTCTCTGCTGAGTCTGAGCACACTGCATGTGAACACCAATACTAACTATGCAAACAGTCTTCTGAAAAACACGATGTGATACAATTTCAACGTGCTACATCATTTAACAGTCAAAATATACAGTGTGTTCAAAAGCACGGAAGTCTGAGGGCTGTGAGCATATTACCCAAATACAACGATGTGCTTGGGAACCTGGACTAAAACATGGGTAAAAGTTCAAAACGCAGCGAACGGCCACGTCCCCAGCACAGACAGGTGGGGCCTGCTTCAGCGGCTCTTCCGTCAAGAGGACTGACTGTCTCTGAGCCCCAGCTGTTCTGTGCCAGAGACGCTACGGCTAGGTTCCTCTGACTTTGTGACCCCGAGTTTGTGTTCCCAGAAGAAAGCCATGGGTTACTTTTCTTCAGGGATGTTAACCAAGAAGAAAAGCTGCTCATGATCCTTTGCGGTAATGAACTTGAGAACAGGTCATCAGACAGCAGTCTGGAAGCGGTTGAGTCGCTAAGTCGCGTCTGACTCTTGAGATCGCATGGACTGCAGTCCGCCAGGCCCCTCTGTCCATGGGATTCTCCAGGCAAGAAGACTGGAGTGGGCTGCCATGCCCTTCTGCAGGGGATCTTCCCCAATCAAGGCTCGAACCTGTGTCTCCTGCAGTGCAGACAGATTCTTTACCCGTGAGCCACCAGGGAAGCATCAAACAGAAGACAGCAAGCAACTGGCAAGGCAGTGATCCTGCAAGAATCTAGTCCACTCTGCTCTGCAGGGAATGGAGCACACAGACCACGTGAATGAAACAGGAGGTGACTCCCTGGGACACCAGTGGACCTTTCCAACTATAGTTACGATGTTAAACTTTAAAAATTGGTATGGCCCTGCAAAACTAGATTGATTTCTATGTAAAAAAAAAAAACTATATTTTAGAAATTTATTGCTTCTTTCCATATCATCTCTCAAAAATTTAAACAGCTCAGATTTTTTATAGAAGGGAGTGTTAGTTTCACATAATTTTCCAAATATTCTTTCAAAACACTGTAAGTTAAAATATTTTGTTTTTGAGGGGCTTAAAGCTTAATGACAAGAGAGGAAGTGCAATGTTGATAGATTATCATGTTTTCAAAAAGTTAATGAAGAAGTGTAAACCTTCCAAGATGATAGATAATTACATTAGCTGAGAACATGCGTGCGGCTGCATATAATGGAGTGGAGAGAAATTTCTACTCCTACCAAACTTCCTGCTTCCCGTCACGGACAAATCTAGATGAAAACCAAGCAGTCACAAAAATAAAAAACGTGAAATACCTGACACATGCAGCCCTAAGATACGAAGAACGGGCTCTGCTTCGAAGGAAAGGGAGGCTCAGGCAGGAACACGGCAGCCTTTCCTCTTTGCAGAAAATAAATGGCATTTACTCATGCCAAATATGAAGTGGATGACCTCTCAAACATCCTGGGTAGAGTTTCTATACCTGACTAAATGATCTTAATCTAAAATATACCATGTAGCTCATGGTTCAAAATTTTCAGAAGAACTATAATTTTTAAAAAATACTCACAAGAGACAAATCGATCTCAAACGTATACACTGAAAGATTACTTTTTCACCTGATACTTTGCTTTGCTGCCCTAGAAAGCTCTTTCATCACCCACATGTCCCAGGCAGAAATGTTCTGTGTGTGCTGGAAACAGAAGCCAGAAGTAGGGACACTTCAAACGTTGACAAAGGGAGATGTGCATCGATCAGTGTAACGTTTCACATTTTCCAGATGAGGTTCAGTGAGCTACTTCCTGAAAGGTGGAATTCCACGGAACACAAGTCTGTCAGGGACTTCATTTTATCACGGTTTAAAGGCGCCACGTGGTCTCAGCACACACCATCAAACTACCCTGGGAACAAAAGAGGGATCACTTTTTCCGCCTGATTCACAAGCAGAACCTGCTCGGATGAGCGGGCTTTGTAACCCACGCCCTGCGCCCCCAGCCCCGCACGGTCTGAAGCGGGGCGCCTCCTGGGTGCAGGCTCCACAGGCCCGGAGGAGGCGCAGAGACGCCGGACTTCGTGATTCTGTGAGCAGACGCGGCAGCCAGGGCTCCGGGGGCGGTGGTCCAGGCGCGACCATCCAGCTGAGATGATCCAGGGGAGGTGGTCCAGGCATCACTAACCCTCCACAGCCCCCCTGCCCCCCACGCCGCCCTCTAAACGCAGGCCGGAGGCTCGGAGGAGGAGCAAACGGCAGCCCCTCCAGACGGCCGCCTCCCTGCAGTGACCCCCAAGATGAGACTCCCTCGCCAGGGACCCCGTGTCTGGATGCCCCGGGAAGTGCCGCCCCCAGCGCCGGAGGCCCGATGAGGCCCTCGGGCGCCACCCTGCCCACCGCTCCCTTTCCTTCTCCCCCTCTTATGTGTGACCACATAAAAGTCACATGGCGCAATAATTTAAAAAGCACGGACTGGCACACGGGGCGTCCCCACCCCCGGCCTCCTTGTCGCCTCCCCTGGGCAACCACTGCGGCCGCCTCTCCAGCGGCCTCGTCCAGAGGGTGGCGCCCTCAGCAGCGCTCGAGCTCCAGTCTCCGGCCGGGCCCTTGAAACACCTTAACAAACAGCACCCGGAGAAGGCGATGGCACCCACTCCAGTCCTCTTGCCTGGAGAATCCCATGGGCGGGGGAGCCTGGTGGGCTGCAGTCCATGGGGTCGCTAAAAGTTGACACGACTGAGCGACTTCACTTTCGCTTTTCACTTTCATGCATTGGAGAAGGAAATGGCAACCCACTCCAGTGTTCTTGCCTGGAGAATCCCAGGGACGGGGGAGCCTGGTGGGCTGCTGTCTCTGGGGTCGCACATAGTCGGACTCGACTGAAGTGACTTAGCAACAGCAGCAGCAAACAGCACCAACCCAGGCCAGTATGCTTGCCTGGAGAATCCCACGGACAGAGGAGCCTGATGGGCTACAGTCCATGGTGTCGCAATAGTTGGACAAGACTTAGCAACTACATCACCACCAGCAGCAGCAGCAGCATATAGCATGCACCGTCGGCCTTGCCTTTTAAAACTATGTCTGTGTGTACACACACACCCATGTATTGATACTACTGATACATGTGCTTTTTTACCTTTATGTATATATAGCATCTTCCTTACATATGTGTACACATGGAGTGTGCGTGTGCATACACACAGGTAAATATATACACACACACGACTTTTTTGAAGTGGTTGCATAAGGTTGGAGCTGTTGTAATGTATTTAACAAGAACCCTCCTACTGAACTTAGGTTGTAACATTGAGGTTGTTCTCGATGTTATAAAGGAAATTCTATGCATAAGTATTTCCTTAAATACGTGACCAAAGCCACGGCATAAACTGAATAGGAACCGCTGGCTCGAAGTGTGCTGCGTTCGTAATTCTGAAATTTACTGCCATGTGGCTCTCGTAGGTGTGGACCAGATCACGTCCGTAACCACAGGAGAGTCCTCAGCGGCCCGGTGCCCCACCCGCCAGGCATAGTCTCTGTGTGCCGGGACTCGGGGGTCTCTGATGTGACTGGCTCTGAGCCACGCACACTGGCATCTCCCTGAAACACCTCGTCCTCTGGAAGCTCAGCGCCCTCCCGTCCCTGTCTGACTGAGCGCTGATGCCCCACACTTGCTCTCCTGTCTCCCCAACGTCCACACGCTCAGGACCAGGGCTGTGTCGTCTCTCTTCACCATCCCTTCTCTGACGAGCTTGGTCTCCCAGCCTGGAAGACCACCTTTGCGCTTATGGTTTCCAAATTCATTGCATCCGGTCAGGACCGCTCTCCAACATTCAGACTTGGAAGTCGACCAGGCTCGTCACGTTTGACACGCCTGAAACCTCTGATCGCCCCCTCCAGCCCTCTCTCCCGGGGTCCTCCCCGTCTTGTTAAAGAGGGGAGAACCCAGCCAAGAACCCTGCAGGCCCAGCCTCCTCCCTTTCTGCGGCCCCGTGTCCGACCCACGTGTAAGTCCTGTGAGCGAGACCATCAGAATTCCAGCATCTGCGCGTTCTCCATCAGCATCGCCCAACCTCCCCGGGTCAAACCGCAGTGCTGGTCTGGGGGGCTGGGTGGGAAAGCAGCCTTCCGGGCGGTCCTCCGCATCTGCATCTCCCTGCCCACCTCCCGCGTGTCTGATGCGGCCACACCTCCGCCCTGGCCAAGGAGGAGCGCCCTCTCTGAGAGCAGGGCCGGCCTCCCTACACCAGCCTGGCCGGTGCAGGCTGGTCCTGCCACCCCTGCCCCGGCTCACGGCCCCTCTGCCTGAGATAATCCCCTTCCCGAGGCTTGAAGCGCTTGCTCGCCACCTGCAGTCAGGCCTGCACTGAGGTCCCTGCTTCCCTGAGGTCTGGGCTGAACACCGGATTGAAAGGAGCCACCCACCCCCAGCCCTGCCCTGCACGCCCTGTGCCTTTGGCCTCACGGATCCCAGAACACTCACCACTGAGGGACCCCGTGAGCGCTGGATTTACTCTGCTTCCTTGTTTTCCATCGCCTACTCCCTGACTTCCGCTCTGACAAGGCCGGGCTGAGACGCCGTGTTCCCATCTGTCTGTCTGCGGCCACAGGTTTGCGGTGTCTGCGGTGCGCCTGGACATCCTCTCATTTCAATCGAGTCTTCTGAACTTCCCTGGCTGTGACCTGGGTTCCTGTTCTTTGCAGAGAACATGTTCATCGGGGTCGCTGGCCTTCTGACTTGAGGAGCTCCTCCTGTGTCAGAGGCATCAGCCCCCGGGAACGTAGCGCTGGCATTTTTCTCAGTTTCTCATTTTTGGTGCAGCTGTGCCTCCGCTCGCCTTTGCCGTACAGAATTCTTCCCACGCGGTACAAGCCATCAAGGTGCCTCGTGTGTGGGGACGTTCATTAAAGCTCCTGGACTGGTGCCTCCTCCGGCCTGCCGCTCCCACACCCGTCTGCGTCACGGCCACTGCTGACCTGGGCCCGGCTGCCCCCGTGGGTAGTCAGCCTGGGTTCCCCCCCATCAGCCTTGCTCCCGGACAAGCCGCCCTCCCGGCTCAAGCACCGGCTGAGCTCTGGTCCCCCGCCCTCACGACTTCTTGGCGACCGTGGTTTCGTCCATGGTTTCACTGTGAAGTGAAGGAAAGGCGCTCTCTGTGCAACCCCACGGAATATCCAGTCCCTGGAATTCTCCAGGCCGGAACACTGGAGTGGGTAGCCCCCCCTTCTCCAGGGGATCTTCCCAAGCCAGGGATCGAACCCAGGTCTCCTGCACTGCAAGCGATTCTTCACCAGCTGAGCCGCCAGGGAAGTCCCTGACTCCCGGTTAATCAGAGCGCCTGGGGAGCATCGGGTGGCTCCTCAAGGAGAGGAGGGTGCTGAGGGCCTCAGCGGCGTTAAGGCTTCCGCCCCTCGCCTTCGGAGCGCGCACCCTGCGCCGCCGGAGTCAGGGCGCGCTCCCGGGGAGCACGCCGACGGGCTGCAGCTCACGCGGCTGTGCTGCAGCGGGGCTCACCTTCAATCTCCTTCTCTTCCTAAGCGCCCGTGATCAGGGCCCTCCACAGCTGCTGCGTCAGCCACTGATCTGAGGTCGCTGCATCTCAGAAGCCCTGGGGCCACCAGGGGAGCCCACTGTCGCTTAGAAGGAGGAAAGGGAGCGGAGAAGCTGAGTGACTAACCCCACGGCACGGAGAGCCCAGCACCCGGGCCCCAGGCACAAGCCCCCCGCTGCCGTGGGCCAGGGCTGAGAAGCCGCCCGACGCACCCCAAGACGAAGTCACAGGCTCCTGGGGTCCCTTCACCGAACCGCGTTAACGGAACACCTGTGAAGTGTTTCCAGGATGACCTCTAGAGACGATTTTGCGTGCGCTGTGTTGGGCGAGACAAGGATGTGAGCAAAGCAAGTCATGGATGGTGACGGGTCACTTCTCTGGAAACCCCGGCTCCTACGAGCACACGGAGCTCCGAGGAGTCTGCAAATCGACAGAGGGCTCCAAGCAGCCCCACCCTGCTCACGGGGTCTGCCCGGCGTCCGGCCTGCTCACCCCACACCGCGCGGTCGGGCGCACTCTGCCTCGAGGTAAGTTGCGTCTATCAAGCTCCGACACGCGGAGAGGCCAGCAGACCAGAGGTGGCCAGTCAGGAAGAGCACAGGAGTCAGACGGGCGTGGCCGACGCAGCAGGGGCTGCAGGAGCAGTAGGGAGCGAAGGTGGGAGGGGAGGGCGGGAGGTGAGGCGGGACCCCCGGGGATGGGATGCTACCCCCGGGGATGGGGTGCCAGCAGGACCCCCGGGGATGGGGTGCTACCCCCGGGAATGGGCTCCTAGCAGGCAGAGCGGGAAGCCCCAGGGAGCAGGCTAAGGGCTCCCCCCAGAACTTAAGGCTCTTGGGGATATGGCTGCATCACCAACCGCAAATAACAGACACGTCTCAAGATGGCCCTGAGTCATCAAAAGTTCAGATGACTTTTGGGAGCCACATTTAAGGAAGCAGGGATGGTGTAGAACCCATTCCAGGAAAATGCCCATTTAACGGATGGAAATGAAGGGTAAAGAAAGCTTCTGTTATTTCCGAGCTGCCTTCCGTCCCGCTCCATGTGGCTGCATCCCTGCCAGGAAGGGACCTCTCTGAACCGGTGGGGGGGTCCCGGGCTTTCTTTCAGTTAGAGCTCCGTCGCCCCCTTCCTGACAGTCCTCCCCAGACAGCAGGGAACGGACTGTCCCGCCAGACGAGGAGCCGGGCTCTTGCCCAGCGGGCGTGGATCCCACCTGTGCACCAGGCTCCCCGGGGGCAACCGCCTGCCTCGCCCCCGGTCCCCAAGCCTGGGGGGTGGCCACGCCTGCTCCAGGACCACAGGGGTCAGGGACTCCTGCCACAGCTCCCGCCCCTGCGGCCCCGCTTTCCTCCTCCGTAGCTTTAGTAAACTCAATTAAAATGAGCAGTGACTCAGTGCTTGTGAGACGTGCACACGTGCAGCTTAAAGAGTGAAGGGCAGTCCCCCGCCCCCTCTCCAGAGCAGCCACTTTCAGCCCCTTTAGCTGAGAGTGCGTCCTTCTTGAGTACTTGGGTCCACGTTTCTTCAAGTCTGTTCTACTGTTGGCTGCGCTGGGTCTGCGGTGCGATGCGGGCTCTTCTCGAGCTGCACGAGCGGGGACCTCTCTCCGTGGGCGGCGCGTGGGCTCTCGTGTCCTGGAGCGCTAGGGCGCGTGGCCTCAGGAGCGCGGCTCACAGGCTCCGGGGCACACACACACTCACAGTCGTGCCACACGCCCACAGTCGTGGCCCGCGGGCTTAGCTGCCCTGGGGCACGTGGAGTCTTCCCAGACCGGGGACTGAACTCCAGTCCCCTGCACAGCAGGTGGATTCTTAACCAGCGGATCAGGAGGGAAGCCCCCCGTATTTCTAAGCAGTGCGCTTCCACTGTTGAGACTTAATGCCTGGGGGAAGCAAGCATGGGCTCCTGCCCAGACGAAGGAGGAGGACTGGGCTGCGTTCAGTGTCCCCTACCGTCAGGATGTACAGGACACAGGGCGTCCCCGCCAACTGGGATCCAATCGCTTCTGAATCCAGCTTTCCAACAGCTGTCCTCTCTGATCCCCGCCTAGTCCCCGACTCCCAAAGGCACGTAAGTCGCACTGCAGGCTGGCTCTCCCTTCCACCGCCAGCTTCAGGCTCAGCTTTCTCGAGTCAGCTGCGCCAATTCTCTGGTTATCAGTTTCCAAAATTTTGTTGCCCCCATTTTCTTTGTCCTTATTTAAAAAAAAAACAAAAACAAAACCCTGCTGTCATTTTAATGAGGCTCAGAATGGAGCAGAGATTAAATGGATGTGTTAATTCACCATCTTGGAGAGGAAGTTAGTCATTGATTTCTGTTTTCTTTCCAGAGAACAAATGATTTTCCATTTAAATTCACCCGATAAAAACATTCAGAGCACCCAAGCAGAGCAGGTTGGGCTTCCTTCTAGATCATCTTCCTATTTTTTAAATGAAACAGATCGATTCAACTGACTAAACAGAAAATTAAAATTCAAACACAGGCTGCCAGGTTTGGAGGCATTGAAGGACAGAAAGAGCGAGATATTAGAAAGAGGAAAAGATGTTTTCCCTGGAAGAGGCTGGCTAATCTTCCATCAGCTTTTACAGACTTTTAGAAAGACCTTGAGGGAACACTGACGGCGCTGTCCCCTCTGGAGGCTTGTTCCTAACCCCCACCCCCAACTTGGCTGCTTCTTGGGAGAACAGCTCTTGCTAGACCAGGAGGCTGTGTGCTGTTACTCAACTCAGACCCTCCCTGCACCCCGTGGCGGCCAGGACTCACTCAGCCCACATCTCTCCCCGTGATCCGAACGTGCAGTCAGCCTCTGCCGCTGGCGCCTCTGGCTCTGAGCAAACGCTCCACACCCTGCAGCCCTGGCCCCTCCTTCCGGCCCTCCCCAGAGCTGTGTCCCCCCTTTTCAGGGGAAGACACCCCTCCCCTCCACAAGGCATCTCCACAGCGCAGCTCCGCATTATCTCAGAAGGGCGCTTCTCCCGCTTTCCAGGGTCAAGCGTTTCACGGCTACACTTGACGCCTGCCCCCCTCACTTCCTGCATCCTTCATCCCAGGTGCATCTTTCAGCATCGTCATCTTTGCCTGCCCTGGAGAAGGGATAGGCTACCCACTCCAGGATTCTTGGGCTTCCCTGGTGGCTCAGCTGGTAAAGAATCCACCTGCAATGCGCGAGACCTGGGTTCAGTCCCTGGGTTGGGAAGATCCCCTGGAGAAGGGAAAGGCTACCCACTCCATACTCTGTCCTGGAGAATTCCAGGGACTATACAGTTGATGGGGCTGCAAAGAATCGGACACGACTGAGCAACTTTCACACTCACTCTTTGCCTCTTCACTGGATCTTCCACATTGCTAGGAACATAGTTTTCTTTTTAAGATTCCCCTTTAATCCTTGTGGCTCAGATGGTAAAACCATCTGCTTGCAATGCGGGAGACCCAGGTTCAGTCGCTGGGTGGGGAAGATCCTCTGGAGAAAGAAATGGCAACCCATTCCAGTACTCTTGCCTGGGGAATCCCGTGGATGGAAGAGCCTGGTAGGCTACAGTCCATGGGGTTGCAAAGAGTCGGACACGACTGAACAACTTCACTTTCCCTTTAATCATCTAAACGTCCGTGCTGCCACACTCTCTTCCTTAAAGAGCGGGCTCTTCAGGAGCCCCAGCGGTCGCCGCCTGGCTGCCCCCGCCACCCTCCCTTGGTTCCTCCCGGTCACTGCTTGGCATGCAGGTCCCTGTCCCAACGCTGGCTGTGGGTCTTCCCTCCCCAGGGTTCCTCCCGGCCTCAGTCCCTCTTCCCAGTGACAGCGTCAGTAGACACGTGTCTAGCTCTGAAACATCAGCTACACAGCGGGGAGTCTGAACCTGTCCACACTGGGTGCAGTTTAACTGGGTGCATACCCACGAGAGGTGGGTATGCAAGTCTTTATTCTCACTTAACTACTTACACGAAGGTTTAATTTGTGTTTAAAAGTCTGGAATACTTCTAGAACAATCCTCTCTTGTAGCACTTTGGAGACCTAATCTTCACTTTCTCATTGCAAGATTAAAGCTCTGGAAGCAGAAGAATAATTACTTACCAAAAGTAAAATCTTATGCAAATGTTTTTGAGCCCAGTACAGACTAGCAACTCTTCAGATGACTAAGAATGGTCTGCCTTACGATAACTGTAAACACGAGAAGCAAAGGTTCTGAGGCTCTAAAATAAGCCCTTGGGATAACAGAAGGCCCGTGTAGGCGGCCGGCAGTGATTGTGAAACCGAATGACAATCGGACGTGACTCTGAAGGGCTTTCAACCCAGAGCAGCTCAGACCATTACGGTGGCCATCCGCACCCCCACCCAAAGCAGAGCCCTTACCAGGCAAGACTCCACAGCTTCTTAAATACAAGCAAATCTGTCCCTCACTGAAATCAAACAGAAAACCAATGTAAGGCTGCACGATGCCAAACATCATCAAATGTCATAAGCCAATGAAGTCGCAAAGAACTGCCAATAACTCAAATTGTTAAATGAATAACCAGCTCCTTTTTCCCCACTAAATGTAGTTTCAGATGCTAACAGTCCGCAATTCTCATAGCAGTACATGCATTCAATAGAATCAAATACTTCATAAAAGCGAGGTCACATTTAGCCAGTTTCTATCTGAGCGACTCCACCGCACAGATGTTAGAACAGAGGTCATGGGTGAAACAGAGTCACCCAGCCTGCAAGCCTGGTGCGCAGGTCACCGCCCGGTTCGGAAGACAGGACACATTAGCAGAAGACGCAGTGACAGAAGAGGCTCGTCAGCTGAACCAGACACGTCTGAGGGGCTGAACGAAACAGGTCCATGACCCAAGCCCTGGAAAGCTCTCATGGGAAACGGCTGAGGCCACAGGAAGACGAGGACAGGCTGACGGGAGGGGGCGGAGGGCCTGCCTCGTGGAGGCTGCGTGGAAACCCACGGGGAGCAGACAGAGCCCAGCTGGACCAACGAACCTGCACCTGCCCCCGCCTACAGGCCTGCCCACAGGGGCCCTCCGCACCAGCCACCGTGATCATCACTAAAAGCCCAACATCTCCCCTTCCACTCCAATACCAGGGCCCCGCACGGCCGCCCCAGCCGAGTCCAGGGCCCCGAGTCACACACGCCAAGGACTGTATCTGTTTGACTGCGTGCTTACTTTCATACTTCCTGTTTGATCTGAAGGTTCTAGAAAACAAAAATCTTGCTTGTTTTTTAATATTTTGGTATGTAATAGGTCTTACAAGTACCTTATGCACAGTACAAGTTCAAAACACATTTATTAAATGAACAGATGATTGAATTAATAATTTTTACATATAAGATTGGCAAAGTAAATGGGCCAGTCAGCAGTGACCGTGCATAGGAACTTAGAAGTTTGGTCTGAACTTTAGATTTGATGATTTTTATGGAGGGCGGTAGCATGATAAAAATGGTAACTATTGTATGGTAAAAGTCGTAACTTGCTTTAGTGGTGGTGTTTCACAAAGGACTAGGCGTAAAAAGATTACTTTGTTAATATAATAATATTTTGCTAACAAGATGAGGACTTTTGTCCAATGTGCATATTCTTCAATAAACATCAAAAGAGAAATTGTCCCATGTATCTTTGCCTTTAATTGATTTTAAAAGAGTTCATTTCTGAAATGAGAGATGACTTTTTTAAGGCCAGGTAATAGTTATGGTCTCTTGATTTGAAAGATCAGCAACCAAAACCCCAAGAAATTAAGGATAGTTTCCTTATTTATAAATTAAGAATATTCTCCATATTGACACTCAAAATTGGAAAATCGAAAGAAATCCATTTTGCCTGTTCGTATCATAATGCAGAACACTTGACCTTTTGGTTTTATCATAGCTAAAATTAATGAGATGGTTGTTTACATAAGCAGAATTTTATAATCCAGCGTAACATTTGGTTGTGAAATGAATCCATCAGCATGTGGAAATGCCGGTGCATTAACAGTTTCAAGAGGCAGTAACTGGGATCCATTCTCCTTGCTAAGAACTCATTTCTCCCGTGCCCGGTCTCACCTGCCCTGCGTCTGCTATGAAGTCATGGCTGGTGGGGGTGGCCGCTCAGGAAACACTCAGGAGGAACAGATAAGCGCTCGGGTCTCAATCTGAGCGGCAGGTTAGAATGCTTTAACAGCCATGGACTCCTAAGCCATGCCCCAGACAACATCAATATGCTTTAAAAGTTCCCCCCATACCCCCCCACATCCCATGTAAGTCTGTTATGCAGAACCAAGGAATTCCTTGAGAACCAAGGAATTAGTATTTTCTTTAGCCATGAAAAAACTTTTTATATCTGATTTTTTTTAATATAGTATCAAAAAGATGAAATAGCTTAGCAGCAAAATAGACGATGCAACTAATGTTAAAGGAAAGAAAGAGATTCTCACTCACCTGCCTTCTGACAGTGCACAATCTTTTCATACACGGTGTCTGCATTCTCGATCAGCGCCTTGAGGGACTGGATCATCTGCAAGGGAAACGCCCAGACAGGCGGTCAGACGGACAGCTGGATGCAGGAGGGTCCCTGCTGGGGCCAGGCCCTCCCCCGGCATGGCTGAGCGAACGTGGCCACACGCCCCCCCACCTGACATCCCACTCAGGTTCACGGGGAAACTGATCAAGTCACGCCTCGCTACACAAGCGCTCAGACCAGACTGTGAGGAACGTGTCCCCAAGGTGCTCACACTGGATGTGACCCTCGAGCCAGCACCGAACTGAGTGCCTTTCAGTATGAAAAGAAATGGACACGGGCGCACATCCGATCCGTCCTTCATGTTAAAACCTCATCACCTTATGGAAAGCTGCAGCGCCCAAATGCCTCACTCACTTCACCCGAGATGCCTCTGTGTGAGAAGCTGTGAGAAGCTGAAAACTTCCGATGAGGACCAAAACCAGCATTTACGTGGTGCATCAGGAATGCTATCACCCAAACCAGTGTTTGCAGTGTGCCTATGAGCGATTTTGGAACTCCAGCGTTGAGTCCCTGTTCCATACTGCATGTTTTAGGAGCTATGCCTGAATTAAGAAAAAGGAACAGGGTGCAGCTGATCCATTATTTTACTCACCAAAGTGTTGGGAAAAGATCTGTCTGAAATGAACTTCTTGGCTCTGAAATTGCTATGAAAATCGGAAGGCCAGATTCAATTCTCATGATTCAAATAGGTACAATTATAATCCTCGCCATAAGGGTAGACTCTCGCTTTTTGTATTTATATTTTTTAATTTAATTTTCATTTCATAGTGGAGGATAGCTGATCTACAATGTTGTATTAGTTTTAGACGTACAGCTAAGTGATTCAGTTATACATATATCCATTCTTTTTCTGATTCTTTTCCTATAAAGGTTATTATGGAATACTGAGTAGGCTTCTCTGTGCTATATGGTAGGTCCCTGTTGATTATTAGCTTTTTGTATTTAAATGTCCAAATATTTCACGTGATAATATTACTCATCTCTGCCGCACGACCATTTTACTTTATATAACAAACACCACTCCAACATTTTCCATTCCTTAAATTCTGCTTAGTTTTTGCTTTATAGTACTTATCGCTGGCTGCCACAGTAATTATTTTATAGAAACTAAATGTATGTAGGTTGGACTATTTATATAACTTGAAGAGCACCATATTTTATTAGTTGTACTTATTTAAACTAAAGCATAATCAACACGCCTCTTAAGAAGTACACCAGATTCTTAAAGTGAGTCACACAGCATTTATCAACTTCCACTGATCTAAGAAATTGGCAGTGAAGTCCGAAGGTCAAAGCAGCTGTTCACTCAGGCCTTCGCTCATGATCTGTGAGGCTTCCTCCGGGCAGCCCTCGAACGTGCACTGGGCCCGGTAACCTAAAGGACTCAGTTACTGTCTGCAGGAAGTCTACAGCCCCGTGACAGGCCTCCCGCTCAGGAATTCAGTCTTTCCACACTCGCTCTTCAAGATCTGAGTCATTCCTGTAAATTAAAACAGTCTACTTTACAGCGTGACACACTGAACAGGCAGTGACAAAAACGAATAGTTCAGAACTCGATGATACCGATGGAAAGTCATTTGTACCATTCCACAATTTGCATACTGAAAAGGTTCAGACCGTCATCAGTAACCTTTCTCAGCTTTGATGTCGAGCCAAATAAGAGACATCAAGAAGCCAGGACGTCTTCCAGCAAGGATGCTGGCCATCCCAGCTCAGTGTCAAAGGACTGGCCAATCGTGCCTCCCTCGTTCAAACTGAGGCGGGGGGAAGCAACGAAAGGCACCTGGCCGTGAGGCAATTGGGCAGGGCCGGAGTGGTAACAGCTGCGAGGGAAGACTCAGGCCTCCAGACAGCCTGTGGGGGAAGGTGGTCACCAGAGGTCCGCGCCAGGGGGAGCGGGGGTGCAGGACAGGCGCAGCTTCACGTGGGTTCCTCGGCTTCGTCACCGAGCACGAGACCATAAATGTGGCGAGCCATAGTTTATTTCCCACCTGCAAGCTGAGTTTAATGAAAGGCATGATGAGGATTCACAATAATGCAGGGATCAGAGGAGGGGAGGCTTGTGGCTGGAGCCTGCAGAGAGCAATGTCCCAGGGGGCTCCCCTCCCACCTGGGGGCGAGGCACCTCCAGAGGCCCCACGTTATCAGAACGAGCAGGCCTTCCTGTCCTGCGCTCACAGATACTAGCTTTGTTTGCAAAGCCTGCTGTGACAAGGCTCAGAACAACAACAGCTCACGTTATGATTCTTAGAAGCATCTTCCAGTTTCAGGTATCGCCAGAGGTGCTGCACCTTTTACGTGCAAAAGACACAGCAGGGCTTCAGAAGCGCACGCTCCACCTGGAGGAGCTGGTGACGGACACCCCCTGCCCGAGCTCTGTGCCGCGCGAGGACCCGTCCTCTGCCCTGGGGACGACGGGGCCCTGAAGCTCTGCATGCGGGACCCTGAGGGTGCCGAGCGAGCGTGAAGGGCAGGAGGCCCAGAGCCCCGAGCAGACGGTACTCACAGAGCTGGGGTCGCCGCCGCTGCCCACGTGCTCCTGGGCCAACACCGAGACCCCTGAGGCGGGGCAGGGCGTGGGCCGGCTCAGCACCAAGTCCTCCTCCCGGTACCGGGGACGGAGCGGCCCCTAAGCTGCACGCAGCACCTACACCACGAGGGCAGCCAACAGCCGGGGGGAGGGAGGCAGGCACCGGGAGGAGGCGGCGCAGAGCAGAGGGGCCTCCGCGGGGACCGGCCCGGGAGACGGGGTCACCAGTCAGCAGAGCCCAGACATGGGAGAGAAGAAAGCCCCAGCCTCAGCGGGGCGACTCCCCTGCCCACCTGTCACGGAGTGAGCTCAGCATCCCCTTGGGGAGGAGGAGCTGCCGGTGTGGCCCGCTTTGCAGCTGCAGCGTGCGTGTTTATAGTGAAGCTTGTAGTCCCGACCACTGCATGAGTCCATGAACGCTCTCGGTGTCTGCATCCCTTCTCCTCGGGGTGGGGCCCATCCAGGCGGCATCCAGGGAGCGCTCGGGCCTCGGGCTCCCGGGAGGGCCTGGGGCCGGGAGGGGCGGCCTTCCCACCCGCCCGCCTGGCGACAACTCGGCCGACAACTCTGCCCAGAGGCGCTGAGGGCGCGGCGGGGACACGTGGGGCATCGTGAGCGCGGGGCAGGACCAGCCTCTGGCCGGGTCTGCTAGGCTGCAACGCTGCGATTACTGATGTTCCCAGTGCCGGCTGAGCGAGTCGAGCGAGTATGTCCAGGCCTCCCTGGCCCTGGGGACCTACCGGCGCTCTCATCTCGCCAGGCCCACAGGAGGCAGGCGGTGGCACTGGTTCCACGGGTGTGAACGTGGAGGACTCCAGAGCGAAGCTGCTTTCCCAAGGCCGCCTGGCGTGCGGGCAAAGGCTGTAACTAAGGACCGGGGCACAGGTATAGCGCGTGACTCGGGGCCTCCACGGTGCCCATGGTACCACGCCGGGTCCTGACCACAAGCAGAGCTGCCCGAGAGGAGAGCGCACCCCAACCAGGACAGGGGCCAGAGGCAGGGGACGCTCGGCCTCCCGACAGGCTACATGCGGGACAGACAGCACCTCCATCCTGACGTGGGCCCACAAGCGTGGCTCAAATAACGTTTCTACAAAGCACTTTGCAAAGCTATTTTCTTAAGGACATCGGTAAACAATTTCCTGAGCTCCACTTATCAATTCATTATTAAAAAACAGAAGTCATTTATGTGTAATGGGAAACCAATAGAATACGCATCTCAGGCTAGACAAAAGCAGATAGATGGGGCGTGACATCAGGGGATGAGCTGAAGGGAAAAGCTGCTTTCCGTTATCTAATTTTCTCTGCATGTATTACATTAATATATCACCATAATGCAAGGCCCAGCAGAGTGACTGGTTTTATAACCATGATTTGCATTAATGCCAATACATTCATCAACACTCCTTAAATGCACAGGTGTTGAGTCTCAGCGCTGACATCAGACACCCAGCGGCCAGCCCGAGTGACTTACCACATGGACCCTCGTAGTGTTCACAAGGCACAGAGGCTTCTACAGCGCTGCTGCTAAGGGCTTCCCAGGTGGCGCCAGGGGTAAAGAACTCCCCCTGCCAATGCAGGAGACTCAGGAGACCTGAGTTCGATTCCTGGTTTGGGAGGATCCCTGGGAGTAGGAAAGGGCAACCCCCTCCAGTATTCTTGCCTGGAGAGTTCCGTGGACAGAGGAGCCTGGTGGGCTACAGTCCGTGGGCTGAGAGTCGGACACGACCGAGTGACAGAACACAGTGGATTCTACACTAGTGTCTGGTTACGAGCACCTCCTAAATTTCTGGCATCCACCAATGTGTTAGGAAAACCTATAGATTTAGCATAGCCCATAAACCCACTTCATAAGTCAACCTCAAGATAAGGTTTCAGGACAGGACTCAGACAGATGAAAAGCAGGCAGTTTCAACTAAAACCAAAGTACAAATTAAAATTCACATTTTATTAAATTGAAAAGAAATCAGGAATGCCTTTCATAAAAATGCCTTGTTTTGAAAGTAAACTCCTCATGTTAGTATCAGGCAAACATCTCTGTTTATAGATATAGTTATGAGAAGAACTATTACCAATTAATATATTTTATATTAGTATATTGCTGTAGACCACTTGCTTATTTTCTGTTTACAATTTGCATCTAAGTAAGAACATTCTGTTTCCAGAATAAGCAAATCTATGCCTTTTTGTAAGGACTCTATGTCAGATTTTGGACAAGACCCCAAATCTTTCACCCCAGGGACCCAGATTTTGATGATTACAAGAGAACTTTGCTGGCAACGCTGAGTCCGTGGTGGCAGCAGCGCTGGCATCTTCCGAGCCCTCGCCTCCCCTCCCCCCGAGCCGGCCGACAGTTTCAGACCTCGGGCGCGTCCTCCCGAGCCCTCCTGCACCCACCCCGTCCTGACTCACGGACGCTGCAGCTGCCCCCAGTGAAGACGCAGAGTCAGGGAAGGGCTGCGGCTGCTGCGGAAGACAAAGGCCACCCGGCATCAGGCGGGGCCGTGTGACGCGCAGCAGGAACGTGTCGCCCCCGCTCAGACGCCAACAGCTGGCCGCCACTCGCAAACTCCCAGTGAGCTGGCACGAGCGACATGCCCCGCTGCCCATCACCCCACACCCCAGCCACGGCTGTCCTGGGAGGACAAGGGCGCCCCGGCGGCAGGAGCGGCTCAGGGACGCCCCCAGGAGGCGGGGGCCAAGCGGAGCCCGCTCGGGACCGCAGGGACGGCTAGCCACGCGGCACGCCTGGACCGAGGGCCGAGGTCTGCAGAAGACAGGCCAGTTCAGCCCACGGCAGCGGCTCCCACCCGCCCCGGGCTTCCCCGCGGCAGGCTCTACGCTCCGCGTCACGGGAGGACCGCCACGCCGCGCTCCAGGGACCCACGAGTCAGCCCCCGCTGGGAGCGAAACCCCTCAGAGTCTTGCCGCTCCGGCGGGTTTTCTGTGTGTCTATGTGCTCTTGAGAGTAATGTCCTCTCTGAGTTCACAACACTACTTTTGTCTTTATCACTTTACAATGAATATTTCTGTGCAGGTGAAGAATCTTCAACTCAAATGTGGGAGCTCCGGGACCCGGGACTTCTAAACTGAAGCGCAGAGGTAACGGGATCTTTCACCAAAGCTTCCAAGTACAGCAAAGCGCCACGCGGTTGAACTGATGGAAGAGAAACCATTTATGAAGTTCTTGTTGGAAATTACAACGTGGCTTTTTAATACTTGAACAGAATACGAAAATCACACCTCTGCGCCAGGGCACAAAATTCCCGAGGCTGCGGGTTCTTTGCCCAGCGGCCGGCTCACCTCACATGGCGAGGCGGGGGCACCACCCAGGGCCCGGCTCATCGCCCCATCCAGCCAGCTCACTGTGAAAACACTTTCCAAACAGCAAACCGTTTCCAAAGGGACTTGCCCTGGTTTCCCTGTGAAACCAGACTTCCACGTTTTCACTAGGCACACTACAGAAAACCATCGGGAAAAAACCCTCTATCAGAAAAACGAGAAAGAACTCTGCCAGACAAGGCCAAATATGAAATGATATCACTGATAAGAGGAATCAAAAAACACGATACAGATGAACTTCTATACAAAACAGAAATAGACCCACAGACATGGAAAACAAGCTTACGGTTACCAACAGTGGAGGTGGAGGAGATAAACACACACGCACATTATTATATATAAAATAAACAACCATCAAGGACCTATTGTATCGCACAGGGTTTATACTCAACATCTTATAATAGCTATAATGGAAAAGAATCTAAAACAGAATGTGTCTAAATGTGTAACTGAATACACGCGCCTGTACATATGTGTAACTGGACCCCTCTGCTGTGCACCTCAAGCTAACCCAACCCTGTAAAGTGGCTACGCCGCTGCTACTGTTCGCTGCGAAGGTGTGTCCTGCTCTTGGCGACCCCGTGGACTGCAGCAGGCCAGGCTCCCCTGTCCTACCCCGTCTCCTGGACTTTGCTCATATTCGTGTCCATTGAGTCATGATCCGTTGAGTCAAAGGGGCTTGAGTAACTCAATGAATCTACGAGCCACGCCACTTAGGGCCACCCAAGATGGACGGGCCATACTGAAGAGTTCTGACAAAACGTGGTCCACTGGAGAGGAAATGGCAAACCCTGCCACTATCCTTGCCCACGGAGGGTATGAAGAGGCGGAAAAAAAAGTCAACTATACTTCAATTAAAAAATAAAATTTAAAGGAAAGGGAAAGAACTCTAGCAGATGGAAGGCGTTACCGGATTGTCAGCCTAGCCGCACAGAGGAACAGGGCTGGTGCACGTCCCCGTGGGCAGGACGGAAGCGGGCAGGTCAGAGACCCACGGGCAGCCTCACCAGGGTCAGCAGACACTCCACTCGCCTTGGAGGCAGGCGCAAGGCGTGGCAAGTGGCACCCAACCTTGAGAAGACCCAGAGCTGCTTCTGGGAGTCGGGCGGAAGGGCTGCAGCTTGTGAGTTTCTGTGAGGGGGCCCGAGGAGGGGTCTGAGGTCTGATGAGAGGTTTGAACTGAGATGTGGGGGAAGAAAAGCTGTGACCAACCTAGACAGCATATCAAAAAGCAGACACATGACTTTGCCAACAAAGGCCCGTCTAGTCAAGGCTATGGTTTTTCCAGTGGTCATGTATGAATGTGAGAGTTGGACTGTGAAGAAAGCTGAGCACCAAAGAACTGATGCTTTTGAACTGTGGTGTTGGAGAAGACTCTTGAGAGTCCCTTGGACTGCAAGGAGATCCAACCAGCCCATCCTAAAGGAGATCAGTCCTGGGTGTTCACTGGAAGGACTGATGCTGAAGCTGAAACTCCAATACTTTGGCCACCTGATAGGAAGAGCTGACTCATTTGAAAAGACTGACGCCCCCAGGAGGCGGGGGCCAAGCGGAGCCCGCTCGGGACCGCAGGGACGGCTAGCCACGCGGCACGCCTGGACCGAGGGCCGAGGTCTGCAGAAGACAGGCCAGTTCAGCCCACGGCAGCGGCTCCCACCCGCCCCGGGCTTCCCCGCGGCAGGCTCTACGCTCCGCGTCACGGGAGGACCGCCACGCCGCGCTCCAGGGACCCACGAGTCAGCCCCCGCTGGGAGCGAAACCCCTCAGAGTCTTGCCGCTCCGGCGGGTTTTCTGTGTGTCTATGTGCTCTTGAGAGTAATGTCCTCTCTGAGTTCACAACACTACTTTTGTCTTTATCACTTTACAATGAATATTTCTGTGCAGGTGAAGAATCTTCAACTCAAATGTGGGAGCTCCGGGACCCGGGACTTCTAAACTGAAGCGCAGAGGTAACGGGATCTTTCACCAAAGCTTCCAAGTACAGCAAAGCGCCACGCGGTTGAACTGATGGAAGAGAAACCATTTATGAAGTTCTTGTTGGAAATTACAACGTGGCTTTTTAATACTTGAACAGAATACGAAAATCACACCTCTGCGCCAGGGCACAAAATTCCCGAGGCTGCGGGTTCTTTGCCCAGCGGCCGGCTCACCTCACATGGCGAGGCGGGGGCACCACCCAGGGCCCGGCTCATCGCCCCATCCAGCCAGCTCACTGTGAAAACACTTTCCAAACAGCAAACCGTTTCCAAAGGGACTTGCCCTGGTTTCCCTGTGAAACCAGACTTCCACGTTTTCACTAGGCACACTACAGAAAACCATCGGGAAAAAACCCTCTATCAGAAAAACGAGAAAGAACTCTGCCAGACAAGGCCAAATATGAAATGATATCACTGATAAGAGGAATCAAAAAACACGATACAGATGAACTTCTATACAAAACAGAAATAGACCCACAGACATGGAAAACAAGCTTACGGTTACCAACGGTGGAGGTGGAGGAGATAAACACACACGCACATTATTATATATAAAATAAACAACCATCAAGGACCTATTGTATCGCACAGGGTTTATACTCAACATCTTATAATAGCTATAATGGAAAAGAATCTAAAACAGAATGTGTCTAAATGTGTAACTGAATACACGCGCCTGTACATATGTGTAACTGGACCCCTCTGCTGTGCACCTCAAGCTAACCCAACCCTGTAAAGTGGCTACGCCGCTGCTACTGTTCGCTGCGAAGGTGTGTCCTGCTCTTGGCGACCCCGTGGACTGCAGCAGGCCAGGCTCCCCTGTCCTACCCCGTCTCCTGGACTTTGCTCATATTCGTGTCCATTGAGTCATGATCCGTTGAGTCAAAGGGGCTTGAGTAACTCAATGAATCTACGAGCCACGCCACTTAGGGCCACCCAAGATGGACGGGCCATACTGAAGAGTTCTGACAAAACGTGGTCCACTGGAGAGGAAATGGCAAACCCTGCCACTATCCTTGCCCACGGAGGGTATGAAGAGGCGGAAAAAAAAGTCAACTATACTTCAATTAAAAAATAAAATTTAAAGGAAAGGGAAAGAACTCTAGCAGATGGAAGGCGTTACCGGATTGTCAGCCTAGCCGCACAGAGGAACAGGGCTGGTGCACGTCCCCGTGGGCAGGACGGAAGCGGGCAGGTCAGAGACCCACGGGCAGCCTCACCAGGGTCAGCAGACACTCCACTCGCCTTGGAGGCAGGCGCAAGGCGTGGCAAGTGGCACCCAACCTTGAGAAGACCCAGAGCTGCTTCTGGGAGTCGGGCGGAAGGGCTGCAGCTTGTGAGTTTCTGTGAGGGGGCCCGAGGAGGGGTCTGAGGTCTGATGAGAGGTTTGAACTGAGATGTGGGGGAAGAAAAGCTGTGACCAACCTAGACAGCATATCAAAAAGCAGACACATGACTTTGCCAACAAAGGCCCGTCTAGTCAAGGCTATGGTTTTTCCAGTGGTCATGTATGAATGTGAGAGTTGGACTGTGAAGAAAGCTGAGCACCAAAGAACTGATGCTTTTGAACTGTGGTGTTGGAGAAGACTCTTGAGAGTCCCTTGGACTGCAAGGAGATCCAACCAGCCCATCCTAAAGGAGATCAGTCCTGGGTGTTCACTGGAAGGACTGATGCTGAAGCTGAAACTCCAATACTTTGGCCACCTGATAGGAAGAGCTGACTCATTTGAAAAGACCCTGATGCTGGGAAAGATGGAGGGCAGGAGAAGAAGAGGACGACAGAGGATGAGATGGTTAGATGGCATCACCGACTCGATGGACATGGGCTTGGGTGGACTCCGGGAGTTGGTGATGGTCATGGAGGCCTGGCGTGCTGCGTGCTGTGGTTCATGGGGTCGCAGAGTCGGACACGCCTGAGCCACTAAATGAACTGGACTGGGGGGTGGGGCTCAGGACGCGCGGTGATCCGATGCAGCCGGTGGCTGTCTGAGGGGCGTGTGCACGCTCCGCTCACCGAGCTGCGGTGTGAGTGCCCACAAGTGTTTCCTCGTGGTCAAAATGGCGCACAAGTAAAAACAAATTCGTTAAAATTGTGTTAGGTTAAAATTGTTCCCTAATGTACCGCTGTCATATTCAAATAAATTTACACTTTCAAAACAGGGGTTATAACTGAGTATAAGAGCATTTCAAAAATCATGCAGTCTTCTTGTGAAGCAGAGTTGAACTCTCAGTATCTATCACGTTCAGCTGAAGGGTGCTCTTGGCACCATAGAAGCCTGCCTCCACGCTGCACTCACCTCTTAACAATCGTTTCTTGCCAGAGAAGAGGAGCCAAGTGCTGTAATAAATCTGCAGCAAATTATGAGTCAGGAGTGACCCAGGGTCCATATTCAGGAAGCCACGGAATCTCTGGCTTTTCAGTATGCTCTGATCTGTCATGCAGTTCACTGCAGAGCTAGGGCCACAGGCACCTCGGGGTGGGGCTGTGCTTCTCACAAAACCCTTGCCTGAGCTACAGCCTGGATCTCTCAGGTACTACATTTCAGACAAAACCCCGTATGTAGCATCCCGACCCATCCGCAGGCATTCAGCTACATGATGAAAAGCCTCCCCTGTACCACCATCAATGACTCCATCTACCCCTCCTCACACCAAAGCAATATACTACTATATCCACACACTTACGGCTTCATCTCACAGATTAAACGTCACGTTTTAATTAAACTGCAGTTCCTGAAGTGAGTTACCACGTCAACATAAAACCAAAGAGACATTAGGCTTATTATACACAGAGTAATAGAGGTTCCGGGCTTCCCTGGGGGCTCAGACGGTAAAGAATCTGCCTGCAATGCAGGAGACCTGGGTTTGATCCTTGGGTTGGGAAGATCCCCTGGAGGAGGGCATGGCAACCCACTCCAGTATTCTTGCCTGGAGAATCCCAAGGACAGAGGAGCCGGGCGGGCTACAGTCCATGGGGTCACAAAGTTGGACATGACTTAGCGACTTAACAGCAAATAGAGGTTTTGCTTGTACTCACCAAGATAACCATTTGGATTTAGTATAAAACATGGAAATAAATAGTATCATGTAGTCAAAACAACCAATTTATTGCCCTAGGTTCTTTCTTTCTCCTAGTCTCTTTGCCTCCTGGTGCACTGGGATGGACCACATGTTTACATTGTGGGTATTTCTGAGAGGTACTTCCAGCATTAGCCACTAGAAGTCCTTAGTAATACACATTTGTAGGCTGGAGAAGAGGAGAAAGGGGCAAAGAGGAGAGAAAACACCATAAAGAGGAAATGAAGGAGGTGTGGGGGGGCATATAGAGGAATAAAGACAGAAAGATAAAATCACGGAGTCGGAGTTTAGAGGAAGTGAATGCCTCAGGGTGACTTATCAAAAACCAGCCATCAAATCAGATAAGAAAGTTTTCATTATGCAGGCAAGTGAATAAACAACAATGCCAGAACCAAACCTTGATGCGGAAGGAATTCACTCATCTTTCAGATCAGTTGAGACTTCATCACTAGAAGCCTCCATGTTCCTAAACAGGCTTCGGTGAGCTCGGGGCTGAAGCTGGGAATGGCAGAACAGAGCGGGGAAGACAGAAGGGGGCTCTGGGAAGCCGGGAGTTCCACTGCATCGCGAGATTAGTAACAGAGTCAACGCACAGATTTGAGACGTTCATCCCACCGTCAGGTGTTAGCAAAGTTTTGAATTTTCTGCATGGTTTTAGCTTCAGAAGAACACAGAATGTCAACAAGCTGACGAGAATTTTGATCTTGCACTGCTTTGTGCATGATATGATATTTGGAGAAAACAAAAATTGGTGAAAATTAGCAGTAAAACGGAACCCAAACCCTAAAAAGGAACCCTGATGCAACGATAAAACTATCCAGAAAAAGTATATAACTACGACCAGTTCACGAATAATACGCCATCCTGGGCGTTTCTGTGTAGAGAGCATGTATACAGCACGTCCGCGTGCACTCAGATGGTAATAACCCTCCTATTTCTCCATTTTATGACCAACCTCATGTGATCAGCAGTCACCTTAGGGAACAGCTCAGGGCGTTCCATGTCATTTTGCACATGATTTCTGTGGGAAGCTGTATTCCACATTCTCGTGCTAAGCAGGCTCCTTTACAGCACATGATGAAGCATTTCGCAACACGGTGACCTCAGGGGTGCACACACACCCCCATTGTCCCCCGGGGGCCCTTGGTCATAGCAGCCCCTCGACACTATAAAGAGTTTCTCTGACTTTCCCAACTATGGAGCGATGTGCTTCCGTGACACCCTCGCACCATCTCAGCGTGAAATTTACTGGAGTGCCATCTTTCATAATGTGGTCCAGCTTCTGCTGTGCAGCACGGTGGATCAGCCACAGGCAGACACACCCCCGCGCCCTCTGAGCCTTCCTCCGCCGTTGTTGCCCCAGGCCCAGGTCGTCCCGGAGCACCGAGCTGAGCCCCCGGTGCTGCAAGCAGCTTCCCACCAGCTCCGTCTCACATGTGGTCGTGAATGCATGGCAGCGCTACTCTCAATCCATCCCACCCTCTCCTTCCCCGACTCGGCCCACAGGTCCGTTCTCTACGCCTGCGTCTCCGTTCCTGCCCTGCAACTAGGCTCCTCTGTACCATCTCTGCAGAGTCCACACATAGCAACAGGAAGCTTGGGTGCACCGTGGGCTCACACACTCCCTGTGGTCACAGAGCAGGAAGGTATATGAGGCTGTGGAGGCTCAGCGGCCAGGAAAGGAGCACTCCACTGGGCCGGGTGGGCAGCGGGGGGCTGGGGGGCTGGGGTCCACGCCCACCACTCGCTCCTGCCTTGAGTGAATGCATGGAACAGGGAGAGAAGGGTGGGGCCCCCGTGGGATGGCCCCCGTGGGATTTCCTCCGTGCCCAAAGTGTTAAAGCTGGTGGGCGCAGAGGCTGCATCCTGGAGGCGGGGGAGCATCTCCAAAGAACGGAGGAGGATTAAAACCTGGCTTAAGCCACCCCTGCAGGAGAAAAGGGGAACTCGGTGAGCAAGCTACTTCCGGAGGCTGTATCAGGAACTTCTGGATGCTGCACAACTCTTTCAAGTCACCAAGGACCGTTTGGAGCTCCGACTCGCTCCGCTCGTTTAAAACTATTACTACAAAATTAATTAAATTTCAAAAGATACAATTTGAATTAAAATAGTACCACTTTTATTACCATCTCCTTATATCAAGGCTTTTCTCCAAGGGGATCAAGGTGATTTAGAAACTCCTAATTAACAGGCGGTAATTCAATCACAGTATTACTGCAAGGTCGTCATTAGTCTCTCTCAGGTCTGCGGTAGCTAAATATAGATGCTAGTTAACAGAGAAAAGCAACCAGAGACTTCTCCGTAAGGACGAGCAGTATATTTTGAGCACCGTAAAGAGTCCACAGTTCTCTGGAACGGCAGAGGAAGGAGGAGGGCAAGATTCATTTGACCGGCTACAACGGTGTTCACGGTACAAACCCAGGCGTCCTCCCGGGGGTGACCACAGAACTCACGTGCTCCTGCGTCTTCCGCTTTCTGAGTAGAGAGGCAACTCCCTGAGCAAGGTGGTGGGAAACCCAACCTTCTGCTTTTCACTTCGAAATTTTAAACCTGCCTTTATGAAATGGAATAACCCCATCTCCATATACGGCAAGGCTGGTGCTCTGAGGTTTGGGTGCTGTGAAAATGTCCACACAGGGCGAGGTCTCAGCGCATCAAGAGCTGCACACTTCTAGCCTCTGAAGAGACACGCTGCCCGGGTATTGACCTCTGTGCCCTGAGAGCTTCCCGTGCTCTGGGCTGCTGACGGGTGCCCTCATCCCCTCTGAGGCAGGGAGACCCCGCCTGCTCCGCAGATGGAGACGCAACGTGCCAACAGGCAGGGCAGGGACCCCTCGAGCTCAGGGTATGCCCCCAGCCCCCCACTCACCGACTTCCTGGGGTGCAAGCACTCTCCCCCTGTCCCCCAGCGGCTAGTCCCAGCGTCTCCGAGCAACAATGGTGTCGTGCACGTGTGTTCACACCAGGCACACCTGCCCGGGGCTGCAAGAACTCACAAAACTGAATTCACCGAGGCGTGCCCTGGGCCAAACCCCGCAGCCCACGCCTGCCGGGGGCCAGCTGCCCGGGGAGTCAGCGCATGACCCCAGGGAGAGAAGGGCAGGACGGGGTCTGGTCGCGGGGGGCTCGCAGTCTGCATGCTGCGTGCAGGGCCGGCAGGCGTTGGGGGTGAGGGGCGAGGCAACGCAGCGGATGGACGGAGACGTGTGGCGCCAGGGGCTTCGGCGCGGCCCGCCAGGAGCCCGCTGCCCACTGTGAGCTCACGAGGCGCTCATTCTCCCAGGACGCGTTGGGAGATTACAGAACTCTGTACACAAGCCACGTTCCATCCCGGGGCCTGCGCTGGGTCCCGCTGCCCTCCCGGCCGACCTCCTCACCCCTCCACTCCCCGGCCCCACAGTGCGGGGACCCCGGTGCCCCCTTCCCGGCCTCCAGCCCCGGGTCCTGCCGTGCCCCCGCTGCCTCGGGCCGCGTCCTCTTCCCAGCCAGGCCCAGGTGCCCTCACCACCTCAGCATGGGCACCGCCGGACCCTCCAGTACTGACTAGGGGGCGGCCCCTGCACCCTGCGGTCCTGCCAGCCCCAAGCCTGGCCCTCCCAAGTAGGGCGTTCCGTGAACGCGTAGACCAGCCGAGCTCAGGGAAACGCAGGCATCCTGGGACGTAGACGGAGGGCAGGAAGGACCCCTGAGCGCTGTGTCCTCCAGACCCAGGGCGCTTTCCTTCACTCACTCCTTCAGTCATTCATAAACATATCTGGAGTCCCTGCGGAGGCGCCCACGGTGGTGGTGAGCAGGACACACGTGGTCGCTGCCAGACTCGGGCCCAGATCCGGGCGAGGGAGAGAGAGGTACCTTACAAAAAGGACTCAGCTCAACAGATGCGCGGTTAGAGCTAGTGATGAGTCTAAGAAGCAAGGGGGCCTGCGACCCCAGAGGCCCGCCCTTCCCCGAGGGGCACAGGGTCTGCCTGTGTGCTTCAGTTCAGGGTATGCTGGGGGTCGCTGTGGTTTAGTCGCTCAGTCATCTCTGACTTGGCAACACCGTGGACCGTGGCCCACCAGGTTCCTCTGTCCATGGGATCCCCCGGGCAAGAATACTGGAGCGCGGTTTAAATGGCATGTGGTTAGCAAGGCCTAGATTTCAGAAAGAGAGAGAAACGCCTCCTCCCCGCCTGCCCGAGGGGAAGGGGAGAGGAAGCCTGGCGTTTCCAAGGGAAAGCAGAGCCCGCCCACCCACTCCGCCAGCTCCCCTCCCACTGAAGGAGGGGCTTGACTTGACTGAGGCAGGAGCAGCAGTCCTCAACTCCCTTTTCGAGTCTCATTACCAAGCAGAATCAGGACTAAACATCTGGCTACTACTGTGCAGAGGAGTTAGCTACACGCTTTATTGGATTATAGCACAATATCCCGCCTGATGGTCTCCACTCTTTGCTGGAACAGCACACTGTCCTCGCAGGCACTGTGAGCAAACATGGATTTTCACAGGCTCTCCTCTCCAAGGCCTGCCTCTAATGTTTTAATTCCGACACCAAGAGTCTCACTGCTTCAAGGGCCCACTGTCTCGTCCAGGACAGAACTCAGGTGCCCTCCTCTGTGGGGTGACAGGCAGAATGGTGTGCTGCGGCTGCTGCTGCTGCTAAGTCGCTTCAGTCACGTCCGACTCTGTGTGACCCCACAGATGGCAGCCCACCATCCCGTCCCTGAGATTTTCCAGGCAAGAACACTGGAGTGGGTTGCCACTTCCTTCTCCAATGCATGGAAGTGAAAAGTGAAAGTGAAGTCTCTCAGTCGTGTCTGACTCTTTGCGACCCCATGGGCTGCAGCCCACCAGGCTCCTCCGTCCATGGGATTTTCCAGGCAAGAGTACGGATCCACGTTCAAAACGCACCGAGTACATGATCAAAACAAAAGAAGAAAAAGAAAGGGAACCTTTAAAGTCATGATTTAAGCTGCTCAAAGTGAAACTGGAAACCAGTGCATCAAAATACCCTACGGACGTTTTCCCTGATTCTCATTTTGCGGGGCTGGCAAACTGTCCCTGTAAAGAAGCAGTAAGCACGTCAGGTAACTGCTCGGCTCTGCCGTCACCGCGTGTGAGCAGACACAGGATGTGTTGTGGACACGCTCCATCAGAATTTCCTTATGGACACTGAGGCTTCAATTCCATATGATGTCATGAACTTTTATTTTTCAATCATTTAACACATAAATTAAATGGTCCAACAAAGGTCGGTCCAGTCAAGACTATGGTTTTTCCACTGCTCATCTGGATGTGAGAGTTGGACTATAAAGAAAGCTGAGCACCGACAAATTGATGCTTTTGAACTGTAGTGTTGGAGAGGACTCTTGCAAGTCCCTTGGACTGCAAGGAGATCCAACCAGTCCATTCTAAAAGAAATCAGCCCTGGGTGTTCACTGGAAGGACTGATGCTAAAGCTGAAACTCCAATACTTTGGCCACCTCATGCGAAGAGTTGACTCATTTGAACAAACCCTGATGAAATGGTAGGGACCTAACAGAAGCAGAAGATATTAAGAAGAGATGGCAAGAATACACAGAAGAACTGTACAAAAAAGATCTTTACAACCAAGATAATCACGATGGTGTGATCACTCACCTAGAGCCAGACATCCTGGAATGTGAAGTCAAGGGGGCCTTAGGAAGCATCACTACAAACAAAGCTAGTGGAGGTGATGGAATTCCAGTAGAGCTGTTTCAAATCCTGAAAGATGATGCTGTGAAAGTGCTGCACTCAATATGCCAGCAAATCTGGAAAACTCAGCAGTGGCCACAGGACTGGAAAAGGTCAGTTTTCATTCCAATCCCAAGGAAAGGCAATGCCAAAGAATGCTCAAACTACCGGACAATTGTACTCATCTCACACGCTAGTAAAGTAATGCTTAAAATTCTCCAAGCCAGGCTTCAGCAGTACATGAACCGTGGACTTTCAGATGTTCAAGCTGGTTTTAGAAAAGGCAGAGGAACCAGAGATCAAATCGCCAACATCCGCTGGATCATGGAAAAAGCAAGAGTTCCAGAAAAACATCTACTTCTGCTTTATTGACTATGCCAAAGCCTTTGACTGTGTGGATCACAATAAACTGTGGAAAATTCTGAAAGACATGGGAATACCAGACCACCTGACCTGCCTCTTGAGAAATCTGTATGCAGGCCAGGAAGCAACAGTTAGAACTGGACATGGAACAATAGGCTGGTTCCAAATAGGAAAAGGAGTACATCAAGGCTGTATCTTGTCACCCTGCTTATTTAACTTCTATGCAGAGTACATCATGAGAAATGCTGGCTGGAGGAAGCACAAGCTGGAATCAAGATTGCCGGGAGAAATATCAATAACCTCAGATATGCAGATGACACCACCCATATGGCAGAAAGCAAAGAACAAAATACCCTCTTGATTAAGGTGAAAGAGGAGAGTGAAAAAGTCGACTTAAAGCTCAACATTCAGAAAACTAAGATCATGGCATCCAGTCCCATCACTTCATGGCAAATAGATGGGGAAACAGTGGAAACAGTGGCTGACTTTATTTTTCTGGGCTTCAAAATCACTGTAGATGGTGATTGCAGCTATGAAATTAAAAGACGCTTACCCCTTGGGAGGAAAGTTATGACCAACCTAAACAGCCTATTAAAAAGCAGATATTACTTTGCCAACAAAGATCTGTCTAGTCAAGGCTATGGTTTTTCCAGTGGTCATGTATGGATATGATAGTTGGACTGTGAAGAAAGCTGAGCGTGGAAGAACTGATGCTTTTGAACTGTGGTGTTGGAGAAGACTCTTGAGAGTCCCTTGGACTGCAAGGAGATCCAACCAGTCCATTCTAAAGGAGATCAGTTCTGGGTGTTCATTGGAAGGACTGATGCTAAAGCTGAAACTCCAATACTTGGGCACCTGATGTGAAGAGCAGACTCATCTGAAAAGACCCTGATGCTGGGAAAGATTTAGGGCAAGAGGAGAAGGGGACGACAGAGGATGAGATGGTTGGATGGCATCACCGACTCAATGGACATAAATTTGAGTAAGCTCTGGGAGACGGTGATGGACAGGGAGGCCTGGCATGCTGCAGTCTGTGGGGTCGCAAAGAGTCAGACACAACAGAGTGACTGAACTGGACTGAATATGTAAGCACCATTTTAAGCCTGGAGCCCATACACAAACAGGGGGTGCCAGCCCAGCCCACCGACCAGCGCTGCCTGACCACTGACTGACTTCAGTGCACAGCAGAATCTAACACAACCCAACAGGGTAAAGCCCTGATACTCCCTTAAAAACAAAGAAGTCTCACTTGGTGACACTGGGCTGAAAGTATTAAAGAGAATATAGTCTGACATGCTACACGCACATTCCAGAAAAGAACAGGCGAAGTCAAGTGCAGTTAGCATTTTTAAAGCATAAACACATATGCTTTAAATAAATAAAGGAGAAATTTGGTTACAGAGAATTTGTTGCTGCTGTTCAGCCACTCAGCCGTGTCCGACTCTCTGCGGCCCCGTGGACTGCAGCAGGCCAGGCCTCCTGTCCCTCACCATCTCCCGGAGTTTGCCCAAGTTCATGTCCATGGCATCGGTGATGCCATCCAGCCAGCTCATCCTCTGATGCCCCCCTTCCTCCTGCCTTCAATCTTTCCTAGGATCAGGGACTCTTCCAATGAGTCAGCTGTTCGCATCAGGTGACCAAAATACTGGAGCTTCAGCTTCCCCATCAGTCCTTCTAACATGTATTCAGGGTTGATCTCCCTTAAGACTGACTGGTTTGATCTCCCTGCTGTCCAAGGGACTCTCAGGAGTCTTCTCCAGCACCATAGCTAGAAGGCATCAATTCTTTTCCACTCTGCCCTCCTTATGGTCCAGCTCTCACAACCCTACGTGACCACTGGGAAGACTGCAGCCTTCACTATACGGGCCTTTGTCAGCAGAGTAACGTCTCTGCTTTTCAACACGCTGTCCAGGCTCATCATCGCTTTCCTGCCGAGAAGCAATCTTCTTCTGATTTCATGGCTGCAGTCACCATCCGCAATGACTTCGGAGCCCAAGAAGAGGAAATCTGCCACTGCTTCCACCGTTTCCCCTTCTTGCCATGAAGTAATGGGGCTGGATGCCATGATCTTCGTTTTCTTTAATATTTAGTCTTAAGCCAGCCCTTTCACTCTCCTCCTTCCCCCTCATCAGAGGGCTCTTTGGTTGCTCTTGGCTTTCGGCCATTGGAGTGGCCTCATCCGCATCTCTGAGGTGGCTGACTTTTCACAGGCGAGCTTTAGGAAATCAGCTAAAATTTAGTTACTACCATTTTGGCTGCATTTAGCTAAATACTCAAAATAGCCGAGACTGCTCACAAATATTTTTTTTTCTTTTGCGTTAGGCACCAGATACATGATTATTTAAAGCTGAAATCATTTTCCTGTCATATAATGACATAAATTAGATGCCACCTGGACTTCCCTGGTGACTCAGATGGTAAAGTGTCTGCCTACAATGAACCCCGACAATGCAGGGGTTCAGTCCCTGGGTCGGGAAGATCCCCTGGAGAAGGCAATGGCAACCTACTCCAGTACTCTTGCCTAGAAAATTCCATGGACGGAGGAGCCTGGTGGGCTACAGTCCACGGGGTCGCAAAGAGTGGGACACGACTGAGCCACTTCACTTTCAGCTTCTTTCTTTCAATGGCGTAAATGATGGTACCACACTCCATTTGCTCTTTCTAATGTAGGAGTGCCATAATTATAAAGAAAACTAGAATAATCAACACTAATTTCAAAGGTAAGATTTCCATAAGTAGACAAGGGATCTATAAAAAATACAAAAATCTCCACATAAAAATCTGTAACAGTCCTAAAGATTTGACTAATGCTAAACACAGTAGGAAAATAGATGTTTTAAACTACTTAACATGTTATTTTTAAGTTAATAGATAATTAAGCTTGTAGAGTTAAACTTAACTCCTAACACATCACATTGTCCACCCACTGAGTTGACTGGGAGAGTAATTTTCTTATGGTTCAGAATTTTGAATGCCTTAATTAAGTTATAAAAGACTTTAAAACCATTATGAAGTGCTATTTTTATCCCTGATAAATTTGTGTTGAAATAAAATCAGATTTTTGGTGTCAAGGGTGGTTATTTTAGTGCGGTGAGTGGCATTAATTATTTCTCTGCAATCTGGGGGAATATGAGTGAACAGAACGAAACCCAGGAGCTGTTAAAACAAACTCCCGGGTGGCGGTTCCTGCGGTCCGGGCGGCACAGCGGTTGGTGTGTGTGGTGGGGAGTTGCCACCAGACCCGTCCCGGCTGCAGGCGTGGGGTTAGCCTTCCCCTCCACACAGACACAAGAAGCACGAACCCACAGGCAGTGCTAGCTTTCATGTCTCTCATAAACCTGAGGTCAGATGTTACATGTCAACAAAATATAGGCTTAAAATACACAAACTACCAAATGTTATTGACAGGAGAACATCGGGCTGCAGAGAAAAATTACTGCTACCTCATTATTCAGAAGATTGTGGAAAAACACCATTAAAAAATTTTTCAGGTCATAACTAGGGGCATGAAGTCGCTCAGACGTGTCCGACTCTGCGACCCATGGACTGTAGCCCACCAAGCTCCTCTGTCCATGGGATTCTCCCGGCAAGAATACTGGAGTGGGTTGCCATTTCCTTCTCCAAACTAGGGGCATAAGAGACAGGAAAAACGTTCAGAAATGAGTACATCTTACTGCCAAGAAGTGATGTCTGAGGTGACTCAAGTAAGTGTCAACAATTACATGTAGTACTCAAGAAACAATCTGAAACGTATGATTTTCATATAGCTTCATATTTTCCTATAGCTTTCATGTAGCTTCATATTTTCATATAGCTTCACGTTCACGGAGCAGGTCCCATCCAAATTATCCCATTTCTTAGAGAGCTGTCTTCTAAAATGTGATTGTACATTCAGAGAGTACGTGTCCACGAAAACAGAGGAGTTCATCACTTCATTCGCAAACTAATCTATGAGCACCCACTAACCATTTTCTACCTGTATCCAAGTAATCTCAATCTTTCCAACTCAGCTACAGACGAGACTTGCAACACTGTCCAACTTCTCAATGGAAAAACATTCGCTGTTCTAAACTACACAAGAATGGATATCGATAAATCACACCCATCTGATGAACAGGTCCTGCATTTGCAAAGTCAGGGAATGATATCAGAACATTGAGATGCTACACAAAATTCTGTTATCCCCGAAACTTATCTTCTTTCTCAACTCCAACCTGAGTACAGTGATCGGACACGACAAAACATTAAACCATTCATCTTTTTGATGCATCTTTGACAGAAGAAAAATACTTCTGAAAAAAAAAGAAGTTTACCTGTGTGACTCTTCCTGGTTAGTTGTAGTCAGCACTGTTAAAATACTCACTCGGGCAAAACGTCCCCATTTAACTGGCTGGAGAATGTTCTGAATCCTGCGCGGAGCCAGATGGCAGGGCCAACCACAGGCTCGGGTGGCAAAGTGAGCCACTGTCCCAGCTGGGATGAAGAATCACCAGGGGTTCGTGTCCCCAGCTCCCCACGTGGTCAGAAACCACCACCCCAGGAAGACCAAGATGAACAGCGAAGGTGCAGTTCCTGGGTCCTCCAACGGTTCTGTCCTAGGGCCCTGCAAGCTTATGGCGAAGGAAAGGAACACACTGACCTCTCAAAGTGGCCAGAACAGGCTGGCACGGCCCCCTCGGCCTCCACAACACAGGCTGGAGGGTCAAAGAGAGACGGGGTTCCCTTCTGGGCCCAAGACCAAGGCAAGCCAGTGGGCTCCCGGACCAGGGTGGAGGTGGGGAAGTGGGCTGAACACATTGTGAGCCCTGAAGGACAGGTTCTATCTAGGTGGGCCAGTCTTCACTCATGTGGCTCTGAAAGGGGTCAGAACTCACACGCTGCTGAAGACACACAACTATCACACGCTGAAAGCCGATTCAGTCCTCTGTATCTGGACTGTCACTTTCCTGGTGTGAAAAGGATCTACAAAGCTGGCTGTAGACACAGCACCAGGCTGTGGACACCACCCCAGTGAACACAAACTTCAGGACGTCAAACAGATTCTGGAAGCTTTAAAAAAAGCACTCTCTTTGAAGGAAGGGTTGTATATTATTCATGGTGTTTGATGTATGTTTCAATAGCAAATCAAATGTCAAACAAATTCTGCAAGCTTTAAAAAGCACTCTCTTTTAAGGGAGGGTTGTATATTATTCATGGGGCTTGATGTATGTTTCAATAGCAAATCAAATTTTAATCCTGGAAAACTTAAAGTGCTAGCAGACTATATGCATGAGATACACGCCCTGAAAATTATTTCCCCGGCCCCTTTTTCCCTCTTGGCAATGTCTATGCTTAACATAGGTGCTTTATCAATCCCAGCACACGGGAAGGAGGTCACGTGTCCAAGACGCTCTAGGAAGAATGTTACCGGCCTGGCAACAGCACTCAAAATACGGACTCCCTTTGTCTTCACGGTCGCCACGTAACCCTAAGCTCTTAAAGCTGGCACTGCTCACTCTGCCTCCACACCCGGGTCTCCCTCCAGGTGCTGTCTGGGGAGGTCTGTCTTTCTGGGAATCCGGGAGGTGACGAGCCATGGGGACCGGGCCGCCGCGAGCCGCGTGGGGACCGCAGGGGAGAGTAACGGAGGGCGCAAGGGTGTTTTCCTCCCAGACGCACTGCCATAGGTTATGAAGCATTTGCCCTGGGGGCTTTCCACCTACTCAAACAGTGAGTTTCAGAGGCTGGGTGAAAAGAAAGAAACAAAAAAACAGCTATTTCGTAAAAACAGAGACACTTCTCAGTTCTAAAGGCCAAATTAGATTTTCATGTGGGTTCCCACCAAAACAACAGAATTGAAAGTCAGGATTTGTCAAGAAGAAACTCTTGTCTGGATTAATCTTAACATCACAAGACTCAACCCATGCCAGTCCCAGAGCATCAGCCTTCGGGGATGGGCAACGCCCCCACTGCCCAGGGCTGGGCCCGGGGTCTGCAGCCCTAAGGGAGGACGCGGGGAGCCGCCCCCGGGAACCTGCGGACGAGCCAGGAGACCCTGGCGCGGACCAGCCCCAGGGGCACGGCAGGGCGGTGGGCACGGCAGGGCGGTGGGCACGGCAGGGCCGGCTTTAGAAAGGACACAGAAGGGAGACTCGGCCGCCGCCCGCTCCCCAACCAACAGCGCCCCGCAGAGGGGCTGAGGGACACAGAGTCGGAGAGGCCCGGCAGTTTAAGCGCGGAGCTGAGCGATGACACGCCAAGGCGGGTCAGTGAACTGACGGGCCAGTTCACCGGGGGAGCTAAACGGGGGACGGCCGCGGCCCCTCGCCCTGAGGACGGCCGCCTGCCCCTCAGAGAACCGGGAAGGCCATGTCCCCTACGAGAGCCGGGAGGCCGCGTCCCCTTTGAGAGCCGGGAGGCCGCGGCCCCTCGCTGTGAGGATGGCCGCCTGCCCCGCCGCCGAGAGCAGGGAGGCCGCGTCCCCCGCTCGAGCCGCGGGCCTGCGCCGGCCTCGAGCCCGCCCCACGGGCGGAGGCGCTGAGGGCCTGAAGGGGTGCCGCCCGGGAAGCTCATCCGCCCGTTTCCTGGGGCCCGAGGGCGGCAGGAAGCCGGCGTCCGCCGGGACAAGCAGGCGGCGGGCCCCCCAGGCTGGCCGCGCTGCCCCTGCCGCCCGCGGGCTCCGAGAGACGCCCTGGGGGCTCTCGGACGGAAGCGCTCCGCAAGCAACGTCAGGAGGCACCTTCAGCCTCTGAAGATACACACTTTCTGGTCAAAAAGAGGATGTATTTGTCAACAATAAATGCTGACGGAACAGAACCAGAGCAAAATCCCGTTTCAGAGGAGAAGCCGACGTGGACACGGGAGGCCATCCGTCAGCTCGTTCACGGGAAGTCACAGGACCACCGTGCTCCAGCCATCTTAGTTCTATCAAAAATCTCGCAGTGTTCTTCTGCGTAATGCAGAGGAAAATAAACGTGAAAATAAAGCTCCCTTTTCCGGAGCCTCAGGTCTCAGGTATATTTTATATGCATTTCCTGCTAGAGTCAGTGAAATAAAGTGTTCAAGAAAGCAGCAGTCTGGGACTTCTCTGGCGGTCCAGTGGTTAAGAATCTGGCTGCCAGTGCCAGGGACGTGGGTTCGGTCCCTGGTTCGGGAAGATCCCACATGCCCTGGGGCAACAAAGCCCGTGGGCCACAACTACGGAAGCCTGCGTGCCCCAGGAGAGGCCGCCCCAAGGAGAAGCCTGCACACTCCTGGAGAACAGCCCGTTTGCCCCAAGGAGAGAAAACCCTCAGGCAGCAGCGAAGATCCGCGACAACCAATACACAAGCAAGCAAGCTTGTTTGGTCTCTGAAAAGCAACAGCAAGGTGCTAATGGAGAAGCCAGAGCAGAGCCCCGTGCCTGGTCCCAGGCCCCGTCCAGCAGCCGCCACCCGGGGCTGGTTCACAGGAAACCCAGCCGCAGGCTCCTGCGTCTCGCCTGCCGACAACGGGCCGTTGCCCGGTCACTCGGGATCAGGAGGCCAGGCCTCCGGGGCAGCCGGGGACACCAGGGCCGCTCAGGCCCGTTTACCGCTTCCCGTCTGGAGACAGCAGCCGACGAGCTGGGGGAGTGCATAAAGGTCTGCGTCCCTGTCCTCCCGACAGATGGGCTGGGCCCCACACGGCACCGGGAAACGCTGCTGCGGCGGCACTTCCAGGGCGGCGGCTAGCCCTGCCAGCCTCCGTCCCCAAGTCGGGCAGCAGCTAGCCCCTCTAGCCTCCGTCCCCGAGCTGGGCCGTGGCTAGCCCTGCCAGCCTCCATCCCCCGTCGGGCAGCGGCTAGCCCCTCCAGCCTCCGTCCCCCAGTCGGGCAGCAGCTAGCCCCTGCCAGCCTCCTTCCCCCAGCTGGGCCGCAGCTAGCCCTGCCAGCCTCCGTCCCCCGTCGGGCAGTGGCTAGCCCCTGCCAGCCTCCTTCCCCGAGTCGGGCCGCGGCTAGCCCCTGCCAGCCTCCGCCCCACCGTCGGGCCGCGGCTAGCCCTGCCAGCCTCCTTCCCCGAGTCAGGCAGCAGCTAGCCCCTGCCAGCCTCCGTCCCCCAGCCGGGCAGCGGCTAGCCCTGCCAGCCTCCTTCCCCGAGTCGGGCCGCGGCTAGCCCCTGCCAGCCTCCTTCCCCCGTCGCTCTCACCGAGTGTCTGGGGTCTGCATGTGTGTGCTTAGGAACACGTCTACACAGGCGTCCTGCGAAGGTTTCTGTGGAGACGCTGGAAACAAGAAAAGCGGACCAGAGACCCGGTCGTGTGATCACCAGCACCCGCTCCCAGTAAAGCGCCACTTTCTCGAGGTGCCTCTGTCTCTCTGCTCCCGGAGGCTGAGGGCAGCCTCTGCGTCTGATCTGATGGGACGGGGGACGCCATCCGCACACCCAGCCTTTAAACACCTCCTTCCCTTCCCGCGGGCGTGGCCGTCGCTCTGAAGTAGGTCAGCTGTACGGTTCTGATGACTGCAGAGAAACTGCTTCTGGAAGCGTCAGTGGGCAGACCTCCTCTTCTGAATTAAACTGCAGCCTCCGGGTTTCTGCTCTTGCTCCTGTAGCAGGGTATATACACCTTTCCCCTAATCTTTCCCCCACCCGCTTTTTAGCTCAGTCGTAGCCCAAGGCATAATGTTCTGTTTTAACACAGTTATAAAAATTGGAAGCGTTGACGCTGCCAATTAAAAGATGCTTTTAATGTCAGGTTCTGTGGCAGAAGTGTGATGAAAGGAGCCACAGAGAAGGGCATCAACGGTAACCTCATCACACTTCGTCTCGGCTTGGTCCAGATGGGCCGGCTCCACCGACCATCAGGTGTGATTTCTCTTCCCTGCTTCAGGCAGTGGCCAGACCACATACAGGCAAGCATATCAACAACACAGCAGAGCACGCTCGCTGCTGGCTCGTCTGTGTAAGGACGAAACCCTGCACGGCACGACTTTTATTTAAAGGACCTTGCTTTATCTAAGAAATATGCAAAGCCATGAGGTAGAAGGGACTATCATAACTTATGTAAAAATATTCACAGTGAGCAAACATGCTCTTAGACAAAGCAACGTGTTCTTTCTTTTTTAAAACACTAAAAAAATACTGTTCTCTACTGGATAAATGGATTCCCCAGAGAGTGCTCTCTTAATTAAGCGCGAAGGCAATTAAAATCAGGATTTTTGCAGAGCTTTAAAAGATGGAAACAAATTAACTTAAAACAGAGAGTGGAGACAAAGGAACTACACTGACAGGAATGAATTCATGGGAATCTCGGAGCAGATGGCGGCCGCTCGTCCACTGCTGAGCGTCAACACCCGCGCTGTCCCTGACGGACTGGGGCATCCTCTCCTTTCCGTTTTCCCCTTCTCTCCTCTCATTCCCCATGAATTCATCGTCAGTTTAATGACAATGACTGAAGCATATTGCAGAGTTCAGAAACATGGTAGCAAAATCAGGAAAAACACCTTTTGCTTTGAAAAATGTTAGCGTGATAAGGACACTTAACATGAGCTTGGAGAAGGCAATGGCCCCCCACTCCAGCACTCGTGCCTGGAAAATCCCATGGACGGAGGAGCCTGGTGGGCTGCAGTCCATGGGGTCGCTGAGGGTCAGACACGACTGAGCGACTTCACTTTCACTTTTCACTTTCATGCACTGGAGAAGGAAATGGCACCCCACTCCAGTGTTCTTGCCTAGAGAATCCCAGGGACGCGGGAGCCCGGTGGGCTGCCGTCTCTGGGGTCGCGCAGGGTCGGACACGACTGAAGCGACTCAGCAGCAACATGAGCTCTACCCTCTTAACCTGCTCGGTGGATGACACACTCCTGCTGACTAGAGGCACGCGTGGTACACAGGTCTTCAGTGAGATGGCTTCGGAACTAAAGTTTCAGGCCTGGTAATTAATAACGTCCCATTTCCCTCTCCTCCTCCTAGTACTACTAAGTCGCTTCAGTCGTGTCCGACTCTGTGCGACCCCACCGACGGCAGCCCACCAGGCTCCCCCGTCCCTGGGATTCTCCAGGCAAGAACACTGGAGCGGGTTGCCATTTCCTTCTCCAATGTGTGAAAGTGAAGCCGCTCAGTCATGTCCGACCCTCAGCGACCCCGTGGACTGCAGCCTTCCGGGTTCCTCTGTCCATGGGATTTTCCAGGCAAGAGGACTGGAGTGGGGGGCCACTGCCTCCTACGCCCTCTCCTCCTAGGCCCTGATAATGACCATTCTAGTCTCTGATTTTATGAACGTGGCTACATTAGACGCCTCACACATGTGGCATCCTGCAGGGCTTGTCTTTTTGTATCCAGTTTATTTCCCTGAGAATACAGCCCTCAAAGACCAACGAAAAAACTGTGAGAACTTTCATTTCATATAACTCTTCACAAAAATATTTCAACTTCCAATGTTTTCTGTTGAGGAAGAATGTTGATATCTTGGTCTCTATGTATTAGTACAGATCTCAATTATTTTTTTTAATTAAGCATAAAGTAGTTGGTAAATCTGAAACAAATAAGCAAAAGAGCTGGGGAGCTGAATTGGTACTTTCGTCAACATTAAAGGGTAAACATCGTTTTGGCATAAAACAGTGATGAGTGAAGTCACACCGATGGGAGAGGGGAGGTGTCCTGAACCCTGAGAGGACCATTCCAGGAGTGCTGGGTGTCACGGAGGACCCACACGCTCACCAGAGTTTCTTACTCAGGTTACATAATCCTGATCTTCTTCAGCCCAGCCTTTAAACCCACGAGAGAACAAGTTCAACCGTGCCATTTAATTCTCAGCTGGCAATGCAGTCAATTCATTTACATAGGCTCTGAGTAAAATCTTTAAATTTTCTGTCTCTGAAGTAATAATATAAAAGATATACTTATCAGGTTCCTTTAATCTACTGAACACAGTCCTCCCTATTTTAAGCTCATCAAAGCTGCCTTTTAACATACACCAAGGGACTTCCCTAGGAGAAGGCAATGGCCCCCCACTCCAGTCCTCCTGCCTGGAAAATCCCAGGGATGGAGGAGCCTGGTGGGCTGCAGTCCATGGGGTCGCTGAGGGTCAGACACGACTGAGCCACTTCACTTTCACTTTTCACTTTCATGCATTGGAGAAGGAAATGGCAACCCACTCCAGTGTTCTTGCCTGGAGAATCCCAGGGACGGGGGAGCCTGGTGGGCTGCTATCTCTGGGGTCGCACAGAGTCGGACACGACTGAAGCGACTTAGCAGCAGCAGCAAGGGACTTCCCTGGGGGTCGAGTGGTTAAGAATCTACCTTCCCATGCAGGGGACCTGGGTTCAATTTCTGGTTGGGGAACTAAGATCCCACATGCTGTGTGGCAACTAAGTCCATGAGCTGTGAGCCACAACTAGAGAGAAGCCCAATGGTGCAACCTGATAGTCAAAAATAAAATAAATGCTAAAAAAAAACACACACACACACCAAGGTACACAAGACAAATTGTTCTCCGCCTTCATGGGGGAACAAGAATCAGAAATAAGCTACCTGGGACTCCAAGAGCCCCCCCTGAACCATTTTGGATCATGATTATTGGAGCTATTTGGGCTTTATGGGCAGACTCGTCATTCACCTACCAACTGCACACACAGCTCATTTTCCTGATCTGGACTATGGGGGATAAACTGGACAAAGAGGCTCGCTGGGCCCTAAAGCTGGTTCCGACGTTACCGCGATGCACCCGTGTTTCCATTTTCTCATCTGCACGATAAAAGCGGGTGACCTCTGAGCTCTCCCTCACCCAGCCCTCTCACAGCCCCAAAATCCTGACTCTGAGCATGACCCCTGATTGCTCAAAAATGTGCAGGAACTTCCCGGGCCCACACGTCAGTTTCCCAGGACACGTGCTTCCCATTCCTGAGCACGTTTCACTCTGTGAACCCGCCTGCAAGTCTTCCTTCTTACTTTCACCTGCCGAAGTCTGACTCATTCTAAAGGTCAAGCTCAAAGGCCAATGTTTCCTTGAAGCCTTTCCAGGCCCTAAACTTTAAACTGACCTTTCTCTCTCATAAACATCCAAATAATTTATTTCAGTTCAGTTCAGTCACTCAGTCGTGTCCAACTCTCTGTGACCCCATGGACTGCAGCACACCAGGCCTCCCTGTCCATCACCAACTCCTGGAGCTGGCTCAAACTCATGTCCATTGAGCCATCCAACCATCTCATCCTCTGTCGTCCCCTTCTCTTCCCGCCTTCAATCTTTCCCAGCATCAGGGTCTTTTCAAATGAACCTTTTCAAAATCACTTACCTATTTTAAAATATCTAGCATCTCTCCTTTCACTATCTAGGGATACACATCCTCTCTTCCACTAAGCTGTAACCTCCTCCAGGGAAGAAAATCCCCTTTGTTGAGACCACACGGCGGCTCCCACTCTCCGGACCAGCCCGTCTTTATTTCTAGCCCATCTGCCTGGTTTAAGAAGCTGTCTGAGCTTGACTCCTGAGCAACTTTGACACCCACCTTCCCGAGTGAGGTCCCAGCCTCAAACCTCGTCACTTCCAGGACCCAAGGAGGATCTACAGATTGGGTAAGAGAAACACGATCTGGACCATTCTGAAGACTTGTCTGTTGGTGGGAATCGTAAGGGCCCTCAGGATACTCTGGGGCCCATGGGCAGGGTTATCACACAGCTGATTATCTAAACAGGGACACCTGTAAGGGTGAAAGGGAGGGCTGTTCACAATCTTGCTGGGGCCGGGGGTGTGCAGGCAGGCTCTGTGCCCCTTCCCGCCTCCACACTGCCCACAAGTGCACGGTCGGCCCCTTCCCTGCCTCTCCGTTTTCACAGAGATGGGCACGTTTCAGCCACCCCAGTTCACTCATGAGAGTTTGCACACAGGAAAGGGACCACCCTCTTGAGAGCATAAGCACATATTCGAGCCACCTAGGTGACAGCACCAGCCCCTCCTCGCTGGGGACACCTCCAGGGTGAAGACGGGCAGTAACGCAGGCCTTGGCGGGGGAGGGGAGCATTGCCCACACTACAGCTACACTTGGAGTCTTCAAACTACAAAGGGGAAGTCAACCGAAGGAAATAGTCTTATTTGGAGTCTTCAGACTATTAATGGGAAGTTAGCAAAATGAAATAAGATCTTATTTCCAAGGCTAATTTTGGGTTAAGCTCAATATAACATTACAAAAATAGAGGCTATCCAAGACCTTACTGCATTTCCCATCAATATTTCATCTATTCTTTAGCTAGCTTTAATAAAGCAACTGTCACAAGGTGAGAAGCAATTAAGTTACCAATAAGTGGGCTATAAAATATTACAAGAGCTATACTATAGCTGTAACCAGGTGACAATTTTAAATGCAGATTGTAATCACCTGAATTCAATTTTTAAGTACTTTATGGCTTAGTTTATGAGGGGGAATTAAAAATAGAACAAATCACTAAAACTAGGGGTATAACACAGCCCAGATATTTAAACCTTATGTAAGACTAATTTCACACCTTTAAAAATTCAAGCAAGCTAATTGTCTTATCATTTCTGCAACAACACAATTATAAAGTCACGAGCAAATTGGAGTTACATAATAAGCGTTATCATCCACCAGCCCAGGGAGAGGGTAGGGTGGGGAAGCAAGGGGTACTGAGCAACTCCTGTGCCAAGTACCATGTTGGGTGCTGTGTTAAGCTCACCAGGATCCCTCCTGCTCTGCCCCCAGCCCGGACCAGGTCCTGGTACCAACCCTCGCTCAGCTCTCACCTCCCTGGGGCATCACAGCCCACTCTTAGGAAGGTCCTGTTAAACAGGTTACCAGGAAGAAACGGTGCTGTGAGACCCGTCAAACACCCGAGCGCGTAAGTCATCTTAGAGGCTGGTCAGGGACACAGATCTGCAAAACAGCTAAAGATCCTATTTGTGGCTTAAGTTTTAAAAGCATTTACAGATATCAGCTACTTCTATTGGCTTCTCATAAAACTGACCAGGCAGCCTGAGTCGCGCATGGAAAGGTTCTTTAGACTTCTCCATTTCTCCTATCTTTCCCTTTTCCCCTGAAAGTAATCTCAGCAGGAGCTTCTTATGTTTTCCCTCCAGCTGCCATCCTAGCAGACAGGACAGCTCCCCATGTTCATGCCTGCGGCCGCTCCAGCACCCAGCATGGAGCGTCCCCCCCGACCCCGAGGGCTACAGACATCTCTGCCCCACCGCCCTCCCGTCGGGGGTGACTGCCACCCCCCGCAGCGCCCACTGTTCAGTCCTTATTTATCTGACGTCCCCATGAGCTCTAAGCTGGGGCGAGCAGGAGATAGCAAGCATCGGCCTCAAACGCCACTTTTTTCCTTAAGCTAATGAACTGATGAGCTGTTCAAAACACTGCATTCTTATTATTGGTGGGAATGTAAATTGGTACCGTTACTAGGGAAAACGGCAAGGAAGATCCTCAAAGAACGAAAAACAGAACTAGCGTAGGATCCAGCAATTCCACTTCTTGGAACATACCCAAAGGGAATGAAAGTACTAACTCAAAAAGATATCTGCACCCATGTTCTCAGCAGCATGGTTTACAACAGCCAAGACATGGATACAACCCAAGTGTCTATCAACAGATAAAGGAGCTGTGAGACACATATATCTGCATACACATGCATTATATATATAAATACGAGTCATAAAAAATGAAGCGATCCGATCATTCGGTACAGCACAGACAAACCGTGAATGCATGCGTGTAAGTCAGTCAGAGAAAGACGAACGCTGGATGACCTCTCTTACACGTGGAGAGTAAGGCAGAAACAAAAAGCCAACTGATGCCAAAAGAGACGGGGCTCGTGGTCACCAGAAGTGGAGAGCCGAGAATCGAAGGGCAGGCGTTTCCAGCTACAAGACAAAGACGCCCTGGGAATGAAACGCACAAGATGACTGACGCTCAGGAAACTTGTCAAGAGAGAAAACTGAGAGCTCTCATCACAAGAAAAAATTTTCCCTTCTTCTTTATTTTGAAAATTATATCTATTTGAGGAGACGGATGTTCGCGGAGCCCACGGTAATCATCTCACAGTATGTGTGAATCCCACCATCAGGCAGCACACCTTAACCTTACACATGAAAGTCAATTATTCCTCAACAAAACCGGGGAAAGAAAACAAAAATACACGGCATTGCTCTGATTTGCACTTCCAAACCTTATTCACCCAAAGACGTCAACGAATAAGGCCAAGTGAAGAAGCCCAAGAATAAAAATACTTCCCGAACTTTCGCTTTAGGAAATAGTACTCCATGGCAAGTCAATGCGAGAAACGGCAGGCTACGCCCTTCAGCCTTTGGAAGGTCACTGCCAGCAAACAAAAGGCCCCATGCAGGCCCGCAGAGGACATCTGATTGATTTTACTCAAACCAGTATTTTCCTACATTATTTCAACACGGAATCCTTTCTCCCTGGGAACACATTAGCATCCTAAGAAACTAAGGCTCCTCAGCACACGGTGTGGGAAATGCTGATCAAAAGCCTGTTTTTCTTTTCTTTAAATTGTATCAAGTCCTCTGAATTGCTGCTTTCTGATCCACTTATGGAACAGCAAGCAAACATTTCTGTTAAACTTCACGAGGCCCCTCCCGATCCGTCTCAGACCACAGCAGCCTACGGCAGAAGCAGCCTTGAGTCTTGTGGTCTGAACGCCCGCTTCGAGGGTGGAGGTGGGGTGGGTGAGGCCTGTGGCCTTTGAGCACAGGTGGCAGCCCCACCCATCGGAGAGGGAAACCCTGACCGCTGGCGCCCGCAGGGGTTCAGAGAGCTGCAGCTACACCATGAGCTCCAAATCAATCCAAAAGGACAGAGAGAGCAGGATGAGATTAAGAAAATGCAAGACAGACCTCAAGTGCAAAAATGCAGCATTCTGGGTGTCCCGAGGATTCCTCACTGACGCTGAGCTGATTACCAATCATGGGCACCACGGGGTGGCTGCTGTCAGGAGGGAGGGCATTGCACCTGCCTCTGAGGGTATTTAAAAGGCATTTTAGAAAAAAACTAACTTTCTCACCTCTGCCAGTTTGAAAAATGAAAACAAAATATGGGTGAATCAATGGCTGGCTGCAGGGAAAGATTTAAAAAAATCCTTAACTCTACGTGTGTCGAAAATCGTGTATGCTTTAGAAAGCAATTCAGATGTATTCCTAAAAAGCTGACTACTATTTGATCCAATGGAGGCACGTGTCTGAGTCCTGCTTTCTAAAACAGCAACGACGAAACACTAAAGTCTTTCAAATGAAGCAAGGTCGGGGGAGTCACGCTTCCAGAACAGGTAAGGGCAAGTCCTTAGCCGGAGCTCCTGAGCACGTCAAGGGTACTGGCCCAAGAGGCCTCTCTCCCCCGGGCACCCTGAACGTGGGAAGAGCCACTCACCATGTCGTAAGTCGTCACGATCTTCTTCAGAACCTCGGGCACGATCCCCTGCAACTCCATGGTGGGGTACTGCTCGCTGAGGTTCAGGACCACCAGGGGCGTGTTGTCAGGTCCCAGGAAGCGGGGAGACACCGCCAGCACACACTGCATGAGGTTGGCCACGGAGGAGAGGCCGCACAGCTCCTTGAAGGACACCACTGCGTTCTGCTCAGTGGGGAGAAAGAAGGCTCTCTGTGATTCAGCAGGGGCTGAGCTTCCCGAGGATGCTGTACTCGACACACCTGGTTATCCTGGGGCTGCCTGGCGCAACGGTCAGTGTCAGTGTTACGACAGACGTGGTTAATGATTATTTTATGCTGGGGAAAAAGGGCTATTTTCCAAAGTAAACGTAGTCATAGACATTTGTAACACCAATTTATCCAAAGGGCAGAAAAGGCAAACAAGTCAAATTCTTCTGAAGGGCAAAGCAGCTTTTCAGATCAAAGTTCACAGCATATGCAATTACAAGCAAACAAACAAAAAAATGGCTTTGCTTTCAAAAAGATGAGAAAAAAATGGTATCAGGCTTCAACTAAGTATCAAGTAGGCCAGCCATCCAAAAAGGAGAGGAGCATCTGGCAGGTAGGAACCCGAGTCCCTCTCAGCTGTTCACACCCGCTGGTTCCAAAGCTAGAGGAACCTTGGGGAAGCTGCAGTTTCGGGCGGGAAACCCGGGGAACACAGCCTGCCCTGCCCATCGCCCCGTCTCCCGGGGTTCCACTGCTCCTCCTCCTGCGTTCCACGTCCTTTATTTCTAATCACTAGCGGAAGCTGTGAGAGGGCGTTTGAGTGCCGTTTGGAGGCACGTGTGTTACACGTGGCCCCGTCTGACCCTCCACCACCACGCTGGGCCCGCGGGGACCGAGCCTCGGCCGTGGCCTCTTGTCCGTATGGGGTCACGCGGCCGGCAGGGGAGGGGTCAGGCTGGTACCTGAAGTCGGCTCAGGACGAGGCCAACACTCTCGATCCTGTGCTGCCACAGCAGGGACATTCTAACCAAAACACGGGAGAGATTCAGGCACATCTGGGTCCCGACCTGGGCTGAGGATGGCGCCTAGAGGGCAGGGGTCCAAGCCCCCCAGACCTGTGCCTTCTGCGCTCAAATGCCCCAGTCCTTGGAGATGAGCAGCACGTCGGTTTGAAATGGGAACGCTTGATCAATGCTACTTTAAATACGGTCATCAAGCTGAGCATCCTGGATGCTGACGCCCGTGACAGTCCTTCCTGGGAGCGCTGGGGGGCCCTCAGAGCCCCCTGACTTCTTCTCTACCTGCGGTCACCCTGGTCATTCCGTCTCCCGCTCCCCACCCTCTGCCCCTTCCCAATGCCCACCCCCCAACCACAGGCACCTGTGCGGTCCTGCCCACCCAGGCGCGACGGCCCAGGCACAGCACCAACTGCACACAGCACACGCACAGTGCTGACACACGCAGCCCCGAAGGGCGATGTGCAGCTTCTCGTACACGCCGGCGTGGCTGCAGCCTGCTCGGGGCTGAGTCCGGGACCACGGCAGCCTCGGGAGCTGAGGTCCCTGACCACAGCAGCCTCGGAGACGGGGGTGGGGGGGAAGCTGTCCGTATTTCGGTTATGCTTTGCTTTGAGACAAACGATAACATTTCTCCACTGCGGGAAGCTCTTTAAGTTTCCCTTGCTGCTAGCATTCTGCTCTTAAGAGTTATAAACATGTACATGTGTGTCTTTACACACATGTATCTTTGGGATGGACACACTGGCTGGGGCTGGTGTGTGTGTGTCTGTGTGTGCTGGGGCTGATGTGTGTATGTGTCTGTGTCTGTGTGCTGGGGTTGGGGTTGTGTATCTGTGTGCGGGGGCTGGTGTGTGTGTGTCTGTGTGTGTGTGTGTGTGTGTGTGTCTGTGTGTGTGTGTGCTGGGGTTGGGGTGTGTGCGTATCTGTGTGTACGCATGCAGGGGCTTGTGTGTGTGTCTATGTGTGTGTGTGTGTATCTGTGTGTACACACGCAGAGGCTGGTGTGTGTGTTGGGGGGGGCTGGTGTGTGTGTGTGTCAGTGTATGTGTGGGGGGGCAGCCTCACGCCTTGTTCTCATCACTGGCAGCCCCCGTATCTTGCTAGACACATGGACAATGCTTACTTACATAATCCTGACTTCTTGTAGCTGCTCTGTGGTTCAGAGGCCGTTACTATCTTAGATGTCTAATACATACAGGCATCATGAGTCTCTTACTCAAACAACTAGACTGCTGGGCTCCAGAGTCAAGTGCAGGCTCAACGCTCAGACACTTGGCTGTTTACAGACTTGCCATTCCGGCAGCAGGATCGCCCGGAGAGAAAGGGCAGGGCGTGTCCTTTCATGTTGACAGGCTGTCTGTGTGCTCCAGCTCAGGAGTGCCCAGAAATAGGAGAGATTCCCACCTGCGCTTTTAGGAAAAGTGTTCCTTAGGGGCTACCAGGGACCAGGGCCTTCTATGGGCTCAGCAACGAGGCCGGCTCATTCCCAAGTCTCATCAACCTGTTGAAGGCCCAACTGCCCTTTTGGAAATTTACATGATGGGGGAAAAAAAAAAATGACATCAGTGGGTGAGCATTCTTACAAGTAACTGGAATTCACAAAGTACTTTGGATCAGATACACAGCCATTCGCTGAAACCCTCTAGCAGCCTCCTGAGCCTCCGCGGAGGCGGACCCCGGCCTACCTGCATGTTCTCCCTGAGGTCCGTGGCGTCCCGGATAGGGAGCTGGGCGTTCTTGAAGACCTCATCCACAGTTTTGATCCACAGCGTCCTCAGGGACGCGTACTCCCTGGACTTCTTCCCCTTCCGCACGGAGAGGCCCCTCTTGTGGGGCTTGCCGCCCCCTCTCCGGTTGGTGATGGCCACGTGCACGAACAGGGACGCGTGTGCCAAGACCTCGCCGGTCAGCGACTGCAGCGGCACGTGGCGGTAGCCCGTCTGCAGGCACTCGAAGGGGATGGTGTACTGGCCGATGAACTCGTCGCCGATGTAGTCGTCGTCCAAGACCACGAAGCGCACCATGGCCAGCTCGGGCAGGTTGACCTGGAACTCGAAGCTCTCGTCGAAGATGGGCGCGTCCCCGTTCTGGTGCACGGTCCTCGTCCTCTGCTCAGCGCAGTCAGCGGGGATGCCGTGGATCTCCACATACACGTACGGGTCTATCCAAGACCACGAAGCGTACCATGGCCAGCTCAGGCAGGTTGACCTGGAACTCGAAGCTCTCGTCGAAGATGGGCGCGTCCCCGTTCTGGTGCACGGTCCTCGTCCTCTGCTCAGCGCAGTCAGCGGGGATGCCGTGGATCTCCACATACACGTACGGGTCCACCACATCGCCCTTGGCACCCGAGCCTTTGGGCTTGGGGAAGTTCTGCCCGCTGATGACCTTGATGTGGAGCAGCTGCGGGGAGACCCCCGGCACCGAGTCCTTAGTGTTGGCGCTGAAGAAGGAGACTTCCTCCCGCATGATGGCTGGCCGCAGCACGTAGCCGCAGTTCCCGTTCTGCCGGAACCAGCCCACGTTCAGGTCCATCATCAGCCCGGGGGTCTGGAAGTTCATGGCCACGATCTGACAGCCGCACTTCCAAAAATCCTGTGGGTTCATGTTGCTGGAGTCAATCCTCATCGGACTGGGGAAGACCCGGGCCAGAAAGCGCTTATTGTAATTGACGAAGTCCCCGGGGTTCTCATTGGCGTACTTGCTGGCCAGCACTTCGTTGAAGGAGCAGACCTCCCAGTACTTCTGAGCCTGGAAGGACACCTGGAACTCCTTGAACTGCACGGACTTGCAGATGCTCACCAGCTCCGACAGCTCTTTGCAGAGCTGGAAGCGCTTGGCAGGCAAGTGGTTGGGCAGCTCTGTGCTCTCCTTGCCCATCCTCTGGGACATCTCCGCCCCCTCATCCTCGTCGGTGACATCTCCCTCGACCCCGGAACAGCTGGATGACAGCTTCTTCGCCTTGACAAGGATCTTCCCTTTCAGGACGTCTGGGGACGGCAAGTAAGATTCCTCAACGTTAGGTGACGTCGTGTACAGCTTGTCTCCTAAAATCTTCTTCATGTGCTGCACCATGACCTTCTGCTGTTTGATAGAACAGTGATTTTCCAAACACAGGATGAGCGGGTACTCGGAAGCCGAGAAGGCATACTTGTTAATGATGTCGATGACGCTGCGGAAGACAATCTGAGAGGTCATGGTGTGGCCCGTGTAAATCACAGGCTCATTATCTGGCCCGTCCCAGACGTCCAACTCCACACTCCGACAACCCATTTTAAGAGCTCGGATGTACCCTGTAATATCAGAGGGGCCTCGGAACTGATCCTCGATCAAGTATGTGTTGTGAGATGAATTTATAAAGTAATGAGACAGAGGCTGCTTCATGTCCTGACAGACCTTCTTATGCTCTGGATCAAATATGTAACAGTCGGGTGACATAAGGTAGTTGGTGAACCCGTCTATGGACAGCCAGCCCTTCTCCTGGCCCTCTTTGGATGGCTCATACTTGTGGATAATCTCCAGGCTTATTTCCTCATTTATGTGCGCCACGCCCTGCTCTGCCTCCAGAAACATCATCAGGTCCTTGGTATCAAGGAATTCTTTATTGCTTGAGAACTGAACTAAAAGGAAATAAATTTCAGGTCTAGTACAAAGCTCGTGGAAAACCTCAACAAACTCCTCCTTTGTGACATCAGTACCAGTTTTGTCCTTGGATTTATGCAGTTCTTTGAACTTAAGCTCGATTTTGCTTGTTTTTAAGCCAGGATTGAGATTCCTGATACACTGCACGGCACTGCACAGAGTTATATGTCCCAGGTTATCTACATCAATTTCACTAAACATCTGTGAAACCCAAGAAGTCCTCATGTTGTCCTGGCTACTTTCTAACATGTCAAGGGTATGTTTTCCATAAGAAATTAGGTACCGCAGTCCCGTGACCCAGATGTTTGCAACGTCTGCAGAGTTGGCCACCAGATCGAGTGACTCATAATTCTCTCCGTAGATGACCGAAAACGCACAGTCTTCGGATATCTGGTCGGAAACGCCATTGCTGCGGAATATGTCTGTATTTTTCCCCGTTCTCACTTCCTTGATGGACTTAATATCAATCTTGGCTTTCTCAGAATCCTTCTTGGATGGCTCCCACCTCAGGCTCTGCATGTCAGCGTCCAGCAGAAAATACCTGTGGTAAATTCGCGAGTTGGAGCGGACCTTCTTGAGCTCGGAGCCCTCCACCATGGCGTTGATGCAGTCGCTCGCGCTGCTGATCTTCTTCTCTGTGGGCATGCTGCTGAAGGAGACGGTCTTCTTCCGCTCCCGCTTCTGTTTTGTACCATCCTAGGAGAGAAAAACCACAGTGGATTAGGAGAGCACAAACGCAGGCTTCTGTGTTCAAGACTAGGAACAGAAATTTAATTTCCCTGGGAGAAAACTCATACTCAGGATTTCCTATTGTATGTCCCGTAATGCATGGCGCTCATGCACTTCTGAAGCTTAGAAGTGGCCTCTGTGTTTACAGCCTAATGCTGCTGCTGCTACTGCTGCTAAGTCACGTCAGTCATGTCCGACTCTGTGCGACCCCATAGATGGCAGCCCACCAGGCTCCCCCGTCCTTGGGATTCTTCAGGCAAGAACACTGGAGTGGGGTGCCATTGCCTTCTCCGTTACAGCCTAATACAGACAGGTAAAAAAATCATTATGGAATAACTGCAATCCATAAATGTCAAGAGACACGACTTAAAAGCAAAACAGAATAAAAGCTTGCATACAGAACTGGCCACATGGTTTGTAGGGCTCAGGGGAAAGATGACCACGCAGGACTCGATGTTCAGAAACTGAGTTTAAGAAGGCTGGAGAAGGGCGTTAAGACCCCTGCAGGGCCCGAGTCACACAGGGGTCACACACCCACTCAGCAGGCCCTGCTGGATACCCTTCTCCTAACCAGGCTTCTCAAAAGGGTGTCACTAGACCACTTTCCTCAGAATTCCCATAGAACCAGCTCTCCAGGGGTGATGCCCTGGTATTTACATTTTAGGCGTCACTCTAGGAAACAGGAATGTGCTGTAAAGCTTAAAACTGCTCCCTAACCACGTGGACTCACTGAGCTGTCTGGGCTGCGTCTGGAAAACTTGGCATGAGCCATTAAATTATGTGTTACATGAGTAGACCCTGGAATTCCAGCAGCAATTCCTGGCTCTTCAGTGTCTCATATTAGATTAGTCACGCTCCTAAATACGTCAAATAGATATGGTTTTACTTCTGCCACTGTATTAAGTCTGGGTGGGCTCCACAGACTTCAGGTGGCAGCGCTTCTAAAGTTCTGGAGTTCGATTAAAGCCTGCTCCCGTGCGCCAGATGAGTGATTAGAACAAGTCTCCTGATAGTAACAGACTATTAACACTACCAGGAGAAGGCAGTGGCCCCCCACTCCAGTCCTCTTGCCTGGAAAATCCCATGGACAGAGGAGCCTGGTGGGCTGCAGTCCATGGAGTCGCTGAGGGTCAGACACGACTGAGCAACTTCACTTTCACTTTTCACTCTCATGCCTTGGAGAAGGCAATGGCAACCCACTCCAGTGTTCCCGCCTGGAGAATCCCAGGGACGGGGGAGCCTGGTGGGCTGCCGTCTATGGGGTCGCACAGAGCGGACACGACTGAAGCGACTTAGCAGCAGCAGCAGCGCTACCCAGTGAGAACGTCAGGCAGCATCCACGTCTAAGACCCTCTGCACTGTTCCTCAGCTTCCCTGCATGATGTCATGGGTGTCCAAAATGAGGAGCTGACGCCACACCTACGTGTGTATTTAAGTTCTTTCCCTGTACAGGCGTCTTTATTACTTTATTTTTAAAAAATGTTCAAATGGCCTCACTACATCTTTCACAGTTTAAACCTAAAACTTGACACTGCCTCGCAGGAGGTATATGAAATTAGTGATCAATTTTCAGTAAGTCATTATATTCATAAATAAGAAACAGAGAGAAAGATTGGGATTCTGTGACTTTCATGGCGATAAAGAGCATGCAAAATTTCATACAAAAGCATTCTAACCTTCCTGCTCTGGAGAGAGTCTGTTTTGAATAAAACCTCTACATTTTGAAAAGTGATTAAGCTATTTGTTAGGTCTGAAATTTAAAACCACTTTTATTTTTCAAATACCTATACTTCCAAAAGCAATTTGCAGAGGTAATTATAAATCGCATGGTATCGTTTCCCTCAAAGTTTCAAAATGAACCTGAGAGGCTTTTGTGATCTGAATGCCAAGATAAAATAGAAAAGCTGGATGGCAGAGTGTTCTTTACAGCTGCATCCTCAGAACAATAAAGTGCAGAAGACATTAAAACTGCAGTAACAGTGTCCATAAGATACGCTGTACTATAGCTGCTCCAATCCCTTAAATTTAGGTTGTATTCTATCTAAGCAAGTTGGCATGAAATTAAGGTTATAACCAGCCATGCATAAGGGCATGAAACAAATGCATGAGTTTCAGAGTGAGGGTCGCCTTTACCTTCAACAACACACTTTCACCTTTCATAAGGACAACACGCTAATTACGTACATTTATAATTTTTATAAATTGTATCTCAAAGCTGCCATTAGTAAAAAGGAATCACAAAGCTAAATGGAGGTGCTGACCCCCTTATTCACTGAAATGTGTAGACAGCATTTTCTCAGCACTGTAATCATTTATTTAACACTGGACCACCACTTCCTAATTTATTACAACAACATATTTGGAACCTCTTTGCTATTCAGATGGAAAAGCCAAGTTTCAAAGCAGGTTAGTAACGCCCGCACGTGCTTGCACGCCCACATACACGGGACAAGCAGTGGCTCAGCTGCATCCTTGTGGCGGCAGAAACACAACCCTGCTCCTCACAGGCTCTGCTGGGTGACTTCAGGGCTCTGACCCCGCCACAGGCACATGACGGCCCCCCAGTCCAGGCTGAGGCAGAGACAGCGGGACTCCCCTACGCAGAGACCGCGCCTCCCTCCTTCCCGTTCATCGGCTGTCGCCAAGAACCACCCCTGTTCTCTCTACAGCACACGGAGGCTGTCTCTCCCTCCCCGCCGGCAGACAAAGCGATGAGAAAGCATGGCAGGAGACGGGCGCGTGCCTGGAGGCCGACGACGGGGGAGCTGGCGGGAGCTGGCCCTCATCCTGGGCGGGACCAGGACCCCTGGCTGGAAGCAGCGGCAGGACAGGAGGGCGAGCCGGCCCCCGGAGCCCCGAGAAAGGAAGGGCGTGCACGCAGAGGGGGCGAGCTGGGCCGCCTGCCGCGTCTGCCCCAGAACCTTCCGTCTGCGGGAGTGCTCCATGCCTGCCAGCGCTCACGACTGCTCTGAACACATTCTCTGTTTCCTCCTGCTCCCGGGACTCCAGCTTTCTAAGAAGGAACCCATTTCTTCCAGCAGTCCGTTTTATTGGCATAGCTTGTAGTAGTCTCTTATGATCCTCTGTATTTCTGCGGTGTCAGCTGTAATCTCCTTGTTTCATTTCCAGTTTTATTGATCTGAGCCCTTTCCGTTTTCTTTGCGATGAGTCTGGCTGAAGGTTTATCAATTTTGTTTATCTTTTCTAAGAAGCAGCTTGTAGTCTCTCTGATATTCGCTACTGTCTTCCTTGCCTCTATTGTCCCAGAATCTTGGTCCCACTTGTATTTATTTCCACTGGTTTTCACTTTTAGCAGAGATCATGTGCCTCAGCTAAGCAGCTCGTCTGCAGCAGAATCGGAATCTATTTTCTATGTTGCCTCTGAATGTTAGTGAGCTCAAATTTAAAATTAAAAAGTGATGAAACTCTATGTGCTACACCTACAGTTCCTTAACTAACGGAAAACTAAACGCATACAACTTAGGAGCACTAAATCTCCTATCAGAGTAAAAAGACGTACTTTTCTGCTGAGATGGAGATGCCTCCAAATACTTTTTAAACTAGTACAACTGATGTTTCAGAACTAGCTCTGATTGCTGTAAGCATGCGTCACCTGAGCTTCTGGGAGGTGAGAACCACAGTCTGTAAATAAACTTGGGCCACTGGTGCATCTCTGCTGCTCCATCACTTTTCACTCAAAGAGAAGGAACAAACGTGAAGTCTCGTGTAAAAGAGAGCCAGCTACCGAAAGAGACCGCCTCCGCGCCAACCCTGAAATTCTCGATTCTCAATACAGGATCACAGAATTCTGAGTGGGACGAAGCTGAAAGATTCATTTATACATTTAACCCACACGTATCGAGAATAACACTTCAGGACCAGGAATAATTTTGTGAAAGCAGTGAGCTAGAAAGAGGCAATAAGCAAGCTCTTCCGCACCACAGCAAGCTCAGGAGGGATGAAAGCCTTTATAGAACTTACGTCTAACATTATAAAGGGAAATGGCCACACAGAGCCCAGTGGAAAAACATACCTGCTTCTAACAAGACTGCCTACTTTATGCAACAGAGGCTTGTCACTACCTTTTCGCCTCTAAAATGAGCACTGACGGGGTATTTTGGAGGGCACAGTCTGTAATGGGGGTGGGCGGTTTCAAACACTCTCATCCTGGAGTGAGGAGACAGACACACGGGCCTCACTCTCTTGCAGGCTCCAGGGGGCTCGGTTTCGACACACTACCAAGGCGCCTCCTGGAGAAGAGGACGCCCACCCGAGGAGCTGCAGCCTGGCCTCAAGGACCAGGAGCTGCTGTCCGACTGGGAGGGATAGGCTTCCCGAGTCCCAGGGCATTCCTCTTGTATGTCCTTTTTTCCTTTCAAAATTACTGATGTATTTGGGTGTGTCAGGTCTCAGCGGTAGCCCGGGGGTCTTCCTTGCATCGGGCAGGATCTTTCACTGCAGAGCACGAACCCCCAGTCGTGGCGGGGCTCAGCGCTGGCCCGCGGGCCCCACAGTGCCTGGGCGCCAGCACCTGCAGCACGTGGGATCCCCCCTAGACCCGCGTGCGGCCCAGCCGCTCCACAGCACGTGGGATTCCCGCTCCCCAGCCCAGGATCCAGCCTGCATCCCCTGCATTGCAAGGCAGGTTCTCACCCACTGGACCACCAGGGAGGTCTCCCTCCTGTATTTCTAGCTGATTTCTTTCCATTTTCTGTTTGACTGCAAGAGACAGTGAAAGTCACTCAGTTGTGTCCAACTCTTTGCGACCCCATGGACTGTACCGTCCATGGAATTCTCCAGGTCAGAATACTGGAGTGGGTAGCCTTTCCCTTCTCCAGGGGATCTTCCCGACCCAGGGATAGAACCCAGGTCTCCTGTATCACAGGCGAATTCTTTACCAGCGGAGCTATTAGGGAGTGTCACGGTAAACACCACGAGAAAATGACAAATCAGCATCGAGATTCATACACTGGGGAAGGAGCAGTGGTTCTTGTGGGGGGTGGGGCACTGACAGAACAGGGGTGGAGCCTGTGGACGGAGCAGCGTTTACCCTTCTGGTTTGTGTGAGTTCAGCTATTTAATCTGATTTGTAAGTAACATTAGACAAGAGTATGAGATCTTTATGTTTATTGGAGGCAGTCTGGGAATTAAAGAGAGTTTAGAAACACTGAGTTAGAGAAACATCTTTCTTTAACAAAACAAAACACCCCAGAAGCAACTTGCAGCCCTGTAAGAAGGCACAGCAAAGCCTGACCTTTCTGCAACTCAATAACAATAGCTCTGAGTTGAAGGAACACGTCATGCCGGGCACATCAGGGTTACCTCGCAAGGTTTTCTCATACATCTTTAAAACTTTGATGTGCTCTCCAAGATGAGCAAACAGGAAAAAGAAAAAAAAAAGCAAAGATCTGGAGCAAAACCGGTCACTCTGAAGGTCATCTCAGCGCGTCAGATGAACCGACAAGAATGAAATGACTTGAAGGAAAGCGAGGTACGGCCACCTGCTGCCTCCCGCTCACACGGAGGGGCCCTTCGCTGTGAGCGACACAAAGCTGCTCGGCCGAGGACGCACCCCCCACCGACCTGCTGACGGCTGGGGAGCTGGCGGGTGTCGGGACAGTCCTCGTGGCAGGCAGGTCCAGCTCCGATGGCGGCTTCCAATCCAGAAAGCCGAAGGGGAACGTTGCTCCCACTTGGCAAGAAACAGACCAGGCTGTCAACAAAGTCACCGCCTTTCTTACACCCATCGGAGAACCGTGGCCACAAGGGACCTGAATGCCAAGGAGCGGAAGCCCCTGCGAGGACAGGAAAGACACAGACGCTGTCGTGTCACGGTCTGCAGAGTGCAGGAGGAAGGGGCGCATCACAGAAGCGCATACGAGAGGTCACTTACAACTGTAGGGAAACCCTGAAGGCCAAGTGTGTGCTGCTCACTGCGTCAGCCCGGGTAACTGGGCCCCCCCACCCCCCCCACAGGGGGAGCCAGCACTCCCAGGGGAAAACAGGGACAGAGCGGGAGGGAGCCCCTCCCTAGGGCCCAGGAATGCAGCAGGTGAAGGGGTCACCGTGGAGCTTGACCACTCCCCCAGCCCCGCTCCCATCCAGAAGCAAAAGCCTTAAGCCCAAGCCACAGCGGAAACTGCTGCAAGCCTGCTTTTCCCCTGGGCCACTCGGGGAAAGGCAGAAGCAAGATCCATCTACTTCTGCAGGCTCGCGGACCAAGACTTCCCACCCCTTGGACGGGGAAGCCTGCACCAATAATGCAGAACTCTGCCACCATCAGCGGAAGGGGGAACGGCGCCACGGACACAGCGGAGCCTGGTGACTCGGGGAGCAGGACGGGGTGCCCACAAGGCCCCAGCCCTGAGGCCCAGCTGCACACGGCTTCCTAAGACTGAAGCTAGATCGGGGAGCTGAGAAGCCAAGCACCACGTGGCAAGCGGTGCACCCTGGGGGAGGGGCAGGACCGCGGAGAGAGACCCCCCTCTGACACAGGCGCTGCGGCTGGAAGCCCACTCCTCGCGTGAGCCCCAGGACCCCAGTCCCCCCCAGACACAAGGCAGGGCAGGAGCCTCGCGTGACCCCCAGGACCCCAGTCCCCGCCCAGACACAAGGCCGCGGTGGCATGGTCCGCAGGTAGAGGACTCTGAAGGAGTGGGACTCTCAAGGTAACAATGGCAACTTAAAACACAAGCCCAGATCAGTCATTGACCAGAGTGACTCAACTTCCCCAAACAAGAAAGACCTATAAGAAGAAGAGGCACGTTCATTTCTGAGCATAAATATTATTTACCTCGGTCTCCATTAAACATGATGCTTAGCGTTCAATAAAAATTATACCACACATACACACACACACAAGGTAAGGGAAAAATCCACTGTTAAGAGACAAAGCAATAAGCAGTCAGACTCAGAGGGAACCTAGACCTTTCAGACAGGGACTCTAAGACAACTCGTATTAATATACAAAAGAATGGGGGGCAGACAATATTCAGGAGCCTTTCATGAAAATGGGCTATTTCAGCAGAAAGATTGAAACTATAAAAATGAGTTCAATGGAAATGCTACTTAAAAACTCTAAATATCAGAGCTGACAAATTCCTTTGATAGGCTTATAAGCACACTGAACATAGCCAAGGAAAGAGTCAGTGAACCTGAAAAGGTGTCAACAGAAATCGTCCAAAATAAAACACAAAGAGATTTTAAAAGTAGAACATGTAAAACAGTGCATCCCAGAGTTCCTGCAGAACATATGTGAAAATTGGGTCCTAGCAGAATAAGAGAGACACAGCATGAGAAGAAATAATGTCCTAGAATTTCCCAAAATTAGATCCAAGAAACTCAAGCACGATGATACATACACGCACTCCTGGACTTATCTTACTGGAGTCAAATTGCTGAAAAATACACACAAAGAGAAAAGTTTAAGGTGGCCAGAGTGAAAAAGAAAGTGAAATACGGAGCAATGGAGGTAAGAACTACAGTTCAAGCGGATTACAGGTGATCCACTCACATCTAGCCACAGACTGCCTACTGGATCCTGTTTGCAAATGTGCTACGTGCAATGACTACTGATAAGAAAATCGATTCTCTTTTAAAGGGCAGTCGTCCCTAAATTTTCCTCTAATTCCCCAGATGAAGGTGTCCCTAGCGAAAATATAGGTCTGTGCGGAGTCACAGGTGAGTTTCAGAGGCTGCACAAAACTGATTGGATTCTGAAAGAAATTTGCAAACCCATCTCACTTCTTCTAACAAGTTTAGAATCTTGACTTTATTAACATAAATTTTAGAAAATAAAGATTTATCATTTCGTAATAAGAAACATAAGAAACAATGTCAACCTTAAATGTTAAAGGCAAAGGATAAAAGTTTTACAGGATTATAAAGGTAATTTTTAGGTTATCCAAAAGAGAAATGACGGACTAAGAGACAGGAAAGAGAAAACGACATCATTTACGGATATAAGTAATAGAATTTTGCTAATAAAAATAGCAAAGTCAATCAATCTCAAAAGAGCTCTTATTTATAGCTGTGAAATGGTCTTTATTCCAAGGTAGAACAAAATAATCCAGCAATCTATAGGCTTTCTAGTTTAGGAATTACCCATGGAAATGTGATGGGCCACAAGATGTGAGCTAGCACTGCGTGTTCTCCATCCCTCAGATTTCCACCTGTAAAATAGGGATTAAAAAATGCCTGCACCCCACATGTTATTGACTGCTATGTCCCTGCTTCATACAGTTGTTATAACGATAAAATGAGGTCATACTGGGAAAGTTCTCTAAACTCTGCCTGAATTTTTACATACTCTATGTTAGACCCTGCTGGGCTGCAAGGAGATCCATCCAGTCCATCTTAAAGGAAATCAGTCCTGAATATTCACTGGAAGGACTGATCCTGAAGCTGAAACTCCAAAACTTTGGCCAGCTGATGCGAAGAACTGACTCATTGGAAAAGACCCTGATGCTGGGCAAGATTGAAGGCGGGAGGAGAAGCGGACGACAGAGGATGAGATGATTAGACAGCATCACTGATGTGATGGACGTTGAGTTTGAGTGAACTCCAGGAGTTGGTGATGGACAGGGAGGCCTGGCGTGCTGCAGTCCATGGGGTCACAAAGAGTTGGACATGACTGAGCGACTGAACTGAACTGAACTGAATAAATACATTTCAGGCTGAAAAGAACTTCTTCATGAAAGAAGAATAAAAAGAAACACTACCATAACTGTGTCACTGCAGTACTCTAATCACCGAGGATTTGTGGAGCGTTAGCCCGGTCCCAGGAGAATCAGGGTGCACGGCACTCTCTCTGGGCCTTAACTGAAGCCACTGCTTAACGCTACCACAGAACCTTCCAGCACAGCCAAGTGGATGCGAGGCACAAGACACCTCGAGGGCCTGTCAAAATAGCCAAATACCCTCTCAAAACGCAGCTTCAGAAGGCTGTATTCTCCTTGTCGAGAAAGAACAAAGGAATAAGCCCTTTCTTAAAAGTAACCTGTTAATTTTAAATCCCATCAATTCAGCGACACTTGACACTTACAGTTTATCTCATGTGTAACTATTCATATGTACAAACTGCTGGGCTTCCCTGGTGGCACAGTGGCAAAGAGTCTGCCTGCCAATGCAGGAGACACGGGTCCGACTCCTGATCCCGGAAGATCCCACGTGCTGCGGAGCAGCTAAGCGCGTGCGCCAGAGCTGCTGAGCATGTGCGCTGCAGCCCGCGAGCCGCGGCGCCCGAGCCCGGCGAGCCCGAGAGCCCGCAGCCCGCAGCCCGCGAGCCGCGGCGCCCGAAGCCGGCGAGCCCGAGAGCCCGCAGCCCGCGAGCCGCGGCGCCCGAGGCCGGCGAGCCCGAGAGCCCGCCGCAGCGGAAGGCAGCGCGGCGAGAGCCACGCCTCGCAGCTGGGGAGGAGCCCTGCTCGCCGCAGCTGGGGAAACGCCTATGCGGCCGCGGAAGACTCAGCCAGCCAAGACTGATACGGAGGCAAAATCATTTTTTTAAAGTTTTGAAGCAATGATCCCCATAACAGTTTTATCTAAGAAATAATCCGATGACTACTCAAAGCACCCTCTGATCAGAATTTTTCACACGATTCCTTCTTCTTCATACTCCCGTATCATTTCCTACAATGTTCAAAACAACTACGTGTAAAGAAGATAGATTCCCAGTCCCTATAAAATGAAGTTTTCCAGGTCAGGTTAAAGCTTCCAAATCATTCAATGCAATAGGTTACACCTGCCTTTAAAACAGTGGGGTTTTAATTATAAAATCAGTGGACCATAATGGAATATAATACTTTCAAGACAACATTCTTTTGGTGAAACACTTTCACTGCAACCAAACTATTTATTCAAAGTAAATTTACAAAACCGTCATCCATATCTGTGTCAAACGTAAACTACAATAAAGTTCATTGGATTTCTCCAGTAATGAAAAACTTAAGGGTGAACAACGAGCCCGTATAAACTACACTTGTGCTACTATTCCAGCGAAAATACTGATACTAATGAATTTTAATTCATAATCTGTAATAATGGTGCTTAAGTGGCCCACTTTGAGGTGAAATCTGTCAGTGTTTCTCAACTGTGTATAAGATAATTCCTTATTTAGCACATTATAAATCCTGCTGACCACAGGCTTCCTATACTGCAGAGCTATTTTGAGATGTGGTTATATAACCTTAGTTGTTAATAATTGTCTGGTAAATCACACTGAAGTTTAAAAGGTATGCAAGTCGAATCACATAATGTGAGTTCTTAGCTACTAACTTGAGTACCTTCTCAGTCACAGCTCTCCCCCTAAATCGTGCGGATTCTTCACAACGTCAGAGTAGCTTAGGAGGAAGAATGCATTTTCCTCATTTGTTAATCCTCACATCCATCACTGCATTGAGAGGAAGGTGATGGCAGTCCAGGGCAGTCCAGAGTCAGAAGCCAAGCTTCCACAGAGGTCCGTACTCAGGAAAAGCGACTCTGTGGGCTATATCCATCCCAACAAAGAACAGCAGGTCTTTCAGTCGGAGATTTTCATAATTCCACAGCTATTTTAAAATTAAAAGTCTAAAGGAAAATTGCTTCACCAACAGTATTTTTATGCCATCCTCTTGTTTATTATTTTCTTTCTATCTTATCTTGAAGGAGAAAAAGGAAACCTTCTTTCAAGGACTTTTTTTTAAACCCAATGGTTTATTTGCATATGAAATTAGCGTATATGTTGGGGGGGGTGGGAGTATCAGAGGGAAATAAAGCATAATTCATATGAAAGGGAAACTCAGCTTTCCACAAAATATTCTTTTCAGTCTCAAGCCATTCACACGCCTGTAGTAGTCCAGGCCTCAATGCTGTGTCTTCTCCAAACTCATACAGTATTTATAGTCTCTGCCTTAGAATCTGACACTTAATTATAGTCAGATCTCCAACTGGTTTATGTGGGTTAGTCTTATCTACTCAAACAGAAGGTAAACTTTCTGCAGGAATGGGCCATATCTTATATTCTATAACCCCTGGCTGGACCAATTCAAGCAGTCAGAACAGTAACACCTTCTGATGAATTTTTATCTCAGGGATAAAGGGGTCAATCCAACAAGAGGATATGACACTTGTAAATATGCATGTACCCAACATTGGATGGAGCACCTGAATATAGAATGTAAACTTCAACAGACCCAAAAGAGAAATACACAGCAACAGAAGAATAGTAAGGGACTTCACTACCCTATGTTCATCAATGGTTAGGTCATCCAGATGGAAAATCAATAAGGAAACATTGCTCTTAAATGGCACATGAGACTGGATGGACTTGACAGATACGTAATAGAACATTCCATCCAAAAGCAACAGAACACACCTTCTTCTCAAATGCACATGGAACATTCTCCAGGGCAGATCACGTGCTAGGCCACAAAACAAGTCTTAATAAATTTAAGAGTGAAATCGTATCAAGTATCTTTTCTGACCACCATGGTATAAAACTAAAAATCAGTTACAGGAAAACTTTACAAACGTGGAGATTAAGCAATATGCCACTGAACAACTGTTGGGTCAAAGAAGAAATAAAAAATACCTGGGATAAATGAAAATGGAAATGCAACATACCAAAATTTATGGGATGCAGCAAAAACAGCTTTAAGAGGGCACTTCATACGGACAAATGCCTACATTAATAAGAAAGATTACAAATAAACAACCTAACTTTACACCTCAAGGAACCAGAAAATGAAGAGCAAACTAAAAACAAAGTTGGTAGAAGGAAATAGCAAAGATGAGAGTGGAAATAAATGAAATTGATATTCAAAGACAACAGAGAAGATTCATGAAACTGAGAGCAGTTTTATTTTATTTTTTTAAGATAAACAAACAGACCTTGAGCTAGAGTTGCCAAGAAAAAAAGAAAGAGCACTCAAATAAAATCAGAAATCAATGTTACGATTGTTAACACAGAAATACAAAGGAAGAGTTTGAGGATTGGTGTCAATCCTTCTTCAGATGTTTGGTAGAACCAGTGAAGTCATCTGCTTCTGGCCTTTTCTTTATTTGGAGATTTTCACAAATTCAAAGCACTTATTTTAAAAAAACAACAAAGTGCTTTTCATTTACATGATCTCATTATTGACCAGTCTGCTAAACTGTTTATTTATGTATAAATTAAATACATGTGCTACCTATTAACAGATTGTACAGGCTGGAAAACATTCACAAAATTAAACTGAAGTCCTAGTATTTCCTTCCATGCTTGCCCAGCCTAGCAGCTACTGCTATAAACCACGAGTCCCACGCTCAAGGCCCATCTTTGGAGGCCCCTTCCCTGTCCTGCAACCCCCAGCCCAAAATCCCTACAGCTCTTCTCCAAGGATCCCCAGTCTCCAGCTGGGCTGGGGGCTCCATGCCTCCCCTTTCTTCCAGGTCTTCACTCAGACAGGTTTCTGGACAGACCCCTCCAACACGCTAACTGCTGGTGGATCTGCCCTCTGCCACTCACTCCACTCTGCCCTCGAGAAGGAGTGACAAGCGCAGAGACACCGAGGCTCACGCAGGCCTGAGCGCTCCAGGGCTGAAAGGTGGCCAGAGCGGCTGCAGTCAGCTGGACGAGCCTGAAGGAGGCCACGGGGAGGCGCAGAGGCCAGACCCTGCAGCATCTTACAGGAAGGCGTCTGGATTTCCTCCAAAGAGCAGCGGCTTAAAGGAGAGCTTCGTGGTCTGATTTACTCTTTTAAAACAGTGCCCAGTGGAGAGTGGATTAGAAAGAAGAAAGAGTGGGGACAGGGAGATGTTAGTGGTGAAAAGACAACCACAGAACCCCAGACAAAGCACAGCGGTAGCTGGACCACAGTGGTGACGGCAGAGCCGGAGAGAGAGACGGTTTCAGGATGACTTAAACGACAGAGCTGGTGACACTCGCTGACGGACTGACAGGCACATGAGTGGGACGGAGGAATCGAAGATGACTGCCAGGTTTCTGGCTTGACTAGATGGTGCATAGTAACCCCACTTATTTAGACGGGGAAGATTAAGGAGGAGTTTTTTGAGAGGGGCGATCAGTAGCTTTATTTTGAATATGGTAAGTTTGAGATGCCTCTAGATATCCAAGTGAAGATATCAATTAGGCAGTTAAATATATGAATCTGGAAATCTGGAGAGAGGCCAAGCCTACAAATATAGGAGAGAGGCCATTTTAGGCCAAGCCTAAAAATGTAGAAGCCACAACACCTCGATGGCCCCAGGAGATTACCTTCTGAAAGAGGAGAGACAGAAAAGATGGCCTCAGATTTAATCTGATGCATTCTAATAACTTAGGTTGGGTACAGAAAGAGGGACTAGCAAAAGAGGCAAGAAAGCAGAAGCTAGAAATGTAATTTCTAGTATTCTGGAGGTATTATAGCAGCCAGCATACCGTGGTATTATAACAGCCAAAAAATAAAGTGTCTATATAAGAATAGTCAAGGATGCTTCTGAGAGGTTAAGATCAAGAAAGTGAACTTGCTCAATATTAGCATAGCCTCTCCAGCTTTCTTACAGTTGCTGCTTGCATAATACATTTTCTCCCATCCTGTTGCTTTCAAACTATTTTTATCTTTGGATTTAGTTGCATCTTAAAAAAAAGAAAAACCCGCTCTGACAGTCTCTGCCTTTGAGTGTATTACATAATCCATGCGCATTTAACGGTGTCGCTGATACAGCTGGATGCACCTCCGCCACCTCCTTTGCTATATGCCCCTTGTCTTTCCACCTCGCCAGCCCCTTTATAACGCGTTCTGTGATGTTAAGTTAGTGGTATGTGCTTGAGGTCTGGAAGCACAGAACTCTTTGTTGGCCCTGGCAAGAGCAGAGGCAGAAGACCTCTGGAGTGAGCTGGAGACAGCGGTTAATAAGGAATGCAGGTGGTGAGTGCAGCTACCTCGGCAGAGGAGGAGCCCGGGGAAGGAATCAGTAGTTACAGCGCGCGTGTTTCTTTTTTTACTCAGAGGTTTCCGTGCTGAAGGGATCTGTTCAGGAAAGAAGAGAAAAGCAATGATCCTGGAGGAGGGACCAGATCTCTGAAGGAGCAAAGTCCTTAGAGAAGCAAAAGGAGATGGGACCCTCACCAGCTTACCCCCGGGATGACTCTGAGTTGGACCCTGATGGAAATGTGACGGGAGAGGAGTTTAATCAGAAAGAACAGCGAATGCAAAGGCAGGAGACGGGACAGAGCCTGTGATGTCTGAAGAAGCTCGGGGGGCCTGGGCAAAGGGGGGTAAGGGGAGGCAGGCAAGAGGCCTGCAACACTCCAGGAGGGAGCACAGCCCTGGAGGACTCGGGCCTCCTCTGGGAGGACCTCTGCAGCCCGGAGCGCACGTGTCGGAGCCACGGACGGAGAACCAACCACAGGTTCCAAGCTGATAATCCAGTGCACGCCCTCTGCGGGCAAAGACAAGCCACCACCTGCTGTAAAAGGTCAACACAGCAAGAGGCCTCATCTGGTTTACAACTTTAAGAATCAACAGCCCCTTCATGTAGGCATTTCTGCCTTCACAGACTAAAACAACTGAGCTAAAGGATATAAAACACTTAAATCTTTATGAACCCCCCCCAAATGAATGAATGAACTCAAAGATTACAGCTTACAGGCTCATCACTTCAAACACCAAAGAGAAAGCTCTATCCTTTTAAAATGATTTTTTAAACACTTATAGTTATCTCAAAAAGTTATACTTGTTATAATCCAAATTCTTCCCCTTCCAGTTTTATTGAGCTATAATTCCATCCCTAGCACTGTAAATGTTCAAGGTGTTCAACACAGCGATTTCACTTACATACATCACGCAATGATTACCACAATAGGTTTTTTAAAAATTATTACTGTTGAAGTTCTTTATTTGTTGAAAAAAATGTTAAGTTACAGTCAATTTCCAACTCACCACTTTTCTATATAGAGGTGTTGTATGCAAATAGAAGATTTTCTAACGCAAACAGCTGCTGACATGTCACAAACACAGCTTCCCTATGAGCCACAATGGTGGCGGCTGAGCCGCCCGGTCGTGTCCGACTCTTGCCACCCCGTGGACTGTAGCCTGCCACGCTCCTATGCCCATGGGATTCTCCAGGCAAGAACACTGGAGTGGGTTGCTATTTCCTTCTCCAGGGGATATTCCTGACCCAGGAATCGAACCCGGGTCTCCTGCACTGCAGATGATTTACCAGCTGAGCTATGAGGGGAGCAACAATATACACATGCTCTGTCATGCCCAAAGTAAGGCCCCTTCTTTTAAATTAAAAGCTACACTTGGGCTAAGAAATCAATAGAAATGCCAATGCCTACATGGCAGGAATCCATAAGGCTCGAGCAACTGATCCAGAGCATTTGGAAAACAGAGCGATGCCAACTTGGATGGCAGAAGGTCTGGTCCTGCCATTTCCCCTGAATCAGCCAGGACCCTTTTAAAACCACGAGTCCCTTCCAAATTAATTAGCTCATCAAACTGAAATGAAAAGCAGTTTTACAACCCAGCAAAATCTCATCATTAATGCATTTTAAATGGCCTGTGCCGCCAGTGAGTGAAGCAGTCTCAGGCTTCAGTGAAACCTCCTGTCACTGTTTCTAGCCCTCGCTGCTCTAAGCCCCAGGTACTGAGAGACGTGACAAGACACCATGCATGATGAATCACGCAGCAGGTACAGAGTTCACCCCAAACACAGCTTCCTGCAGCTGACTCCTGCTTTACATACTCAACACGGAACACACTGTTAGCAGAGGCCTCTGCATCACACTGGTGGCTCAGAGGTTAGAGCGTCTGCCTGGAATGCTGGAGACCCGGGTTCAATCCCTGGGTCAGGAAGATCCCCTGGAGAAGGAAACAGCAACCCACTCCAGTACTCTTGCCTGGAGAATCCCATGGAGGGAGAAGCCTGGTAGGCCTACAGTCCATGGGGTCGCAAAGAGTTGGACACGACTGAGCGACTTCACTTCACTTCACTTCACTGCATCACACTGTCTTGATTACAAAACCAAGCAGCTCGAGCAATCTTACAAAGTAAAGTTGCAGACTTTCATGTTGAGATATGGAACTAGAAGCGTTTTTTACTAACATGCTTCAGAATTCTGGTGTGAGAATGAAATATAGGCGTTTATCAGGCATGCATGGACCTTCTATGAATTTCTGCTAGCCTAAGCTAAAAATGCCACATTTAATTAAACTGCATTTTATTTCACGAAAGTTATCCAGAAGTAAAAACGAGGACTCCTTCTGGGTCTGCGTGTCCTCAGTCAAGTCCGACTCTGTGTGACCCTGTGGACATTATTCTCGGTCTACTTGCAAACTAATCCCCCAAAGCCCTTCTTAAGTGAGATGCAGGCTTTACTCCGAGAATTACCCCCACTTCTAAACAGTGCTTAGATTTCTGAGGGGTTTGAAGGTGGACCCTTCAGTTCATTTTGCAACCCTGCCCTGATTCACCAAGGCCCCACTGAGACTCTAGAGAGAGGGTGCCAGGAAACAAAGCAGTGGCCAAGCTGGGCTTCCACAGGAGGGCTGGCATCCCCAGACCCAGGGACAGTCAGGACCACCAACGGGGCCGGCACCCCCAGACCCAGATACAGCCAGGACCACCAGCGGGGCCGGCACCCCCAGACCCAGATACAGCCAGGACCACCAGCAGGACCAGCACCCAGACCCCAGAGACAGTCAGGACCACCAGCGGGGCCGGCACCCCCAGACCCAGGGACAGACAGGACCACCAGTGGGGCCGGCACCCCCAGACCCAGGGACAGCCAGGACCACCAGCGGGGCCGGCACCCCCAGACCCAGGGACAGCCAGGACCACCAGCGGGGCCGGCACCCCCAGACCCCAGGGACAGTCAGGAATACTGGCAGCTGCTGGACTCCACTTCCCCAGGGCACAGTGACATCAAACCGGGGCATTTGTGGGTCACAGTGGGAGGTATTTTTAATGCATATATATGGAATCCAGAAAAGCTGGTGTTGATGAACGTATTTGCAAGGAAGGAATGGAGACGCAGATGCCGAGAGTGGACTGTGGACGCAGCGGGGAGGGACCGAGGGCCACAGAAGGGGAAGGGGGCATCGACACGCGTGCACCATCAGAGTCAGGTGGACGGCTGCGCAAGCTGCTCCGCAGCCCCGGGACCCGGTCTGAGATGACCTGGAGGGGGGTTCCAGGGAGGGGAGGGCGGTTCCGGGGGCGGGATGTGTGTGTGATTACGGCTGATTCGCCCTGCTGTATGGCAGAAACCAACGCAACGTCAGAAAATGTTAAAA
>SJYT01055450.1:219026-279193 GCA_006410635.1 Cephalophus harveyi
AGCCAGGACCACCAGCGGGGCCGGCACCCCCAGACCCAGGGACAGCCAGGACCACCAGCGGGGCCGGCACCCCCAGACCCAGGGACAGCCAGGACCACCAGCGGGGCCGGCACCCCCAGACCCCAGGGACAGTCAGGAATACTGGCAGCTGCTGGACTCCACTTCCCCAGGGCACAGTGACATCAAACCGGGGCATTTGTGGGTCACAGTGGGAGGTATTTTTAATGCATATATATGGAATCCAGAAAAGCTGGTGTTGATGAACGTATTTGCAAGGAAGGAATGGAGACACAGATGCCGAGTGGACTGTGGACGCAGCGGGGAGGGACCGAGGGCCACAGAAGGGGAAGGGGGCATCGACACGCGTGCGCCATCAGAGTCAGGTGGACGGCTGCGCAAGCTGCTCCGCAGCCCCGGGACCCGGTCTGAGATGACCTGGAGGGGGCTTCCAGGGAGGGGAGGGCGGTTCCGGGGGCGGGATGTGTGTGTGATTACGGCTGATTCGCCCTGCTGTATGGCAGAAACCAACGCAACGTCAGAAAATGTTAAAAAAAAAAAACCTGAAAACTAAATAAGTACGCCACCACACCAGGGCCTGTCCTGGGCAAGCTGAAATCCACACTTACCCTCCTTGAAAATGGCCCTGCGAGCAACGTGCGGCATCCCCGCTAAGTGCTGGGCACTAGGGATCCAGGTGGACTCAGTCTACTCCCAGCTTCGGGCGTGGCCCCGTCCTGACTGGCAGGCAGCCCGCCAGTTGGCCATGACCCCTGTCCCCTGCACTGGCAGGCGGGTCCTTAACCACTGGGCCCCCCGGGAAGCCCTGCCGCTGCTGCCTTGAATCAGAGGGCGCGTGCCCGGGTGTCCCTCTGGGGATGGGGCCCATCCTCTGGACGGGGCTTGTTTCTCGAGGATGCCACCGTCGTCTGCACCCTCGGTCCTGCTGGGGGTGAACCCTCAGCCCCACCCCCTGCCTGCCTGGCCGCCCTGCGTCGCCCAGCTCCCGGCTGTGATCGAGGGGTGCAATCAGCCCCCTGTTCCTAGCTGTGCAGGGCCCTGCTCTTCCACGACCCCCAGGGGCCTGGGCCCACGCCGTGCCCCCACACACTGCTGGGTGGGTCCCCGTTCTCAGCTGGCACCTCGTCCACAACCTGGCCTGAAGTGAGACGAACGGGAGGGACGGTCTGCTGGACAACAAACCAGGTGGGTGAGCGCGGTCCCAAGGGGCCACGCCAGGGCAGCCTGCCCCCTTCACGAAGGGGTACGGTTGGTGGAAGGGCACGTTTTAGGGGAAGCAGGTTTTCTTGGAGACAGTGCAAGGCGGGGTCAGGGGGCTGATGGCTGGGCTGTTCCAACTGACCGTGTCAACCGACCCAGGGAAGCTCCTCCGGCAGTCACATCATGCCCCTCGCCCCATGAACGTGCCCCGTGGCTCTCACTGCAAATCCAAGCACGACGTATCATACGCATACGGCTTCACCGCTATCACCAGCGTCACCATCAACCATCTAGAACTGTCCCCCGCACCTCAAACCTGCCTCTTCAAGTTCAAAAATGTCAACCGCTGCTGAGTTGGTCTGTGGCTCAGGGCATGTGAGAAACGCACCTAGCAATTAGATGACCTGAACCTTTATCTTTTAATCTGATTTGAGGCATTTCCCCCACCTCCCCTAACAGGATGTGGGTTTCCTGGAAATTGTAACGGCAACACGGAAATCACATTCTCTTCTCTGAGAAGAGCTGGAGCTTCAGCTGAGCCACGTTTATTCCAATTATCATTTGTTTTTCAAGTAATTTGGCTGTGCTTTTAAAAGCATTCGTGTAGAGCAGTTTTTAATTTAATAAGACTAGAACTTGAGACCAAGGGCTTTTCAAAATAAGGCAGGATTAGGAATGTGCGGAAGGCAACTTCCACACAGCCTGGACCGGTCCCCCGCAGCTGTCTGCTCTCGCAGCCCGCCAGCCCTGGACGACAGTGGCAGGCCTTGAGTTAGGTCGTGCGGTGCAGGTTTAGTGAACTGATGCTCTTTATGAATTATTTGAGACAAGAGAACATTTCAAAACGGATGAAGAGAGTCAAGCAAGGCTGGTGGCTGGGATGACCCCTGGCCCGCGCAGGGGTCAGAGAGGACCGGATGGAAGTCGCCCCCCGTCCCGGTCACCCAGCTGTGCATGGGGGCCACCCGGTACGGACAGCCCACCGCACCCAGCGCTGCACGGGGGCGGGGCGGTGGGCTGAGCTCCGCCGAGCGGCGCCGATAAACAAGATCCCTCTGAAGCCTCCGCTCAGAGGCAGGGACCTGCCATCTCAGTTCAGAGGTCGGATGCTTGCCCAGGCAGATGGCAAGGTTCCTCCCCAAGCCCCCTCCTCCTGCGCAGCGCAGAGCTGGCCCTCCGGACATCCCCCGCTGGACGGCCTGGGAGGCTCCGACAGGCCTGCAGGGGGTGAAGCTGGCTGTTTCCCTCTCCCCCTGTCCGCATGGGGCATCCACTCTGCGTCCCCAGGGCCCCGGGCTCCGCACCCAGCCGCCCGTGCCTCTCCCTGCAGGTCGGGATGCTTCCCGCACTTGCTGACCTCTGGATGGCTCTCTGTCCCCCTTGGAGGCCTGCAGTTCTTCCAGCAACTATCACAACTCCCCTCGACCAAACACTCAAGGAGAGCCCTGCTTCTCTGCTGGGACCCCGAGGGAGCCGGGGCTCGAAGCTGTAGCTCTGAGAGCACCGCCTGCTCCCAACGCTCCCCCGCTCTCCTGGGGGGTCCGCCGCTCCGCCAGCCCCCGCTGGGTGCGGCCACAGCCCAGGGGACCGGCTGGAGGCCTCGGCAAGGGCCGGAAGCCTCTGGAGTCCTCAGCCGCCAGCTTTATAAAATGAGGAAATAGTGTGTGGGTTAGTCGCTCAGTCGCGTCCCACTCTCTGCGACCCCATGGACCGTAGCCGTCAGGCTCCTCTGTCCAAGGGATCCTCCAGGCAAGGATACTAGAGCGGGTTGCCATGCCCTCCTCCAGGGCATCTTCCTGACCCAGGGGTTGAACCCAGGCCTCCCACATTGCAGGCGGATTCTTTACCATCTGAGCCCCCAGGGAAGCCCTAGAAAAGCAGTTACCTGTCTGTCCTTAATTGTTTGGAAGGCTTGGTACTAAATGTGAAAGGACTGTGGAGGCGGCCTTTCCTAAGACTCTTCCATCACTGATGGGTCGTCAAGTCTCAATCACTGGGATGACTGGCCAGTGCAAAAGGAGCTCACCTGGAATGAACCCCCAAATTAAACTCGCGGACCTGAATGGGTACAAATTACACAAAGCTTCCTTCTAAGAGCTCTCTGCAGGCTCACAAACGGCTCTTTCTCCTGTAACAAGAGGGAAGTGGGTTGGCCAAAGGTCCCCGCGGTGTCTGCACGTGGCGAGGCCGTGTGGCCGCCTCACCCAGGGCTGACTTCCCCACCGCAGCTTCCCGTGCAGCGACCCTCCCCTGGGCTGAGAACACAGCGCCTGGCAACGGCGCCTGCTGCCCGGGACCACCGCGGAGGGCGCCCAGCCAGCGCAGCCCTGCCTGCAGAGGCCCTGGAGGCTCTCGACAGAGGTCACGAGGACGCCACGAGGCTGATCTCAGCGCTCCCGCGGCCGTTAGCGTGGCCAGCCTCCTCTCCGGCAGTGAACGCTTATGAGGCTTTGGTGAGAGCTTTCGCCTCCGCCATATCCTCCCCAGACAGCTGGTCTCCTGGACGTCGGGCCTCACTTCCAGCTGCCAGCATCGCTGGCCGATGGCTTGCCTGCCCCGCTCCCCCTGCCGTTCTTTTACGTTGATTCTAAATACATGAGAACCTTCGCTTCATCTTTACTACCGTTATAATCACACTTGTGAAAGAAAAAAACTGTGCTCTTTTGCCACATAGTTACATAATCATGGGCCAACTAAAGGGCTAATAAGAAATACAGGCTCCGATTTCCTATCCTGTTAGACTGACTGCTATCGTCTGCTGCGGTTACAAACACGCGTGTTTATGGGGAATACGCTAAGAGATCTCTGGGCAGACGGCCGCTCTCCCTCCGTGACACCACCGGAAGGAGACGGACCCTCTGTCTCGCTTAGTGGCGTCCAAAAAGTATGACAGCCACATATGTAATGTAAATTTTTGTAGCAGCCACCTTAAAAAATGCACACACAAAAAACAGATGAATAAACTTAACAATTCATTTTATTTAACCCCAGATACTATCATTTCAACGTTAAACATTAAAATAACATTAAATAATAAAAACATTAAAATCGTTTGCCTTCTTTTTTCATCCTGAGCCTCTGAAGGCCAGCACAGGGCTCAGCTAGAACACAGCTCCATTCCAGCAGACCAGGGCGCAGCTCTCAGTGATCACTGGCCTCCAGGGCCCTCAGATCAGACAGAGCAGGTCGAGGGGCAAGCTCCTGGACGAGAGGCCGCTGCTGCTGATGCCTGGTTGCTCAGGCGTGCCCGACTCTGTGCGACCCCATGGACTGCAGCCCACCAGGCTCCTCTGCCCGTGGGATTCTCCAGGCCAGAACACTAGAGTGGGCTGCCGTGCCCCTCTTCAGGGGATCTTCCTGACCCAGGGAGCGAACCCAGGGCTCCTGCATTGCAGGCGGACTCAGAGGACCCTGCTGCATTTAACCCCCTCCCCTAACCTCCTTTGAACATTTCCAGTCTGGCGCATTTTCCAAAGGAAGCACGCAGCCAACGTCATCACGGAACTCGGGAATCAACGGCTGCAGGAAGGGCTGCCGTTCATAAAGGCAGGCAAAGTCAACACAAGCGTCTTGGGAAGACATTTTGTGGGTCTTACACTTTTAAAAATTACAAATGAACATCCTTGCTAAAAGGTTTACTCACCCTCCTATCACCCCCAAAGTCACACTATACACAAGGAGAAAAGCGAGACTGATTAGCCTCCAAAAAACAACAAAAAAAGGGAAGGGAGGTGTTTCTGAAGAGAGAAATAAAAAACGGCCCTGATCAGATCTCCACGATAAATGACCAGGATGAATTATCTGGTACTATTTAAGTGACCTCACTCGTCTGATACTATGTAAGAGGCTGTGATGGGTGCCAGAACACAGGCATGACTTGAAAAGGGATTGAAAACTAAGATTTCAACCAGGTAATTTGTGACCAGTGATGACGTCCCCCCCCACCTTGGGGTTACTAAAAGCATATTTTACTTGGAGGTTTAGAGGTTTAATACATGCAAATTACAGTTGCATTTCACCTAGTCGATACAAATTAACTTGCTCAGTCAAGATAACCACTTTGAAATAATTTGTTGCCCTGAAGGCCACAGAATTGCACTATTTATAGCGCTGCAATACCGATCAGACCAAAGCCAGATGACAGCCTCTTCTGACCTGTGGCACAGAAATCATACATGCCAGGCCCCTTTGGATACTGACATGGCCATCCCACAAAGGATGACCCGGACTGCAGCCTCGCCAGCCGCGGCTTCCTCACAAAACTCCAGATGCGTCCCTCCCCCTCCGGAGAAGGAAACGGGCAGCCTCAATAGAAGTTTGTAAACTGCAGAGTACCTGGTTTCCCTATAGTTTCCTATAGCTCACACAGGAAAGAATCTGCCTGCAGTTCAGGGGACCTGGGTTCAATCCTTGGTCAGGAAGATCCCCTGGAGGAGGGCATGGCAACCCACTCCAGTATCCTTGCCTGGAGAATCCCATGGACGGAGGAGCCTGGTGGGCTGCAGTCCCCGGGGTCGCAGAGTCAGACACAACACAGGACTAACACCACTACTGCCTGAATACCTGGCGTCCTCATTAAAACCCTGGAATGAACTTTCGGGGAAAGCTGACTGGCACTGAAGACACTTACTTGGAAGGGGGCTTTCTCTGGGAAAGAAAGAAAAAAAAAACTTCTTTACTGTGATGGGATTGGTTTTGCAAGTCCTAAATACACTTTGACCAAGTGGATTCAAAGGAAAAGCATCTCAGCGTCCAGGCCCTCGGGTTCCAGCTCCCGGCTTCTGGGGAAGGGGAGCTGCGGAGCTCCACCCAAGTGCAACAGTTCACGGCCACACTCACTGCTTCTCCACCGTTGGTGAAAAATCCTTATTTATCCAAAACTTGATTCATTCAATCTTGCCGAATTTCCACCAGATCCCAGGCTTGATGAATCCATGGTTCTATGGCTACTAATAAAACACCAGGGTTCAGCTAGTCCTTTACAAGATTCTTACAGAACACACAGCTAACAGCTTCATTTATCTGGCCAAGATCTGGCACAGAATATGTACTTCTTCAATTATTACATTCATCTTTAATTTTCAATCTGGTTGAAAGTCATCTGTGCTGCCTTTTACATGCAGATTCAGAGAGCTTTAAAAAATCTCCATGATGGCAACTTTTGACCATTTCAACTCCTAAGAAAAGAAGTCGTAAATACATGAATTGAAATTTACATCATTACTTTTTGAAAGATTATTTTTGGGCTTATCAGTTTACTTCTCTTCAGAGGCAGTGTGTGCCCCTTAAGTCATCTGAAAAACTGCTGGCATCTTCTGAATGTTATCCTCTGTCAGTTTTCCACATATTGTGCCATTCTAAACGCAAACCTTTAAAGAGCTGTATAGCCGCTTGAGCGGAGCCTCTGTAAACAAATGTCACATGTTCTTCATAATTTGACAAATGACAGATTTCATATTGCTGACAACCTGTCACTTCTGCAATCATTAGTCCTGTACCTGAATCTGTGACTTTCATTCACTGGTAGATCTTTGGGAACAGTCTGCCCTGAGCCAGCATGGCTGGGCCCTGGGTCACCCACAGCATGCAGCCTGGCCTCCCGGACCCTCATGGTGCCAAGGGGCCGCCATCGTGTCTTTGAAATCTCTCCTTCCAGGGAGCCTTTCCACATTTCAGACAAAGAATATCGGCATTAACCACCTGCAGACCTGGGTCCACATTCTAGCTCTGCCTGTTAGGTGCTGATGACCTTAGATCGCGGCTTCGTGCTCCCCTGGCCGTGATTCCGCCCCTCCCCTTACACAAGGGTAATGATTTGCTCCGCAGGGTTGCCGTGAGTCCAGTTTGATAGCAGAGGGAAAGGGAAAGAATCCGGCTCTCAGAAGCCCCACAGACGTCAGCCTCCTTCCTTCCATTCCCCTTAGACGCACAAGGCTTTCTAAACTAAAGGGACACTCCGGCTTTGAAGCAAAGAGACAGAGAAACATCTTAAACAGCCATGTGAAATGATTTGGAATTATACGTAAAAAGGGCTGCTCTAACCTGAGCGCCTGTCCCCAGCTGGGGTCCCTAACACACGACCCGTTTTGGTCGACGGTGAGGTTACTGTCCGGGCTGTCCCTGGAGCTGAGAAAGCAGCTCCACCAGCCCTCAAACAGAAGCTCAAGCCCCGGAGGGGGGAGTCCGCCCCCCGGGGTGATTCCCTCCAGAAGAACCGCAGGCTCAGGAAGGAGCAGACGCGGTGGGCACCACAGCGCAAGGCGCAGAGCTGGGGGTCACACGGGCACCTCGTTCAAAGCCCACAGCCGCTCCAAGACGCGGCCGCGACCGCCTCCTACGTCCAGCGAAGAGACCCGGGCCGTTCTCTGCCGCGACCGAGGCTCGGCTCCGCACCGCGGCCCCGACCGCCCCCGGACCGCCTCAGCCTGGCGGGGGCCTGCCTGGGCCCCCGCGCCCCGCCGCCTCTCCTGGGGCCGGACGCGCCCCGCTCCAGGCTTCGGGCACCCCGAGCCCTGGCCCCGCCGCCCGCTCGGGCCAGCGCCTGCAGGGCCGCCGATCACGGACACCCCGTGGCGCCACGGCCCGCGGGCCAGCTCCGTTTCTGGGCTGCTCCGCCTGAGCCCCCGAGGGGCGACCAGGGGTGCTGAGCGCTGCCCCCAGGGCTGCTGGGGCTCTGCCTCCTCCGCGGAGCCCTCAGGAGCTGCCGCTGGAGCAGGGCCCGCAGCCCCCGGCGCCTAGTCCCCACCTCCAGGCAGCCCCCCGGGCCTCCTCTCTGGGCACAGAAAGAGCCTCCCGGCCCTGCAGAGCGGCTGCTGCAGGCCTCCTGGCAGAGCCAACAAGCCGAAACCCTTTCCACACCGTCCCCGTGTGGAGTCTGCAAATTCAGCCCCGACGCGGCCGTGAGACTCAGCTCCCGAGGAAGTACCTGACAAGCGGCCCAGGAGGAGGGCCCTGGGCCCCGAGGCTCCCTCGCCGCCACCCTTCAGCGTTTCCAGGTGTGTAACAGGGAAAGCGTGTGCTCGTCAAGGGTATTTGTAACGCTACTTTGGCTTTCAGTTACTTCAGCAAGCGAAGTATCATGAGCCAGGTCCTGTAGAAGCATCAACACTAAAAAGCTCACAGCAGAGGTGGCAGAAAGAACAACCCAGAAGCCTGTGATGAGAGGCAATGGAGAGGCACGCCCAGGGAGCTGCGGGCACCCGGAGGACAGCCACCATTCCCAGCCTCGACGTCCACAGAAGCTTCCTGAAGGTGAATGTCGCTCAGTCGCATCCAACTCTTTGCGACGCCATGGACTATACAGTCCATGGGATTCTCCAGGCCAGAACACTGGAGTGGGGAGCCTTTCCCTTCTCCAGCGGATCTTCCCAACCCAGGGGTTGAACCCAGGCCTCCTGCACTGTAGGAGGTTTCTCTACCGTCTGAGCTACCAGGGAAGCCCAAGAACACTGGAGTGGGTAGCCTATCCCTTCTCCAGCAGATCTTCCCAACCCAGGGGTTGAACCCAGGCCTCCCACATTGTGAGCAGATTCTTTACCAGCTGAACCATCACAAGACAAGTGAAATACCTACAGCCAAAGTTACTGCATTCTCTGCTGAAGAGAGGCAATTAAAGAAATTCTATGAAAAGTTATCTTTGCCAAAGAAACAATCCTATGTCCAAAAATCAGGAATGAATTTACCTGCCCCTCTGCTTCACAAAAGCAATTCATCTTAGCTCCTTTCGATAATCTCTTTATGCCTGAAATTGCTAGGGTTGGGTCTGTTTCTTAAATCATAACCCGCTGTTCCCTTACTGATGACATCCTCCTCTTCTTTCTGACTTTTCATGTCAATTACGGATTGAAGGTACTCTCATGTTCTAATGTATGGAGATCAGAAGCTAAGTAGATTTGCCCAAAGAGGTAAATCCTGAAAAGAATCACACAGAAACAGCAAACTCTAACACTCCCACCCACACGGAAAGCCTTACAATAAAAAACCCAGGGCAATGATGCATTACTTAATAAAACCTTTTTTCCCCCCAAATTCCAAATTTTACAACCAATTACAAGTCTATTAAGCAAAATCAATAGGTGAAATAGAAAGGAAGAGCCGGTTAAAATAGCTACTGTAAGTTACTTTTATTCTTAGACTTATTAGACCATTATCGCTTCTTCAAAAAAAAATCATAATTTTGAAAAACAAATCAGTTCTTTATACAATTCCTCATTTCTCTTAAAAATAAGTCTCAACACCTGTCAGTGGGGTCTTATTATTAGAAAATAAACTCTCTCCATACATGTAAGTATGAAAAGAAATAAGAAAATGGCTTTTGGCAGAAACCATAGAATTATCCCATTTCCTGTCTTGGTTGTAAATAGCAATTTACCTAAATGGGTGAAAATAAACAGCTTTCAGATGTTGACTCTGCGTCTTATACAGAAAAGAAGTGGAGCTTGCAGCTGACCCATGATGAGGTACAAGGTCACCACGTTTGAGAATGTGACGAAAATGCCATAGAAGCCTTCGACATATCTCATGTCAATTAAGAAATAAGAAGTTGCTCAAATAATATAAATGTTCTGGAACACTTTTCTGGATGAAGTAGAAAAGGTCTTCCCAATGAGAATTTCTCTCTCCCTATTAAAATCATCTCAGGTTAAGTGATAAAATGAGTGGCCAGTGGTGGACAATTAGGGCCACCTTATTTGGTTGGAGCACAGTCCTAACAATATTGAAGCCGAAGGGACCACCGAGTCTCCAATTTCGCAGACGGAGGTTACGCCCTCTGGGGCCAAGCTAGGGACCCAGCCCTTCTAGGGGACCTCTTCCTTTACCGTTAGGTGAGGTCATAAGAACGGACCTCTTAGGGTACCTGCCTCTTCGGATCATCCAATGTCAGGTACGCCAGCGTTTCTCAGCCTGTGCTGACTCGCTGAAGTGGAAGGAAGGAAGGAAATGAGGTACATTCCTGGTAAAATAAAGGTACCCTCAGTGAATCGAGACGAAACTTGGTACGGACGTTCAGTGTCCGCAGGAAAAATTGTTCGGACCCGCACAACGTCTAGGATCCCTCTCCTCCACTTAATCTCCGGCCTAGGGCTGTTCAGTTTGGGACTTGTTTTGTCTTTCGTAGGAAAGTGTTGTAGATCCGACACTGTCCGTGGACCTTCCGTTATACGTGGTCACTTTTGTCGACTTACCCTCCCTACGTTGGCTCTCCCTGACGACAAGTTTACAAGAAATTATGTGCGAAGTGCGGTAGAAACGCACACGATTCAACGAAGTCAGTACAGTTGACAAGTGCTGGGGTACCTGACATCGGGTGGTCCGAGGAGACAGGTACCCTGAGAGGTCCGTCCTTCTGACCTCACCCGACGGTACGGGAGGAGGTTCCACGGTGGAAATTTACTTATGTTTTGTAAAATTCTGTAATTTTTTTTACGGTGACGATGTCTTTTTGTTGAGTTTTCCTCCCCTGATGGCAGGTTATCAGGTTAGTATCTGTACAGAACACAGAAATGCAGAAAACAGAACTAAAACTATATTCACAGATTAAAGGAAGCTTATTTTTCTCACTGAATGAGGAAGGGGGGATTTCATTTTTAGAAACCTCCACTATGGCTTTCTTCTTTTTAGCTGAGTTTTTCAGTTTTCTAATAAGAGAACATGGAGCCTGTAGTAGCTTCTGTCCTCCGAGCAAAGGGAAGGGGAGAAAGCTCGTCACTGAGGCAGAGCCATCAGCTTCACTGGTAAAGGAAGCCACTGTTTCCTGCGCCAAGGGCCTCGCAGGTAACGAGTAACTTGCACCAAGCGCGCTTGGCCAGGCTGCCCCAGACTCTGCTTCTGACACCTGCTCGTCAGTTCCAGACGCTGGAAAGCCCTCTGCCCAGAAATGTGCGTTCCTGCCTGGACTTTGGGCCACACTCCCGGCTTTTGATAAATGCAGTAGGTCCCGACGGCTGCTTTCCTGATGATAAACACCACCCCTTCCACCCCAAATTAGGAAGAGTAGCCGAGAGAGGCGAGCCCTGTGCGTGCCGCGGCTCAGAAGCACTCACGGAGTCCTCGGAGGGCAAATCATGTTCCTAAAGACTTGCAGAAGTCTCAGTCAACTGGTTAAATGAAAAATAGGCCAGAGGTCGGATGAAGTCAGAAAGGCACTGGTGGGGACGGGGTCTTGATTTTCGCCTGGGGGGGATCCAGCACGCGGTGCAGCCCCTCGATCCACAGAGGCTCAGGCTGCAATTCTGAGCTGGGACTGTCTAATGAGCATGAAAGCGAGTGCGCTCACGGCCCCAGACGCCCCTCTGCACCCCTCCCGGGGATGGGCGTGTTAACCAGAAAGCATGCTTTCAGAAGTGTGCACTCTGCCTGCCTACACACCTGAGTGGCGTAAGGTTACAGCAAAATGTAAAAGGACAATTTGGAGTGAAAAAACAGAACATCTAAAGAGAATTTAAGACAAGATGGCACCACACACCTGACATGAATAAACTGCTGTAGTGAGATACTAAATTTGGGGGATGGAAAAATTACAAATGGCAATTCACAGAGTTACTCATATTTACTGCCCAACAAAATGAAGCAAGTAAAAGCACCTGCTAAGAAAAACTTTCAGAAACTAAATCCAAGATGCTACTCATCACGTGTTTCTTGCATAGAAAGCACTGGGAAATAAATAGCAGTTACTTTCCTACTCAGGAAAGAGAAACTTTAAAAGTTAATCACAACTAAATTAATCTTCAAGTACAGTCTCTGGGCATGCTGCAAACAACACACAGATCTTTCAGAAAATGTACCCACGTTTGAACCAAATAACCAAACTCACGGAAAACTTCATTCCTTTTTAAAATTTTCATATGACGCCCCACTAATATAGAAACTACTCATTTTTCATAGACAGTGAAAATGAAGTGTGTTGGTCGCAAAGAGTCGGACATGACTGACACTCACTCATGGGACTCTCTGCGACCCCATGGACTGCGGCCCCCCAGGCTCCTCTGTCCATGGAATTCTCCAGGCAAGAACACTGGAGTAGGCTGACACTTCCCTCTCCAGATGAAAATGAAGATAGAGTCACAATTTTAGCTGTGAGATTATTGTTGGCTTTCTTTTTCCAAACCTTCAATCTAAAACTTCAAAGTATATTATTTAAAAAAAAATGATACAAAATTTGCTTAAATTAAAATGGAAAGTAAACTGGTGGGAGGGAGCATGTTTTTTGTTTGGTTTTGCTACTTGATGTACGTATTATCGGTATTATATTACTTAAACGGATCTCCAACAAATACAAATCATGACAACTATAGTTAAAATTGGTTTGATAAGTTTTACGTTTTCAAAGTTGTAGTTTAAACCAAAGAAGGGTTCATATTTGCAAAACCCCCTGGAAGGAGGGGAAAGTATCAATACAAACTAAGAGAAACAAGAGTTCACGTCGGAGACTTAACTAGGCTTTTTAATCACAAAAGCAATGTGGCTTGCGCCCCTGTAGTGTACAAGTCACATCGTCAGGTGATTCTGAAATAACAGTCAAATTTATAAATTCCTACTTGGGCTTATAATAGTCCAAGAGGCATACCAGCCCCAAGTAAACAGGGCAACAACATACTGCTGAAGACTGTGACAAAGGAAATGCTCCAAAAACGAGACTCACCATTGCTTCCAATCATGTTTTCTTGACAGTTACTCTCTCTGGGTGAGCATCCTGCATCAGCCAAGAGTTCTATCAGAACAGCTAGGACTGAGCAAAAGAAGCCTGCACACGCATCTTCCTGAGCTTTGGCAAAGGGCACAATCTGCTTTGCTCTCTGCCAGCAAAACTTCCTGATGTGAAGAGAGTCATTTCCAATCGGTTTCCAACATTTAAACTTGTGGCTAGGATTCTGGGCCTGCTGCACCGACACAGTGTCGCCCGGCACGTGCGCGCCCCAGTGTCTCTGCGGTGAGAAAACGAATGAGCGTCCTCCGTGGTCAGAGCGCGGGAACGCCGGGCCGCAGGGCTCCCCCACCGTGAGGACACTCTCCTCCCTTTGGGGCTGACGCCCAGGCCGCACCCAAAGGCTCTGAGCAGCAACGGAAGGCAGGCGCCCCCCGCGCCCCCGGTCAAGCCGCTCTCCTCTGCCTCCTCTCGTCCCGCTGGACCGAGAGCTCCGGGTGGCGGCTCAGTGTGAGTCGCAGGAAACTCGAAGCTCCGCTCGCCGCCCCCGGCCCCCAGGGCAGAGCACCAAGAACCGACGGCGCGAGCTCACGGAGGCGAGGCCCCTGACGAAAGTCGCCAAGGTCTGAGCTGTCTCGCAGCCATTCATTCTAAGCCTTCAAAGGAGTGGGGGTTTGCGGCCAACGACCTTGTCAAGGGCTGGCCAGGTGACTCAGTGGTCAAGAACTTGCCTGCCAAGCAGGAGATGCCAGTTTGGTCCCTGGGTTGGGAACATCCCTTGGAGAAGGAAATGGCAGCCCACTCCAGAACTCCTGCCTGGGAAATCCCATGGACGGAGGAGCCTGGCAGGGTACAGTCCATGGGGCTGCAGAGAGTCAGACACGACTGAGTGACTAAAGAACAACAAGCTTCTTATCAACAGAAAATGAAGGCTCTTCATTCCTTCTTCCTTCCTCTCGCTCCATTCCAAATGCAAGAGGAAAAGCAGCGTCTGAGCTCATCCAGGAAGTGGATAATCAGCTCAACGTAAGAGCACACTGGCCGGGTAGATTTCTGACACACAGGTCAGACACAGTGCAAGGACCGCTAAAGGCCACGGTGAATTCCGCTTCCCTCATTCCTGGGGGCGGCCAGGTCCCAAGCAGGGATATGAGAAACAACATGGAACAAGACCCAGCTTTCAACACAGAGGCCCGAAGGAACGCCAAAGTGATGGGACTTCCCTGGTGGGCCAGTGGCTAAGGCTCCACACTCCCAATGCAAGCGGCCTGCGTTTGCTCCCTGGTCAGGGAACTAGACGGCTGACCGGTGGCTCAGATAGTACAATCTGCCTGCAATGCAGGAGACGCGGGTTCAATCCCTGGGTCGGGAAGATCCCCCGGAGGAGGGCACGGCAACCCACTCCAGTGCTCCTGCCTGGAGAACCCCATGGACAGAGACGCCTGGCGGGCTACAGGCCACACGGCTGCAAAGAGTCAGGCATGACTGCAGCGACTGAGCGTGGACGCGCACAGGGAACCGGATTCCACGCGCCACGCTGAGAGCCTGCAGGCCACGGCAAAAGGCCCCGCAGGCCCCGGCGACGGCCAAAGATCCCGCGAGCCCAACTACGACCCAGCGCAGCCATACAACTAAAAAGCAAAAGGGGACCCTCTTAAAAGAGAAAGCAAGTGCTCAGTATGGCAAGAGAGGTCTATGAAGCGGCCGTGACGCTGAATACCGAAGCGGCTTCTGAGCTCACGTCTGCTCAATCACGGGTCTGAACAGGGCAAAACCAGAAAGAACTGCCAAGAAAGGACGTGCCAGGTGAGAGGAGGGCTGTAAGAGTGGAAAGTCTCTCGGGGCCTCTGGGCGGGCAGCTGGTTTGCGTAGCTGGAGTGAAGGCTGGGGGAGGCGAGAGCGAGGGCTTACGTAGAAAGATGATCTCAGGAACCACGCATGACTGTGTTCCACAATACACCAGTGTGAAATCATTCCCCTCCAACTGGCAAGAAAGAAAATACATACAACGCAAAGTGACACGAAATTGTTCACTCAATAAATACACATCCAGTGGCTATTCTAATACCTCCTCTACAGTGAGTGGTTTCACATCTTGAGCTTGGAAGATGCGAAACCTTTTTGAATAAATGATGTCCATCACGGATGAGGTGAGCACCAAGACACGTCATGCGGTAACCATGATGACCGAACACGGATTCTACATGGCCCCTTGGGAACCAGGAGGCTGGCACCCTTACCTGCCACCGGTGAGAGAAGCCTTTTTATTGATAGGAGGAGGTCATCTATGGTAGGCCAGCCCCCACCCCCACCCCCGCAGTGCCGCTGCGATGAGGCCGATGGAAGATCCAAGCTTCAAGGAGCAACGGGAGATGAGACAAACAAACCCCACCAGCAAGGGCAGCACGCTCCTCTCCTCCACCTTCCACTCCGTGTCGAAGGGGAAACGGTTCCTTAACTACCCTCCTTTCCTTTGAGAGATGACAATGTCCCGGGGCATCACGCTGACTGTCAATTAATATGTTCACTTGGGTGGAACAGGTTTGGTCAAACGCTAGTATAGCTGTGATTGACGCTTACAGTCAGTTGACTTGAAGTTCAGCAGATTAGCCCCTATCATGCGGATGGGCCTCAGTTGGTCAGTTGAGGCCTTAAGAGCAAAGACAGGTGTCCCAAGAACAGGGAATTCACCCTCCAGACAGCAGCGTGGAAGAGTCGACATCAGACTCAAGACATCAACTCTTCGCCAGTCTCCAGCCTGAGGCTGGCGGAGTCTATGATTCCAAACAGGCAAGCCTGATGAGCACCCAAGCCAGGTCCTTAAAATCCATCTCTCATTCTCTCTCTCTCTTACATACATGACTGAATGGTCCTGTTCTTCTAGGTTGTTCAGTCAGTAAACCGTGTCGGACTCTGCGACCCCGTGGACTGCAGTTCGCCAGGCTTCCCTGTCCTCCGTTATCTCCCGGAGCTTGCTCAAACTCATATCCAGAGTCAGTGATGCCATCCAACCATCTCATCCTCTATCATCCCCTTCTTCTCCTTCCCCCAATCCCTCCCAGCATCAGGGTCTTTTCCAATGAGTCAGTTCTTCAAATCAGGTGGCCAAAGTACTGGAGTTTCAGCTTCAGCATCAGTCCTTTCAATGAATATTCAGGACTGATTACCTTTGGATTGACTGGTTGGATCTCCTTGCAGTCCAAGGGATTCTCAAGAGTCTTCTCCAACACCACAGTTCAAAAGCATAAATTCCTCGGTGCTCAGCTTTCTTTATGGTCCAATTTTCATATCCGTACATGACTCCTGGAAAAACCACAGCTTTGTCTAGGCGGACCTTTGTCAGCAAAGTGATATCTCTGCTTTTTAATGTGCTGTCTAGGTTTGTCAGAGCCTTTACTCAGGGGCAGCCACAGGACCCCCAGGGACCTTCCCCCATCATTACTCAGGAGTGGCCACAGGACCCCCGGGCCTGCCTCCAGCGGCCCCGTGAAAGTCTGCATGACCACCCAGTCCGTCCCCCTCGCTCTGCCCTGGTGTGACCTGAGGCTCGGGACGTTTTGTCCCTGGAGACAGGGAAGGAGGCAGCGCTCTAAGAGCCGAGGTTGATTCTCCTCCACATGCAGACCCCTGACCAGCCCGACCTCCTGAAGCAAGCGCCCCTCCTCTGCGTGAGCAGACCTCCCCGCGTTAGAGGTCTGTGACCCGGGCCGGATGGCAGCGGTGGCCCCGGGAGCCAGGCGGGCACCCGCGGGAGACCCTGCCCTTTCCCCCTCCCCACGCACCGGGGGTCCCGGGAGGACAGCTCTCAAGACTGCTCCATAAGCCTCTTTTCTGTGTTAGGCGAGGTGAGACCTAACTGCATCTTCCAAGGTGATTACATCTTAGTGCTCCTGGGCCAGGACTCCTGGATTTAGATCTCGCTGAGGAAGCAACGCAAGGCTCCGAAAGAGAACCGCGACCCCAGATAGGAACTCTCAGCGGCGGCGGCGGCAAGAGAGGCCCAGAGTCCCGTGGGAACTGGGGGTCGGGCCGCCCCCATCTGGGGACGAGAGCCGCGGTGCCCGAGGCCACGCAGCTGGCCTGCGTGTGCAGCTGCTTCCAGACACCTCTTCCTGGTGGTCTCAGGGTCCTTCAGCCCCAGGACGGGGCCAGCTGGTCCTACGACGCCGCCCGCTCCTCAGCGAACGCCGCGCCCCGCCAGGCTGGAAGCCCAGGAGAGTCTGGGACCCAGCCATCCTCCCCCACCTTCAAGTCCAGCTCCAAGCCGCCCCCTGCCCTCCCCTGCAGGCCGACTCTGCCTCCAGACCCCGCGGCCGTGGACACGGTCTAGACACCGCCCGCTCGCGACTCCTCACCGTTTCCCTCCATCTCTGATGGAGGTGACGCGCCTTAAAGAGGCCCTGGGGGCCGGCAGGGTCCAGGCTCACCCACACCCCGACACCTCCCACCTGCAGTCCACGGGCCTGGCCTGGGCTCCTCCTTGGCCTGCAAACCTCCTCCTTCTCCAGCTCTGCCTAGTGTAACTCCTGGTCTGTCTTCAGATTTCCAAACAATGGTCGCTGCCTGGATCTCCGGAGTTAAGTCTAGCTCTCGGATGACGTGTTGTCTCAGTCCCACGGACCTCGCCTGTTCGATGCCTGTCATCATCATTTTATATTTATAATTTCATTCCACGCTGCGTGCCTGTCTCTCCCACTGGACTCTAAGCCCCTAGACACTAGGTAAGTGCTAGAAACTGTGCCCAGTGTCCAGCTCGGGGGCAGAGATGTGGCCCGAAATAACGCGCTGAGTGATGAGTCTGTGAACCCCGCGGGGCCCCGGGTCACGCGGAGCACGGACGGCAGCAGGAGCAGCTGGGTCGTGCCCCTTCTCACTCCCACAGCACTCCTCCCGATCGCACTGGAGGGTCCTCAGTGTTTTCAGAAACAATGCTCTCTAGACTCATTTCTCCCCCTTTCATTATCTTAAACGTGATTTTAAAATACGTAAGAGACACAGAAATTGCCACTACTTGATACAGTTAAAAACATTCATTCACTACATCTGGGTAAATTTAAATATTAAAGCTTTTTTGTTCTTTATGTCAAAACACTTTTGTTGACTAACTACAACGTTTGCGAACAGTGCTAGGCATCAGGAATATAAAGCGGAGTAACAGGTCCCCTGCCCTATATGTGATGCAGGCCTTGGAGTCGCATCCAGGTTCATTTGATCACTTTTATGAGAACAAGCTGGAGACACAGTTAAATCAGACTGCTCTCTACTTTCAAAGAATTCAGTCAAGAAGGCAAATAAATGATTAATAAAAAAATTAATTTAACATAGAGTCAGACAAGCTGTACTTGCTCAGGTATATACAGGTTGCTGGCACAGGATCTGAACCTGCCATTTTATTATCTATTCATGAACTAATAATACACGGTTTCCCCTTCTCTCAGGCCATTTTTTCATGACTAGGATGGCCTGTTTCTTTTTTCAAAGTCTGGTAAGATATATTGCCTCAAATACTTAAATGCGTGTACATACAAACGTGTACACGTGTGATCACACACACATACATTCTTTACTTTGACCACTAGACCCAATTATCTTTAATTGGGATCAAGAAGGAGATTTTAATATTTGCTCTGAGGCACTGCTTTTCGAATCTCTTCTTCACAGTTTCTTCGGCTTAGAAAGGTCCCAGTAAATCCTTTAGGTGGTAATTGCTCCTGGTTTTATTTTTTTCCAAGCAGTTTTAATTGCTTTTGCTCTCTTCACATGTGCATTTCATTGCATGAAACTTCACAATGTCGACTGGGATCAGTAGCAGGCAATGCCAGAGGGCAGGGTGAGGGTTATGAACAGATCAAGGAGTAGATCACGCCTTTAACTCTCTGCACTAATTACTTACAGTGAGCTTATTAAAATCAATTGGCTACAGGATTCATACCGAAGAACGATCCAACGCAGAAGGTCCTGGGAGGGCTGGATCCTAGCCAACGCTGCTGGGGACAGCAGGGAGCACCCAGAGGACCCAACGCTGGTCCCAGGCGCGCACCACGGGGGCGCGTCCTCCCGGGCGGAGACGCCGTGCCCCGACCCGGCCCCCTCTAACGGAGACGCGCGCCCTGACTAGACCCCCTCTAGAGAAGATGCGCTCCCTGACCAGACCCCCTCTAAAGGAGACGCGCGCCCTAAGCGAACCCCCTCTAACGGAGACCCCGCGCCCTGACCCGGCCCCCTCTAGAGCACATCCCTGCTGGCCTGGGGCTCCACCTGGAGCCAAATCAACTGGCCACACAGTTCAGAGCAAATCCCTTCCAAACACGACGGCTTCACTCACACCCCGTCTCTTCCTCTCCTTCGGTCGACTCTTCTACTCCTTCTGGATCAACTGCTGCAAAACGGGAAGGACCTACTCAGTTAGCACCGCTGCTGTCTGCCCGGGGCCCGCCCAGGACCGCAGACCTCGGACCAGCCCTGCAGCAGCGCCGCTCACCACGCTCGTCGCCCCGGGCTCCTCCCCACAGGAGCCGACCCTGGGCACAGGGACACGGCTGCCTCGGGAGGCCCGACGCCCGCCCAGCAAAGCCCTGGCCACCGGCTGGGGGGCCCTCTGCGGGCACGCGCGAGGGCTGCTCAGGCTTGCGTCCTGCCCCCGTCTCTCCTGCCCCTGGGGCAGCACGTGCATCCCCAGGGAGCTTCACCCACTCTCCACACCCTCCTCTCGGCCAAAGGCCTCACCGCCCGCACCAGAGCACAGAGGCACCAGGTGGGCACAGTCCTGGGCTCCAGCGCCCCTGCAAGGCCGGCCAGGTTGGAACCACCACCCTGTCCCCCCCGAGGCTCCACCAACCCTGCATGCGCTCGGACCCTGTTGCCCTCACACACCTTCAAAGGGGCGCCCTGCACCCACATCTGCAGACGTCCCCCTCCTGGTGCCGTCCCTCGGCCTAAAGCCTCCCCAAACCCCGTCCTTATGAAAATCAACAAAGGACGACAGTGCCTCCTCCACCGCCGACCCCACTGCACCTCCACGGCCGTCGAGGCGTCTGCTGGCCGGCAGCCTCTGCTTGTTCTCTGCCGCCCTTCGTGCGCTGTGCAGGGACCGACAGACGCGGGTGCGCTGCACGAATGCCGGAAAGAGCGGAACACACGCAGACGCGCAGTGGGAAGGGCTCTGGATCTGATCTGAGAACCCCAGCTTCCAGTCCCAGCCCCGACATCTGCGGGGGGCAGAAGCTGTCCCTGAACTCCCGCTGGCTTCAGTCGTGAGACTAAGTCCTGCCAGGCCTCCCGCTCAGGCCCCCTCCGGCATCCGCCTTCTGTGGACAGCACCTAGAGCAGGAGAGGGGCTTCTGCTGTAAACGCTAGAAGGCGCCCCGAGACAAGAGGCAGGCTCTCCCCGAAACAAGGAGGCGGACGCTCTGATGGCAAGTATTCCAGCCAGAAAACAGCTCCTACCCCAAGAACGCTAAGCCCCCGGCCTGTTCACTAGCAGAAACTTCTGGTATTTCACTGACTACAGACGACTGGGTTGCTTGAAGTTCTACGCTATGATGCCCAACACTCAATAAGTGAGTAGTTGCTGACACTTTGTATAATAGTGGTCACCAGAGAGGAGGGCATGAAAGGTATTCTACCCTCAAGAAGCTAAAAGCACAGTGGGGAAAATACAGCTAAAATGTGTTTAAGAAACGGTATAAAATGGAAAGGCTTCAGAAAAGGAGCTAAGAGCAGAATCACAGTGAAGGGACGGCTGGGTGATGAGCGGCTTGACTCGGGGGGCGCCCGGGAAGCCCAGCAGAGGCGGTGACCCTGGAGAGGAGTTCCGGGCGGTGAGGCGCGGCGCGGCTGGCTCGGGGCGGGGGAGCTGCGGCGGGTCCGCTCCCGGCCCGCGGAGCGTAACAGCGGGGCTGATGGCAGAGACGTCTGCACTGCCCGCGACCCCGCGGGGTAAGGCGGTGTCCTGCACAGAGAGCAGAAGGATCGGGGTGCTCTGCTGAAACAAAGGTGTTTACGAGTTAACGAGCTTCTTGGAGAAGATTCTTTTTAGGCAAAGAACCACGGGTCCTCAAGCTGGACAGGGCGTAGGGGGGGACACCCGGTGAGCGGGCAGAGCGCAGGCGGGCGCAGCGCTGGTGGCGGGGGAGGGCGAGCCCCGGGCCAGGGGCCAGGGGGGCCCCTGCGCGGGGAGCTCTCGGGGAAGCATCCCGGGGAGGGCGAGCACCGGGCAGGGCGGTGGTGAGCGCGCCCCGCCAGACAGAGGAGGGGCCGCAGCCCGCCGCAGGAGCCAGCCGGCGCGCGGGAGGACTGCCGCGGGCAACGCGGGGCCGCGGGCGGAAGAAGCTTCTCGAGGGGGGCCCGCCAGCCGCACAGCGCCGCGGGGAGGCCGAGGCGAGGCGGGGGAGCCTGGCGCTTCGCACCGCGGAAGGAGAAAGCGGCTGGGTGGGCGGTGGGCGCGAAAGTCGGAGACAGCGGGCCTGATCCTCGTCCTGTGTGTGTGTTTCGGAGCAAAAAGGTGCACAGCAGAGAGCTCAGACGGCACAGATACGAAGACGATGACGGCCGCAGAGAGGTGGGGCCGGGGCAGAGGGTGAAGAGGGGCCTGGAGCCGCGGGGGTGAGCGGCGGCCGGAGCCCCGCGGTGAGGGCAGTGCCCCCGGGCGCAGCGGGGCTGCGCCAGCGCGCGGGCAGCTCCTCTCTGCAGCTGGACGGGAGGACAGGCGACATTCCCACACAGAGCCGGGGACGGCGAGGTGCCTACGAGGCTCCACGTCGAAGTCAGGCTCTGGGAGTGGAAGGCAAGGGATGATCTAATCCAACAAAAGGAGCGCGGAGTTGCGGGGAAAGGTCTACCCAAGGCTACAGGGAACCAGACACCGCCTCGGGCAGCTCCCAAACCCTGTTTCACCATCGCTCCTGACGCAGGCGTGTGTCCTCGACAGTATTAAATACTTACCCCAAACAAACTTCCACCTTAGTTAGAGATAACAGGTGTGCCACAGAGTAAGACAAAAAGGAATGCATGACTTTAAAAGTGGAAACTTGCAAAATTACCCACAGTGACTTTACTTTTCATACGAAGAGAGTTTGGCATCACTGCTTCAGGCCATGAACTATTTTTTTGTCTTTATAATCATCAGATCAGGAATTTAGCTCAACCATTCCAAATGTCACTGACTTCGAGTATCTGCCAATGATACTAAAGAAAATAATGACTTAATTTTCCAGCTAAATTTCAGGCAGTACATTGCGGGCGAAATTACTTTTTGTTCCTTTTGCTTCTGTTTACAATTTGCTTTATTACAGTTTTATTTTCAACATCGCACCCACATTGCCTGTGCACAAAGCACAGATATGAGAAATAAAAGGAGAAATAAAGCAGAGTATGGAAGCTGTATTGATGTGACATTTCTATAAACACTGCTTTAAAATCCAGCTTCATAATAACCTACAATTAATGGTTTATTGCTCCTTTTCAAAGCTTGGCTTCTAGTTAAAATTTTATGGTAGCTAGGCATTTAAGGAAGGGATAACTAACAGAACTTCTCAAGAACTATAAGTCCACTGAACGAAAATTATAGTTTAATATTGTATAATTAATGGATATTTTAAAGTTCACCAGGTACATTAAGTGAACGTGAAAAACCAACTCTAAATTTAAATATTTGCACTAATCTTTTTAACTTTACATGATACTCGTGACCCATCATAAATAACAAAGATACTTCTGAGTCTACTATGAAAAATACAATGATGCAGACATTCTAAGTTTATTATGTTGTATAGGAACTCCTACAGAGTCTTCAAAAGTCTGCACTAATAAATTCTTTCTCAGACAAGTTAAATATCCACCTTGAAATTATCTGACTCACAGAAGATAAACATCCATGAAATCAGCACTAGTTCATTGAATAAGAAATTATCAAACTGTTAATGGTGGCCATCTTCCCTGGTGGCTCAGATGGTAAAGAATCCGCCTGAATGCAGGAGACCCAGCTTCAATCCCTGGGTTGGGAAGATCCCCTGAGAAAGGAAATGGCAACCCACTCCAGTAATTCAAATTGTTATTGGAGAAGGAAATGGCAATCCACTCCAGGACTATTACCTGGAAAATCCCATGGACAGAGGAGCCTGGTAGGCTACAGCCCATGGGGCTGCAAAGAGTCGGACACGACTGAGCAACTTCACTTTCAAATTGTTATACATGGTGGCAAACAGTTGTAGACGACTTACTATGATGATCACTCTGCAGTGTATATGAATACTGAGTCATTACATTGTACATCTGAAACTAACATGTCATATGCCAATTACAGCTCAATTTTTTAAATCAAAATATTAAATTACTGAATTGTAATTATGTGACGTAGCAAATGAAGTATCATATTACTACCCATTAAAAATAATTACGTGAATGCTGTATACATGTGAAAAAGAGAATGTGAGGTCAAGCTCTTCCAGGGCACTCATCCTATTTTATATGCTTATCACACTGCTGGGTACACCACCACACAGAAAAGAAATGCAGAAGTATCTGATGACAGTGACAGCATTTCTTCTTTTACCTTTTAAAATTTCTTTTTATCACAATTTGCTGAGGATCCCCTGGTGGTACAGGAGATAAGAAGGCACCCACCAAAACAGAGGGCGCAGATTCAACCCCTGGCCTGGGAAGACTCCACGTGCTGCCGAGCAACGGGGCCCAGGCGCCATGACTACTGAGGTCCACGTGCCTGCGCCTGCGCTCCACGGCAAGAGGAGACCCGCAGGGAGCAGCCCTCCCACGGCTCCTGGAGGGTGCCTCCCCTGCTCGCTGCAATCAGAGAAAGCCAGCAAGCAGCAACCAAAAGAAAAATAAATCAAAATTCATTCAGTTAAAAATTTGCTTAAAGTAACTCGTGTTTATTGTAAGATTATAATAATCCAAAATTATAGTAATACACAAAGTCACCCAGGTTCTACCCTTGGCTAACAGGTAAGTTAACTATTTCATACACATTTCTTGAAAGATATTTTGATGCTTGCAAATATGTGTGTGTGTGTAAATATGCACATATACATCCCATTCTTTACAAAAATGCGGTTATACTATACGTAGAGTTTTGCAACTTCTTTCATTCACTTAAAAATGCATCTTTGACATTTTTTACATCATTATCCATAAAGTTCCCCTCTCTTTTTTGAGGCTTGTATAGTACGCCCTTGCTTGGATAAAACACAATCTATTTGGCCAGTTGGGCTTCCCAGGTAGCGCTAGTGGTAAAGAATCTACCTTCCAGTGCAGGAGACGCAGGAGACTCGGGTTCGATCCCTGGGTCGGAAAGATCCGCTGGAGGAGGGCATGGCAACCCACTCCAGTATTCTTGCCTGGAGACTCCCATGGACAGAGGGGCCTGGTGGGCAACAGCCCATAGGGTCACAAAGAGCTGGACACGAAGTGACTCAGCATGCAGGTACATACTGATGGATATTAGGATATTTTTCTTCAGATTTTTTCACTGTTATAAACAGTGAAATCTTTTAGTACTTTTATAAAAATTGCTGCAGAACTAATTCATAGCAGAGAACTTTTTGAGTCAAGGACTATAAATACCCAGGATGTTAACAGATGTTGTTGAACTGGCCATCTTAAGTTGCCTACCACTGCACCCAACGGCAAATTGGGACACCTATTCCCCGCCTGCATTCACCAACACAAAATGCATCAGGCTTTTCTAATCTGTCCACTTGATACTATTTTAAACTTCACTGAGTATATTTTAGATTAAATCTGCCATAATCATTTAAAGCACTTCTGTCTTTATAACTAGGCATTTCACTATTAAATTTTAGCACTCACCTGCTCCTGGGTTACATACGTTCTAGACAAAAGTAATTTTGTGACAAAAGATGCTTCCAAAGGTACATATCTTATTATTACATAAATCATCATTGGAAAAATTTTGAAAAAACAGTCAAATATAAAGAATAAAATGAAATTATATCATCATTTAAGAGACAATGTTTTTATTCTAGGTAAATATTTAATGCACCTGTATTGTTTTTCTCAAAAGGTGATCATAATATGTACTATTTTATATGCTGATTTATTAAATTAACAGGAATAGTAACGCCATAATCTTAAAAAATTTTTCCACTATCTCTTTTTTGGGGGGTTAATTTATTTATCTTTAATTGGAGGATAATTACTTTACAGTATTATGTTGGTCTCTGCCATACATCAACATGAATCAGCCATGGTATACATATGTCCCTTCCTTCTTTTTTAAATTAAACTAATTTCTACTTTTTATTGGAGTAACATTGATTACAATGCTGTATGGGTTGTAGGTATACAGAATCTTTTTCAGTCACACATATACATGTGTCTATTCATCTTTAGATTCTTTTCCCAAATAGGCTCTTACAGACAGTTGATAGACTTCCCTTGGTATACATAGGGTCCTTCTTGATTATCTACTTAATAGTCTTTTAAAGAATATGATTTTTAAAGCCCACATAATAGGTCTTAAATTATTTAACAGTTACCATTGGATTTTTATTTCTGATTTTTCATTATTATAAATTATGTAGAAAAACTGACTGAACTACACCTCTGAGTATTCTGTGAGGTTAGAGCGATTCCTAAGAGAGCTGGAACAGATTCCTTGTCTTAAGGTGATGAACAGCGTCTCTGTGCCATTAACTCCTTAGGTTGTCTTCGTGTGGAGACCCAGCCCCATCCATGTAGGCAATTACTCACTTCCTTAGCATAAGGCAGGCACCACGGCTGGGCTGAAATTCTTGTTTATAAATGTGCCCATTTTTATTTTTGCAAAATTGTTCATAACTTTGAATACCAGTATATTTGATTCACAAAGCAGTAATCATGGAAAGACTTTTACCATAGTTTTCTCAGAAACCATCAATCAAGGACAGAAAACTAGGGACAAGAGCATCTGAATCAACATTTACAACTGCTGGTCTTTATCACCTTCACAGAAATGGTTCTGAATTAGACCACAAAGGAGCACTCAAAACCACTGTCAACTCAGAAAACATCCAGGCCACATAATCTGACAGAATCTGTATAACCAAAAGAATCCTATACGTGTGAAAATTCTAAAACACGCTTGCAAACAACTTTCAGGTTAGAAGGAAAAAATCAAAACAGAACTGCTTAAAAATGAACCATAAAACCATCAAGCTGCTGGAAAAGTAACACTTATGAAAATTTTGTCTTAACTCCCTGTTTAGAAAATAAGAAAAATAAAAATAAGTGGCCAAAACAGGCAGTGGAAAGATGCTCCAGATTGCTAATTATCAGAGAAATGCAAAACAAAACTCCAGTGAGGCAGCGCTTCACACTAGTCAGGATGGTCAGCATCAAAAAGCCCACGAATAAGGAAAGCTGGAGAGGGTGTGGAGCAAAGGGGAGCTTCCTACACTGTTGGTAGGGACATAAATTGGTGCAGCGAGTATAGAGAACAGTATGGAGGGTCCCTAAAAAATAAAAATAGAGCTGCCATATGACCCTGCAATCCCACTGCTGGGCATCTATCCAGAGAAAGCTCTAATTCAAAAACACACATGTTTATAGCAGCACTATTTACAGTGTCTAGGACGTGGAAGCAATCTAAATGTCCATCCACAGATGAATGGATAAGGGGATAAAGAAGATATGATATACACACACAGGAATACTAGCTGGCCGTAACAAAGAGTGAGATGCTGCCACTTGCAGCACCATGGATGGACCGAGACTCATGCCGAGTGAAGGAGGCCAGACAGAGAGACAATACTGCATGACACCTCTCAGATGGGGAACCTACAAAATAGTGCAAGGGAGCATGCATACAAGAGAGAAACGAGCCCACAGACACAGGAAGCAAACTGACAGGTGAGCAAACGGGAAAGGCAGGAAGGACGAATCAGAAGCGTGGGATGGACAGACAGACACTGCTACTCACAGAACAGCTGACAGTGAAAATCCACCGTGCAACACAGAAACTCTATTCAGTATCATGCGATAAACTCCAATAAAAAATCTGAAAAGGGTATATATGTATCAAACTTAAAAAATATATATGTATCATTTTGCTGTACACCAGAAACTAATACAATGCCGTAAATAAACTATACTTCAATAAAGATGTAAATGACCTAAAATTTTAATTCAAAAAACTAGAAAAAGAGAAGCAAAATAAACATAGGAAAGGGCAGTTAATAAAGATAACAGAGATGAATGAGAAACCAAAATTCAAAGAAACAAAAAATAGTAGAACTGATCAATAAGCCCAAAACTTGCTAATTTTCAAGGTCAAATGAAACAAATCTTCGTCAAAATGAGTTTTAAAAAGAAAAAGAATATAACTATTATGCAGCTGCTGCTAAGTCGCTTCAGTTGTGTCCAACTCTGTGTGACCCCAAAGACGGCAGCCCACCAGGCTCCGCCATCCCTAGGAGGAGATCAAACCAGTTAATCCTAAAGGAATCAACCCTGAATATTTATTCAGCTGAAGCTGAAGCTCCAATACTTTGGCCACCTGATGTGAAGAGCCAACTCAGTGGAAAAGACCCTGATGCTGGAAAAGATTGGGTGCAGGGGGAGAAGGGGACAACAGAGGACGAGATGGCTGGATGGCCTCACTGACTTAATAGACATGAGTCTGAGCAAACTCTGGGAGATAGTGAAGGACAGGGAACAATTTTCCAAGAAAATATAATTATTACAATTAGCTCAGAAAGAAGAAAACCATTGAGATCAATATTGTAGAAAAAAATCAAAACGGTAGTCAAAGATGTAGCCTCTGAAAAGGAACCAAGCTCAGGTCATTTTAGGTGAATTATACCAAACTTTCAAGTAATAGGTAAATTTTATGTTATATAAACTATTCAGGAACTTAAGGGAAAAACAGAAGGCCACTCAGCTTCTTCTCTGAATCTAGCAGAAATCTTCTTAGATTCAGGACTCTCGACACTTTGGACAGGATCATTAATTGCGGGGAGAGAAAGGGGCTCCTCCTTGTACTGAATGGACTAACATGACCCTGATACTCAAGCCAGACAATAACAACCCAGAACAAAAACAACAAATCGTTCACACTTATAAACAAAGGTTCAAAAGCCCTAAATAAAATACTGGTTAGTCAATTTATCAAGAACAGGCAGAATTTATTTCAGAAATACAATGGTGGTTTTGTAAGAGAAAATTCTATGAAGATAATTACTGTATTAACAAAATACAAGAGAAAAATCACAAGATTCGTTAATTATTACAGAGAAAAGATTCGATAAAATGCAAAACACATTCATGGTAAGACTCTTAACAAACCAGAAATAGAAATTTTCCTTAGCCTGCAAAAAAGGAATGTACAAAAAAACCAATGGTAAACTTTTTATTTAATGATGAAATGCTGGAAGCATCCCAATTGAAGAATATGACTTGTACTAGCCAAAGCAGTGTCTCAGGAAAAAGAACAATATATGCAGTTGTTATTGTGTAGTTGCTATGTTATGTCTGACTTTGTGACCCCATGAACTATAGCACACCACGCTCCTCTGTCCATGGGATTCCCAGGCAACAGTACTGGAATGGGCTGCCACTTCCTTCTCCAGGTGGTCCTCCTTACCTAGGAACTGAACCTGTGTCTTCTGTATTGGCAAGCAGATTCTTTACCAGCAAGCCACCTGGGAGCCCCCGTGTAAGATATACACCAGTGAAAAAAGACACACAACAGTCTGTCTGAGGTTTATCTGCAGATTTTTTAAATGTCTGTATGGAGAGCCCAGAGAACCAATCAGCAAACTGTGAGATCTATCAAGATGCCAGCCAGCAGGAGGCCAAATACAAGACCAAAAACAGAAATTATCATCTTTCGTGTACAATAGCAACGGTCAATTAGAAAGACTTAGAAATAAGCCCGTTTGAAAATGCCTGACATGTAAGACTGTTGCAAAGAAAATAAAACTTTACTAAAGGATACAGAGAATTAAAACAGAGACGTAGCTTGTCCCTGGGTGGGAAGACTCAATAGTACAGAGACTTTGAAAGTGAAAGTGAGCGTCTCGGTCATGTCCAACTCTTTGCGACCCCATGGGCTATACAGTCCATGGGGTTCTCCAGGACAGAATACTGGAGTGGGTAGCCGTTTCCTTTCTCCAGGGAATCTTCCCAACCCAGGGATCAAACCCAGGTCTCCCGCATTGCAGGAGGAATCTTGACCAGCTGAGCCACCAGGGAAACACATAGAGACTTTAACTTTCCCCCAAATTATTTATAAATGTAATAAAATCCTTAAAAAAATACCAAATGGAATTTACAAGAAATCTGACATGCTGATACAAATAATTAAAGCAAATGAATAAACATACAAGATAGTTGAGGCAATCTTTTTTTTTTTAACGTTAAGAAAAATATGGAATGCTTCACAGGTTTGCATGTCATCTTTGCTCAGGGACCATGCCAATCATCCCTGTCTCATTCCAGTTTTAGAATATGTGCTACCAAAGCAAGCACAAGGCAATCTGAAAAAGAAAGAACACATCTTACCCTACTACTATACACACACACACACACACATAACCCATTGTGAATACAGGAGTTGGTGATGGACAGGGAGGCCTGGCGAGCTGCAATTCATGGGGTCGCAAAGAGTCGGACACGACTGAGGAACTGAACTGAACTGAACTGAAAATAGCACGGTACTGGTGCAGGAATTGATGACCAGATTAACAGACAAGAACATATACTTGAGAGACAATCTGATGAATGCAAGGGAATTCAAAATATAATCAAAGTGGCATTCTAAATCATGGGAAGAGGATTAACTACTCAACAAACAGTGCTGTGATGACTGGTTTTCCATTTGCAAAAAGCACAAAATAAAAAATAATAAAGTTTCTTCTTAACACAAGTCACACACACACACACACACACACACACACATGGGACCATGCCAATCATCCCTGTCTCATTCCAGTTTTAGAATATGTGCTACCAAAGCAAGCACAAGGCAATCTGAAAAAGAAAGAACACATCTTACCCTACTACTATACACACACACACACACACATAACCCATTGTGAATACAGGAGTTGGTGATGGACAGGGAGGCCTGGCGAGCTGCAATTCATGGGGTCGCAAAGAGTCGGACACGACTGAGGAACTGAACTGAACTGAACTGAAAATAGCACGGTACTGGTGCAGGAATTGATGACCAGATTAACAGACAGGAACATATACTTGAGAGACAATCTGATGAATGCAAGGGAATTCAAAAATATAATCAAAGTGGCATTCTAAATCATGGGAAGAGGATTAACTACTCAACAAACAGTGCTGTGATGACTGGTTTTCCATTTGCAAAAAGCACAAAATAAAAAATAATAAAGTTTCTTCTTAACACAAGTCACACACACACACACACACACACACACACACACACACACACACACAAATTCCAGAGTAATTAAAGACTTGAACCAAAAATAACGTTATCAGTAGGACTAACTAGACAATTTGGGGCGTCCAATGCAAGACAAAACTGCAAGGCTTTCAAAGATGGCGACCGCTGAGAATCAGAGTGATGCGCCCTCTGGAATCACAAATATGCAGCCTGTGTAACTGGCTTCTTTCACTTAACATATAATGTTTTCAGTGTTCATCTATTTGTAGCATGTTCCACTACTTCATGTTTCTTTCATTGTTAACAATACTCCATGGTATGGATGAACCCATTTTATTTATCCATTCACCAACTAATGAATATTTGGGTTGCTTTCACTTTTTAAGTATTATGAATAGCACTGCTATGAACATTCATGTGTGAGTCAAAATGCTTTTCTTAAAAAAATTAAGAATATTTTATTTATTTATGCTTTTCTTCTTTTTTTCGTGTCTCGCTGCTCGACACACAGGATCTTAGTTCCCCAAACAGGGACTGAACCTGTGCACCCTGTACTGGAAGCATTGAGTCTTAACCACTGGACTGCCAGGGAAGGCCCAAAATGCTTCCATTTATATATATATTAAAAAAAGGCTGAACAATTCTATATAAATGTATGCTGGATGATTTAAAAAGCAGGACAATTAAAGTACATGTTTTTCTTTATTCATCCAAACAAGTAATCCTTAATGAATCAAATGAGCCATTTTTTAAAAAAAATAATGAACAGGAAACAATCACTGGTATCATACTAACCATAATTGGCTTTCATATTAACCTTCTCTTAAACACTAAATTTTAAGAAATGAATTTTTCTAACTGGAGAAACACTCTTGACTGGCAATCAATTTACTGATTAGAATTTTCCGATGAGAACGGAGTGAAAGGGCTCTCAGAAGTAGCAGGGCGGGGGTCTGGAGGCTGTTTAAATCTTTCCAATCACAGCAGTAATGGAACATTTTGGTGGCAAAGATGCTTCACACTTTATCTGGGAGTGAAATTTTCATGATAATTATTTGGAATGATAAAATAAAAGGAGTCAAAGCTACTGAAGAGCAGAGGATACTATGCTTCTTAAAGCACTTCTTCCCCATGGACGCAATGAACTTGCCCTTCCGAAGGGCAAAGGCACCAGCAGGTGAGATGAGGCCAGCGGAAGACTTTGCGGGCGGCCCCTGCCTCCTGCCGGGCTCAGTACAAACTGTTATGCCGTCAGCCTCATTTGCTCTGTGAGCTTCCAGAGACAAAGGCGCCTTCCCTTCTCCTAAGGAACTCACTGGTAAGCGGCCCAATCCCTTGAAGGTGACCGTTTCAGGAAAACTTTATTTGCTGCTATTCTAGCAATTTTGTCTGAGCTCCCACAGCAAACAAGGGTGACTGGTAAGAAAAATCTTGAATCTTTTGTTCATTCACTTACTCCTCCTATATGGGAAAAAATATAAAAGAAAGACTACCTGATTATTATCTGATTAAGAGGCAGAGAGGGGGAAAAAACCTGTTAATCCTTTTTAAGAGTCACAGCCTAAGAAGAAATGTGAAATCAATTTACCTACGACAGGACTGATGACCTGTTCGGGCTCTTCGGTGAGCCGTAGAGAGGACCACGTAATCAAGGGGAAACGGCCACCCCAGGCCCCACTTAGATGCGAGACGAGCAACACGTGACGTCCAGAGCTTCCGAGGAAGTCACCTGCCTGCAGCTCCTCGTCCATTCTCTCCCCAGGTACCCAGTGCTTAGGATCTCAGAGCGCCCCAGACAGGCCTATCTGACCCTCGGCGCGGCTAAAATAACGCATGCAGGCCACACAAACGTTGCGGAGGGTCTTTCCCGGTGGCTCAGGGGCCAAGATCCCCACAGCCCCAACACAGGGGGTCCCTGATTTCCAGCACTAGACCCTGCGTGTGGCAACGGAGACCCGGCCCAGCCCGATAGATAAAGAAAACTTTTCAACTGGGCAAAGTGCTCTGAAATCTATGAAGTAAACCAAACAAAAAGAAACTGAATTCATTTTTTAAAAATAAGATTTTAGCTTTTTCTTTGCTCTTCTTCGTCAATCAAGGGCAGGTAGAGAGGAGCGAGGTCCAGACACCCCCCAGCTGGGCCACCCAAGGCCCCTGGGACCCGAGAGCCGGGAAGCTGGGGCTGGCACAGGGCTCTGGGCCACCTCCACTCCACTCCCAAAGTCCTGCCACGCCACCCTCTCCTGCTTCACCCTCTGCCCAAACCCCGCTGCGTCCCGGCCTTGATCTCCATCCCCCTCAGAGGCCCCTCTGCCTGCAGGGGTCCTGACCTGCAGGGGCCCCTGCTCCCTGGGGATGCCCACTGGTGGGGCAACTGTCCCCCCCTGCCAGCCAAGGGGTCCAGGGTGAGGGCGGGAGGGAGCAGGGCTGCGGGGGCGGAAACAGCCCGGGTCCGAAAGGCCCCTCCCACGCAGGAAGCCGGACCACGCGCCCAGGGAGCGCGGCTGTGGTTGGGGCCGGAAAGCCTTCCTCTGTGTGAGCGCTCTGATGCACGCAGCTGTTCAGCAACTGTGTGCTTGGCGCGTGGGAGGCCCCGCCGGGCACCCTGACCCAGGACCAAGGAGCTCTTCTCAGTGCCCACAGTTACAACCTTTGAGTGGTGAACCCAGGAGACGTTCAACAACCACAGCACAATACTTACAAATATGAGCCCACTACAGGGCAGTGAGATGATTATGAGTATGATGGAGAAAAATAAAACGTGACAGGGAACAGGAGGCCACGGGTAGCGGACAGACAAATGCTGGTAAGAGCCTCACTGAGAAGACGGTGTCTGAGCCAAGACTTGAAGGAGGAGCGGCTGTGCGCCCGGACATCTGCAGGAAGGGTGCTCCAGGCCAAGGGGAGCACTGCCGTGCCCGCGGCGGGACCAGCAGGGGGTGGGAGCACAGGGTGCTGAGGAGACGGAGCTGGAGAATCGCTGGAGGCAAGGCTGAAGGTAACCAGCGGCCACATCACTGCTGGACACATCATGGATTTGAGCTCTGACTCTGCATTCAGTTCAGTTCAGTCGCTCAGTCTTGTCCGACTTTGTGACCCCATGGATTGCAGCACGCCAGGCCTCCCTGTCCATCACCAAATCCCAGAGTTTACTCAGACTCATGTCCATTGAGTTGGTGATGCCATCCAACCCTCTCATCCTCTGTCGTCCCCTTCTCCTCCTGCTCTCAATTTTCCCCAGCATCAGAGTCTTTTCCAATGAGTCAGCTCTTCCCATGAGGTCGCCAAATTACTGGAGTTTCAGCTTCAGCATCAGTCCTTCCAATGAACACCCAGGACTGATCTCCTTTAGGATGGACTGGTTGGATCTCCTTCAGCCCAAGGGACTCTCAAGAGTCTTCTACAACACCACAGTTCAAGGGCATCAATTCTTCGGCGCTCAGCTTTCTTTATAGTCCAGCTCTCACATCCACACATGACCACTGGAGAAACCACAGCTTTCACATGATTCTGCATGAGCTGAACGTAAAGGAAACGGGTGCTGGGATGTGCCTGACCACACCCTCTGGCTGCTGGGACAAGCCAGGCTGGAGACGTGCGGGCTGGGACCCAGGTGGAGGCAGTGAAGGGGACAGGTGGTCAGAGGTCGACGTGCTCTGGAGGGCGCGGGGGGGGGGGTTCTCTAATGGACTGAGTGGGGGACGCAGGAGGAGGAGAGCTGCTGCGTGGGTTTGCCTGGACCACGGTGACAAGCGCTGCAGGCCTCGGCTCAGACAACACCGGCCCCTGTTCTCAGGGCTCAGGGAGCCGGCAGGCTGAGGCCGAGGTGCCGACCCGTGGCCTCCCTCCTTGTCCTGGGGACACCGTGGGCCCCCTCTGCCATCACGTGAGCTCCCCTCGTGGGGACACCGGTCCTACTGAAATTGGAGCCCATAGCAATCACCCCACTTACCCTTCACCAGCTCTTTTAAAACCCTACCTCCAAATCTGAGGCATGGGGGGCTTAAGGCTTCAACAACCCTATTTTGTGTTGTTCAGTCACTCGGTCGTGTCCGACACTTTGTGACCCCATGGCCCAGGGCACGCCAGGCTTCCCTGTGCTTCACCATCGCCCGGAGTGTGCTCAGACTCACTGAGTCGGTGATGCCATCCAACCATACCTGTTTGGGTAGACAGATGTGGTGTCAAGGGCACCAAAGCTTTTGGCCAGATCAAGGGGAGAGACGGAGCGCCACCTGAGCCCGCTACTGAATGACACAGAGGCAGGCATGAGCGGCGGACATCCGCTTAGACGTCGACCTCTGTGGAAAGGCCGCCTACGTGAACAGGGTGCTCAGCACGTGTGAGTCACCACACTAAGCACCCTATGCTCACTGCTTCACTGAATCCTCACTGAGGCACTGTACTGTCAGGATTACCATCCCCACTCACAAATCAGGAAGCCAAGCCTGACAAGGCGACGTGACAGGCACGAAGTCACTCAGATAGCAAGGTGAATAAAAGGGATTCGGGTTCCAGCACCCTGCGTGACCGCGGTCTGCACTCCTCTGCCACAGAAAGCCACAAGGGAGGGCAGGAAGCCATACATATGATCCAAACCAGCCTTAGGCATGGCAAGAGCGCATCAAGCTCAACCCTACACTGGAGAAGCAAGCATAGATCCAAAAGGCGGTTGACCCATCTGTCCCATCCAAGCTCCCCAGAAGAGACTTTAATTCGAATATGCTCTATTTTATAATGCTAAAAATAATGGGAACAACATAAATGCAGCTGGTTAGAAAATTACAGAATAATCTTACAATAAAACACCAAGCAACCATTAAACAAGGATGAGCTACACACCAATTACATGGACAGGTGTGTGTGTGTGTGTGTGTGTGTGTGTACACGTGTATGTGTACCCTCAGTCACTCAGTCGTGTGTGTGTGTGTGTGTGTGTACGTGTATGTGTGCCCTCAGTCACTCAGTCATGTCCGACTCTTTGCAACCGACTCTTTGCTCATGGACCGTAGCACGTCAGGCTCCTCGGCCCATGGGATTCTTCAGGCAACTGGAGTGGGTTGCATTTCCTTCTCCAGGGAATCTTCCCAACCCAGGGATCGAACCCACAACTCCTCCATCTCCTGCACTGACAGGCAGATTCTCACTGCTGGGCCACCCGGGAAGCCCACATATCTGTGCTGCATGCGGTTGTTTTTTTTTTTTTAATGTATACATAACAACATAGATGAATACACACAGAAAAGGAGAGATAGTAAGAAACTGGGCTATTTTCACTTTCTTTAGTAAATTTCTCTACTGTGATAGTAAATATGCATTGTTTGTAAAATCAGGAAAACACTAATGTTATTAGCATCAGCAACTGAAAAAAAGTTTTTCCTACATTGTTGTTCAAACATCCCCCAAGCTCGGCGGCTCTCAGGACAGGCTGGTGTCCTCGCCTCCTGGGAGTCACTTCTCCTGGGCAGCTCTCACCGACCCCAAAGCAACCCCCAGAGGCGACTTGTCTCAGGAGGCATCTGACAGCTGGCACAGAGGGCAAGCCTCCGCTCACAGTCTACCACTCACTCAGACTCAGAGAATCAGCTCTCCCCAAATGCAGTGTCTGACCTCAACAAGGGCGAGCGCATTACTCAGCCAGTACTTTATTAAAATACCACATCTGGCAAGATGGCCATGTATGTCAAAGTTATTCGAGGATTATCAAGGAAAGCGCCAACGATACCGTTTAAAAGAAGGAGGCGGCGAAGGGTGTGAACCGGAAATCAGAGAAAATGCTCAGGGCCAAGGCGATCCAGAAGCCGTCAGAGCCTCGCGCGTGTGAACACTCAGCGGCGTGTGAGCACTCAGCGGCGTGTGAGCACTCAGCGGCTCGTGCGTGTGAGCACTCAGCGGCGCGCGCGTGTGAACACTCAGCGGCTCGTGCGTGTGAACACTCAGCGGGCCTCGTGCGTGTGAGCACTCAGCGGCGTGTGAGCACTCAGCGGCTCGTGCGTGTGAGCACTCAGCGGCGTGTGAGCACTCAGCGGCGTGTGAGCACTCAGCGGCTCGTGCGTGTGAGCACTCAGCGGGCCTCGTGCGTGTGAGCACTCAGCGGCGTGTGAGCACTCAGCGGCTCGCGCGTGTGAGCACTCAGCGGCTCGTGCGTGTGAACACTCAGCGGGCCTCGTGCGTGTGAGCACTCAGCGGCGTGTGAGCACTCAGCGGCTCGCGCGTGTGAACACTCAGCGGCTCGCGCGTGTGAACACTCAGCGGGCCTCGTGCGTGTGAGCACTCAGCGGCGTGTGAGCACTCAGCGGCTCGTGCGTGTGAGCACTCAGCGGCGCGCGCGTGTGAACACTCAGCGGCTCGTGCGTGTGAACACTCAGCGGGCCTCGTGCGTGTGAGCACTCAGCGGCGTGTGAGCACTCAGCGGCTCGCGCGTGTGAGCACTCAGCGGCTCGCGCGTGTGAACACTCAGCGGGCCTCGTGCGTGTGAGCACTCAGTGGCGTGTGAGCACTCAGCGGCTCGTGCGTGTGAGCACTCAGCGGCGTGTGAGCACTCAGCGGCGTGTGAGCACTCAGCGGCTCGTGCGTGTGAGCACTCAGCGGCGCGCGCCGGCCTGCACCCCCTCGCCGAGCTCGTCCTTCCGTGCACGCGCCCGGCTGAGCGCCCTGACGACCCAGACGCGCCGGCGCCGGCTCCGGGCCGCCGCCTGCACCGCGTGGCCGGCGACACCGCCACAGAGCCCTCTCCCTGTCCTAAGGGGAGGCGCCCGCTGACCTGGATTGTCATCTGATAACCGTTCCTTCCCAAGGTCTGTGAACGGCTGCTTCTTTATTCCTTGCTTTTGAGGAGGTGAGGGCAGGCATGGGATAAAACGGGGAAGAAAAAGGCAGAGGAGGAGGAGAGCTGGTGAAAAGAGGAGAAAGGGAGAGAGTGAAGGCGCTCAGTCGCGCCCCACTTGTGCGACCCCACGGACTGAAAACAGGAGAGGAAGCGGTGCCAACACTGAGAGTGGACACGGAATTGGGAAGAAAGGTCCCCGAGAAAGAGACCAGGACCATGGAGCAGGGTGGAGGGGGCGCGCGCTACGGCGCAGTGAGCGGGCTGCCCGCTCAGGAGGGCACCAGGGAAGGCAGGGGCAGGTGCAGGCCCCAGGGCCCGGGTGGGGGGACGCACCCCGCTCCTCGGGCGGGCTTCCTGGTCGACCAGCGGAAACCGTACCGGGAAGACTGTGGACCCTTCCACCTGGCGGCCCGCTCCTCCCCTCGCACCCCGGCCGCAGGGAGGCCCTTCCACATCCGGATGCGGTAAGAACCCCGCTTCTCTAAAGAGAGGAAAGAGCCATTCCCCCCGCCCCGCACCACCGAGCATCTGCTCACAGGTGTGTGGACAGGGGGCCGCGGCATCTGCCCTGCGGGCTCTCACAGGAGGCTTCCCACCCAGGGATGGACTGGTCCATGGACGGGGGGCCCAGGGTCAGTAACCTAGTTACATTTTGGAAAGCAACTGTTCACACAACCACTGGTTTCATCCTGGGAACCCAGGTGCTCCACTATTTCCCATCACCCTGGCTTCTTTGAGATTCCACGTGACACGCTTTCTATTTGACGACATACTTTGCGAAACATCACGGCTAAAAAGTTAAGAACAGGTTTTGCTCTTAAGGGACACACAATCCATGGGGGAATGTCTTTGTGTTAAAGGAACTCGAATCAGCGAGTCAGTACACGCTGAGAAACGTTGGGGTACCTGACATTGGGAGGTCCGAGGAGACAGGTACCCTAAGACGTCCGTTCTTACGACCTCACCCAACGGTACGGGAGGAGGTCCCCTAGAAGGGCTGGGTCCTTTCGGTCCAGAGGACGTACCGTCCGTCTAAGAAATGACAGACAATGGCGTACTGTTTAGACATAAAGCTTGCAAAACGACCCACGACTCGGTCATAAGTTTCACACGGCCGGAGTGGGCATCTGGATAAAATAATATTCCTGACTTCGGAGACGTTTTCGTTTGTGTCCTACTGGGTCGACAACCCCCCTGTGTCCTGCTCGCGGACACTCTCGTCTCTCGTCTGAGGAAAACAGTATTTGCACTGTTCCTCCCTCCGTGTGTCCCCGACCACGAGGCGTCTTTCCCGACCACGTGTCACACCCGTTCCGTCCGCGCCATGTAGGCTGCAAGGAAAGCCCATCCAGAGAAAGCCCTGGAAGGTGAAGGGAGGCCCGGGGACAACGGGGGCGGGAGGCGGTGGTCCTGGGGGAGGGGCTCTCTCCTCCCCCGACCTCCCACCCCCCAGGCTGGGGGAGGGGCCGTGCCTGGGTCCTTCTCACAGGAAAGTAATCCAGATGTTCCCTCTCATTTACTGAGTCCTTTCCTATCCTCTCTGGTTTCCCTCAAATTCCGCTCATTTGGGGTTTTGCATGTCTCAAATACAGAATTTCTTGCTTAGATAGCATGAATCTTTTTCTTTAGAGCAAAGGACTCAGGTGCCACCCACTGCCTGCAGGCCCAGGTGTACCATCAGCTCCCTGCCGCCCTGCAGTTCCTTGTTCCTCTATAATGTCTGCAAGCAAAATTTTCCTGAGGTTTTCTGAAATATGCCACTTTTCAGGGAAGCAGGGTAGAAAAAATGAAAACATCGCTCCAATGTAAATGGTCCCCAATACTCTGTGTAATGTGAATGCAGTGACATCCTGGGCCTTTGTGCGTTCGGACGCTCCACAATTGTACCACCATTCTTGTCCCGCTGAGGCCTAATCCATCTTTATTGATTTCATTCCAGAAATAACTATCTTTTGATGGCTTCACTCAATTTTAACAATGCGTGGGCCTTATCTGATGGTTTTCCCATTTACTCACATGTTTATGTTTTGTCTTATTTCCTGGTGTGCACCCAACACATCAGACACTCACAGATATCTGTGGGCTGAGAGGATGCCGTCTTTGAACACGGCCCCCTGGAGACCACTTCTTTGGAGGCAGTACAGTGCCATCATGGAATCTGCAAAGCTAAGTCCTGGATACAGAGCTCAAGCCTATGACCTTCTCTGAAATAAATTCAACCAACAGACTTCTCTAAGATGAGCACTGAAAAATAAAAATCCATAGGCTAAAGACTTACATTTGTTTCTGAATCAACAGATCTGGAAACTCTGGCAGACTATAAACACTCAGAGTTTGAATCTATCCAGACTCCAACAGCTGTTAGACTACTGCCCTAAAAGAAGACGTGACCACAAAGAGTGTGTGACCACACTTCACCCGACGTCCTGTCTACACAGAGGCGCACACTTCTACCGTACAAGCACATATGGGCTTTGGTTGATTTTCAGGAGGCCAGAACAGAAAGCATGGATTGGCTGTATTCCTGAAATGTCTATATTTAGACAGAGACAAGGTCAGATGATTCAAACAAACTATATAGCTTGCTAGCTGCCCACAAGCACTGAATAAGTGAGAGGCAGAGCTAATATCATCCTTCAAACGCTGTACACACAGTCCTCACATTTCTGGATTCTTCTTCTCTAATCTTTAGAGCAACGGTGTTAGCTGTCTCTCTTTCTTGAAAGCCAAAAACTGAGATCCTCAAAACAGAGAATACTTATGCCTGGGTGAGACATCAACAGAAGGAAAAGAGGGCCAGGGAGAAGGGCCTGGAAGCCATCGCCTGTTCCCCAGGTTTCCTAGGAGGCCTCCAGGCACGCCCAACCCTGGGTTCAGCCTCAGTAAACGCTTCTAAATGCTATCTCTGCATTATATACGGAACAAACAATGGGGGCCTGTTTCTGGGGTCCAGACAGATGTGCATTCTGACAAGGGCCTGTTTCTGGGGTCCAGACAGATGTGCATTCTGACAAGGGCGGATCAGAACCTGCTGGGTGGGAGGAGAAAAACCGGCGCGTGCACTATCCTCCAAAGAAGATTCCTAATCTGAGGCTGCGGTTCCCCTTCTCCAGCCCAGGCCCCTGCGGCCATAGGTGAAACATTAGGTCTGGAGAGAGAGGCTGGGACCGCCAGGTCTCCTGTATTTCTTTCCAATGCTTCTTATTTTCTGTAACACCTCTTCTTCCGTCGGACAGCAATCATCCTTGAAGTGATCACTGAAAGGTGACTATAATTCTAAGCTCTAATTATTACTCCATAGTCCTTTAAAATGCATTAACGGGCACCTTACACAAAGCAGCAATGGTTCACCTTATTCTAATCAAGAAGCTTTACAATATCATCGAAACTTTGTTAAGAAAAGCAGACCCAGACATGATTAATTGCTTGTCCAGTATAAGCAAAGCAATGCTTTTGGCAAGAGATTTGTGATTCACTCCAGTCATGTAATTATTAATAAAAATACATGTAGCAATGAGTTAATATAGTTGCATTATCTAGGCAGTTATGATTGAAAGAAATACTAAAAATGATGTAAGACAAGTAAATTTTAACGTGAAACATAAAATTACACATCAATGGCTACCTTTCAGACCAATTTTTCATGAAGTAATTATTGCTTTATTAAGAAAAACCCAACAGAAAACCGTAACTCATTATCCAGACTTAACGCAAGTACGGCATTCTCTGTTAGAGGCTGAGCCTGTGACTCGGCTCTTCTGCCTTTTGTTTGATCCGTACGGTCCCATCCGTGTGAATTTGAGAAGGAAGCAGCTTTAAAAATCGGCAGCAGTGAGAGGGGAGCTGAACCGCGTGGGAGAAAAACGCAGGCCCCTCGACCCTGGCTGAGCGCGGAACTCGGGTTGGCTGCTGGCTCTGTCTGACTTTCCAGATTTTCCCCAGCGGACAGACGCTTCATCTCAGTAGGTCAGCCGTCCACAGAAGGCCAGAACCTGAACACCCTGCACAGCCCCGAAGGGCAGGCAGATATTTTAGAAAAGGAGCCTCCTGCTCTCGTGACTGACGCCATGAGGACAGCAAAGAACCGAGTTTAACAACCACAGGAGCACCGTGTGACTCCCACCTTCAGCCGGCGTCCAAGGATGCCTGCATCAGATCAGCGTTTCTAGAAAACAATCCCCCAGGGCCTCCACCCACCCCTCAGCTCACAGGCCTCATCTGCAAAATAACACACTCAGGGCGTGAACTGCAGGGCTGTGAAAGGTCACTGACAGTCCACTGAAGCTAGGGAAAGGTGCCTCCCAGGACCCCCTTCTGCCCTGAGAGAACCATTCGACTTGAAAGCTCTCCGTGGAAAAGCTCTCCGTGCTGGCCTCTCACACGGGGATTACAGGCCCCGGAGACGCCACTCCACAAGGCATACGGTGACGTTCTTCAACTGTCGAGGCTGGGGAGGGCAGGGGAGCGCTGGCATCTAGTGAGGAGGGCCCAGGGGTGCTGCTAAACATCCCAGGATGCAAAGGACGCCGCCCTTCCCCCCCAGCAACAAAGAATCATCCAGCCCAACTGTCAAGGATGCTGAGTCTGGAAACCCCGAACTGCAAAGGTAAGATGAACGGGCAGGACCGACACCTGGACAACACAGAAACCTGTGTCTAAGGAGCAAAAGGACGCCTCCCAACCTCAGCCCCTCCCAGCCTCTGATATCCAGCGTCAGCAGCTACAGCCCTGCTCTGGAACAAACACTACTTAGCCTGCTGAAATAAACGTCCTCACAAGATCATATATCCATTTTCATAGTTAATATTCACAGCCTTTGACTAAATGCCCCCACAATCTCCCCAGAGAAACAATCTTTTGTTGTTTTAGAAATGCAATTACATTTTCCATAAACTCAAGCAAAATGAAAAACACTTAACATAGTATGTTTGCTTGCTTGCTTTTCTTTCTTTTTTTTACAACAAGCTGGCAAAAACACAGAGAACAGACAAACCACAGAGTTTATCAAACAGATACACATGGCACTCTGGGTGGCCTGAGAGCCACGGAAGCCTACCTCGGGCCCTTGCAAAGAGCGTTTACTAAGAAGCCAGGCTTCGCCGGGGAGCCAGGAGCACAAGCTGAAGTGGACAACACAGCCCAGGCCAGGCACATGTCAACAGACAGTCCCATCCGCAGAGTCATCTCGAGATCTCTCCTAAACAGCCAGACCAGGACAGTGCTCTCTCTTAGGAAAAAGACCGATCAAGCTCCAGAAGTTTAAAACAAAACAAATTTAAATATTTAGAATTCCATTAGGCACCTAAAGTTCAGAAAATGTTTGCCTTGTTGCCAAGATGCTAAATGTAAGGGGCTGTGGCATTTTATTTCCAGAGACTTCTGCAGTTCGGTTGGGGGGTGGTGGTGTTCAGTTGCTCCGTCGTGTCTGACTCTGCGACCCCACGGACTGCAGCACGTCAGGCCTCCCTGTCCTTCACCATCTCCTGGAGCTGGCTCAAACTAGTGTCCGTTGAGTCGGTGATGCCATCCAGCCATCTCATCCTCTGTCATCCCCTTCTTCTCCTGCCTTCAATCTTTCCCAGCATCAGGGTCTTTTCAAACGAGTCAGCTCTACGCATCAGGTGGCCAAAGTATTGGAGTTTCAGCTTCAGCACCAGTCCTTCCAATGAATATTCAGGACTGATCTCCTTTAGGATTGACTGGCTGGATCTCCTTGCTGTCCAATGAACTCTGAAGAGTCTTGTCCAGCACCACAGTTCAAAAGAAGTGCTCAGCCTTCTTTATGGTCCAACTCTCACATCCATACATGACTACTGGAAAAACCATACCTTTGACTATACTATACGGACCTTTGTCAGCAAAGTGATGTCTCTGCTTTTTAACCGGCTGTCTAGGTTTGTTAAAGTTTTTCTTCCAAGGAGCAAGCATCTTTTAATTTCATGGCTGCAGTCACCATCTTCAGTGCTTTGAGAGCCCAAGAAAATAAAATTTGTCACTTTCCAAATATTCCCTGTCTATTTGCCATGGAGTGATGGGACCAGATGCCCTGATCTTAGTTTTTTGAAGGTTGAGTTTTAAGCCAGTCTTTTCTTTTTTTAAGCAGTTCTGTTGAGGCTCCATTTAACCCTGTGGGTTAAGACTCCCCAATCTTTGGTTATGGTCCGATTTCCTCTACATGGGCAAAAGAAGGGGCGGTCTCAAATGTTCTGCGTAGAAAGGAATTTATGATTGTGTAAAGATTAGAGTCACCAACCACTTGAAAAGTCATTTCGACGTTTAAATTAATGTTTCAAAGAGGAAGGAACTTTGAGCTTTCAGTGAAATGCAGGCTGCAACCACATAAACCATGAGCAATATTTACGACCTGAACTTTCCCATAGACTGATTTCAAACATTCTATTGTTTTTTAACCATGTATAATATCTTAAAATTCAAATACCTCTACATCTCATCTCTGAGACTGCCTTCCCTCACAAACTGCATAAAAATTCTTTTAAGGTAGGTGTGTGTCCTGATTTTTGGTTTTAGAAAAAGTGGTGTCTTCTTTTTTTTTTTTTTAACTATTGGGAACTAAAAAGGTAGATTCCTACAACACATCTTACACCAGAAAAATCATGATTAAAGATTTAAAGGTAAAAAGTGGACACAGACATGAATATTTATACAAATCCCACCACTTAGATAAGCCAAGTTCAAGGAAGCACTCTCTCAACACTAAACTAAAGACAGAAAGCACAGGGATCCCCCGAGGTCCAGAGGTTAGGGCTTGGTGTTTTCACTGCCAGGTCTGGGTTCAACCCCTGGCCAGGGAACTAACACTCCATGAGCCACACGGCCAAAATCAAACAGAAAAGAAGCAGAAAGCGTAAACAAAACAGTTTACTCCATTTTAGAAAAACTTGCGTCATCCACAAAAAAATATAAGCAAAAGTAAGCACCATAACAAACTAGCAGGATGCTACAACAAACCAGGATAAACCAGGGACAAACCAGGGACCAACCAGGGACCCACCAGGACAAACACAAAAAAAGAGGAGCTGGAGCAACTACGCATTTACAGCACCCAAAGAAAGAAAAAAGGAGAGGATAGATGGCTGACGATAAAAATAAGCAAAAACGTGAAAATAAATATGAAAAACCTTCCGTGTGGCCCGTGCGCACAGAAACACAGATGAAACCAAGATAAGACAGGCGTTCTCTGCCGAGTAACTGGTGTCAGTTCAGAGGGATGGGACACCGCTGCTGAGGCCGAGGCTGGAGGGGACCCCAGCTTCCTCCTTGCCTCTTGGTTTCTAGTCAGCGAGTCCTGTCTGACTCTCTGCGACCCCGTGGACTGGAGCCCTCCAGGCTTCTCTGTCCCTGGGGTTCTCCAGGCAAGAATACTAGACGGGGTTGCCACTTCCTCCTCCACGGGATCTTCCTGACCAGGGATCGAACCCTCATTTCCCGCATTAGCAGGCAGATTCTTTACCACTGGGCCAGCAGGGAGGCCCTCGTTGCCAGCGGGCCTTGTAAACAGGCAAAGCTTTCACGGAGATAATTTGATTTTAAAATGTTGTTTCCTTTGACTCAGCAGTTCTGCTTCCAGGGTTTATCCAAGAAAAACAACGTCAGACACTGGGAAAGATGCATGTATTAAATGCCCTGCTCACCATTCTAACTAAGCCACCAGGGGCTGAGTCTCAGCACGGCCTGCCCTGGCCGCCCCCTGCTGACCCCACGGTCTAACGGGCTCCCCACGCCCACCCCTCCCACCTGCAGCCTCGGCAGGCCCCACCGTGCTGCACTCACACAATGCCAACTGCTCCCTAAATGCCATCTCCCTTCCCCTGGCCGCTGGAAGATCTTAAAAAGACGCATCGGGCAGCCTCATACCCCTGGCAAAGAGCATTCCAAGGGCACCTGCAGTCTGAAGTCCAAGCTCCTCGGTCCTTCCAAGAGCTGTGGCTCTGCTGACCCCTGGTGACCCCCCCAGAACACACTCGGAAGGCCTGGCGACAGGCCGGGCGGTCCCCGCGCCCATGATGTTCCCTCTCCTGTCCCTGCACTGCCCCACCCCTTAGCTGACCCGTCCTCCTCCAGGGCATCCTCGGGGTACAGGGCCGCGGGCTCGTCCTCCGGGGGCCCTCTGCCCTCCCACATTGGAGCAAGAATGCCCCCTGCTCGTTCTCCTGGCAGTTGTCCGGTCACTGCGCTGATCACACTGGGTGGGAATGAAGGGTTTCCCCATGGGCCACGGGGTCTGCAGGTAGCTTGGGACACCTTGCCCACTGCTCAGCCCTCGGAGGACACAGATGTCTCTGTGTGCCCAGAAGCTCACCCCTCCTTAGTAACAGCCTGAGAGCATGCGACTCTGGGCACAGGGGCCACCGCTGTGCGTCCTGGATCTTCATCAAAGGCGAAACCCTGTAAGCTTTATCAACTGCGTTTGTGGTTTTGGCTCCTGCTCTTCCTTTTCCTAGGACAAAAGGCTAATCGTATGGAGTGTGCATTGTATAACGGGACAGTTTTCACAAACCAGGGAGAGAATTTTAAAAATAGTCCCTTCCTACTAGCACCTCTGGTGATAATTAAAGAGGAAAAGCAACGAGTGTTCCCGAGAAAACTGATTAAATCAAGCATCCGTCAGCGCAGCACAGGGCGGGAGGCCACGGGAGTGAGAAACTCTTTGCACACACACTCACTCGGAAACATCGGAAAACAGTGTGACGCAGGAAAGAGCAACGTGACGAAGGACTCTGGAAGAGCCTGCTGTGTTTCTAAGGGGGACACGTGTGCATGCGTGCTGGCTCACACACCAAACGTCTCCAGGAGAACACGCCGGGGTGGGGGGGTGCAACTGGGCGGCAGGGGCCAGGATGGGGAGAAAGGCGGTCCTCTGTGTAAGCTCCCACTGTCCGGCCTCGCTAACTTACTGCACGTTTCAGTGATAGCTTACGCTGGATTTTATTTAAGTAGATATGGCGTTGCTCAGTCTTTGCCACCCCACGGACTGCAACACGCCAGGCTCCTCTGTCCTCAACTACCTCCCGGAGCTTGCTCAAACTCATGTCCATCAAGTCGGTGATGCCACCCAACCATTACATCCTCTGCTGCCCCTTCTCCTCCTGCCTTCAATCTCTCCCAGCATCAGGGTCTTTTCCAGTAAGTCAGCTCTTCACATCAGTGGGCGAACGTACTGGAGCTTCAACTTCAGCATCAGTCCTTCCAATGAATATTCAGGGCTGATTTTCTTTAGGATGGACTGTTTGGATCCCTGAAGTCCAAGGGACTCCCAAGTAGGTGTGACTGTCCGACAGAACTTTTCACATAAGAAGCGCAAAGGCTGACTTCCGCAAGTCCCCTTTCCGCCAGCAGAGCCCTGCAGCCCCGGGACCGGGCGGCGGCGTGTTGCTGCCGCGCTGGCTGGGGGGCTCGGGGGAACCCGGGGACGGCTGCGGCCTCTCCCTCTGTCTGCCCAGCCCCCTCCCAGCCCTGCCCGCTGACCGCCCCGGGGGAGCCGCGGCCCTGCCTCCGCCGCCGGGCAGCCTCGGCCCCGCCTCGCTGGGGCCCTGAGACCCAGCAGGCGCTCCTCTCGGTGAGCGGTGCTGAGAGACGCCTGGCAGGACAAGCAGAGCTCTGAATTTGTCGGCCCAGCAGTGCTACCTACCTCTTCTGCTTTCACGGCCCGTGTTACAATTTTAAAAAACGAATGGGTAAACTGCTGAAAATATGTACGGAGAGACGAGAGGAAACATTGCATTGTATAACGGGACAGTTTTCACAAACCAGGGAGAGAATTTTAAAAACAGTCCCTTCCTACTAGCACCTCTGGTGATAATTAAAGAGGAAAAGCAACGAGTGTTCCCGAGAAAACTGATTAAATCAAGCATCCGTCAGCGCAGCACAGGGCGGGAGGCCACGGGAGTGAGAAACTCTTTGCACACACACTCACTCGGAAACATCGGAAAACAGTGTGACGCAGGAAAGAGCAACGTGACGAAGGACTCTGGAAGAGCCTGCTGTGTTTCTAAGGGGGACACGTGTGCATGCGTGCTGGCTCACACACCAAACGTCTCCAGGAGAACACGCCGGGGTGGGGGGGTGCAACTGGGCGGCAGGGGCCAGGATGGGGAGAAAGGCGGTCCTCTGTGTAAGCTCCCACTGTCCGGCCTCGCTAACTTACTGCACGTTTCAGTGATAGCTTACGCTGGATTTTATTTAAGTAGATATGGCGTTGCTCAGTCTTTGCCACCCCACGGACTGCAACACGCCAGGCTCCTCTGTCCTCAACTACCTCCCGGAGCTTGCTCAAACTCATGTCCATCAAGTCGGTGATGCCACCCAACCATTACATCCTCTGCTGCCCCTTCTCCTCCTGCCTTCAATCTCTCCGAGCATCAGGGTCTTTTCCAGTAAGTCAGCTCTTCACATCAGTGGGCGAACGTACTGGAGCTTCAACTTCAGCATCAGTCCTTCCAATGAATATTCAGGGCTGATTTTCTTTAGGATGGACTGTTTGGATCCCTGAAGTCCAAGGGACTCCCAAGTAGGTGTGACTGTCCGACAGAACTTTTCACATAAGAAGCGCAAAGGCTGACTTCCGCAAGTCCCCTTTCCGCCAGCAGAGCCCTGCAGCCCCGGGACCGGGCGGCGGCGTGTTGCTGCCGCGCTGGCTGGGGGGCTCGGGGGAACCCGGGGACGGCTGCGGCCTCTCCCTCTGTCTGCCCAGCCCCCTCCCAGCCCTGCCCGCTGACCGCCCCGGGGGAGCCGCGGCCCTGCCTCCGCCGCCGGGCAGCCTCGGCCCCGCCTCGCTGGGGCCCTGAGACCCAGCAGGCGCTCCTCTCGGTGAGCGGTGCTGAGAGACGCCTGGCAGGACAAGCAGAGCTCTGAATTTGTCGGCCCAGCAGTGCTACCTACCTCTTCTGCTTTCACGGCCCGTGTTACAATTTTAAAAAACGAATGGGTAAACTGCTGAAAATATGTACGGAGAGACGAGAGGAAACAAGAACAGGGAAAGTGAAGAGAGCTTCCCTTCGCCTTGGCACACCCGAGACGGCAGGGTAAGCTGACTTCCTTCTGTTAGCGTCGGGTCACAGACGCGATCTATAACTGCTAAGTTGTAGTTCAAGCCTCAGATGTGTTTCTCCTACATCTTAAGGATGTGTGCCAGGGAGAAACAAGCTCTGGATTACCTGCGTAAACCCCAGTGCCAACCAGGCACCATGCTATCTCTGTGTGCCCAGCATGTGGCTATGGAGAGGAGGCTCTCTCCCCACAGAGGACTGCAGCGGAGAGAAAACACAGCAGAAACCCCACGGAACACAACGACACCGCGAAGCGCCTTGTCTCCTGTCTTCACACCAATAGGAAAATAAATTGCGCAAAATCAAAACTGCTAAACTTAATTACCAAGTTTTTAGAAAGGATGCCATTAATTCAGGATCACCCAAACACGGGAGGGAATAATGAGAGTCCTGGAAATTCTTAAATGAGGCATTTGTCTTTTTCAGTCTGACTTACTTCACCTAGTGTGATCATCTCTAAGTCCATCCACGTGGCTGCAAATAGCTTTATTTCATTCTTTTTATGGCTGAGTAGCATTCCATTATATATATATACACACAAATATATAGACACATATAATTATCTTCTTTACCAATTCATCTGTCAATGGGCATTCAGGTCGCTTCCACGTCTTGGAAATTGTAAACAGTGCTGCAGTGAACACTGGGTTGCATGCATACTTTTGGATTATGGCTTCTTCCAGATTTATGACCAGGAATGGGATTGCTAGGATATATGGTAATTCTGTTTTAAGTTTCTAAAGGAGCCCCCATATTATTCTCCATAGAGGTTATACCAATTTACATTACCACGATTGTCCAGTAGGTATTATTATTCTCACTTTGCAGAGAAGAAAGCTGAACTTAAAAGACACTGTAGTCTTGCTGGGTCACTCAGGCAGTAAGTGGCAACGAGACTGGAACCTGGGCACCCAGGTTCTGAGACTAAGGACTTTCTTCTACGAATGCTATTCATGAGGTTTTCTTTTGTTCCTTAGTGTCAACAAATGCTAATTAAACTGTCTTTTGACAGAACTGATACCTCAACCAGGTTATTCTATTTGCAGATATAGAAAGTCTGTATTTAAATTGTTTTTTTGTAGCAATGGAACTTTTATGTGTTTCTTTTTTTCCTAAGTAAGAGGAGCCAATGGAGAAGAGAACTAACAGACTAAGAAGAGGTCAAACAAGAAATAATAAGCTTCACTCCATGGTTCCTCTTCCATTCCATATAACTTTGTCTAAATTCAAGTCAATTAAATTTAGCCACAAGTTTCGGTGCTGGCGTCGTTTCTAAGCCACAAGTCTCTAAGCACCAAAAGGGTCCCAGCCCTCAAAAACCTCCTAACCTAGCAGAAGAGCTAGACCTGCAAAGAAAAAATGACCAATGTCATGCATATGAGAGTAAAATGATAATTAAAGGGGACTCCAGAGTAAGGGAACGAATGCATCTTCTCGGAAAAGGGCTGGGGGCCGGGGGAAGGGGCAGGAAGGGCTCTGCTAAGGTCCTAACATTTGGCAAAGGAGTGAGAACCGGCCAGGAGTAAGAGAAGGTCAGGCAGAAGAACTGACGGAAGAATAAGGGCCCAACTCACCACATGCTCTGACAGAGGAAAAAAGTCCAGCGACATCCCAGAACATGCGGTAATCAAACGAACACAGGAGGCAAGGTTAAAAAAACAGGAGATAAATGTGGCTCCAAGGCTTCTTGCTTGGGTCATAAAAAGGAGGCCAGTAATAGAGCAAAAGCAGGCCGAGGCGGAAAATCATGAACAGTGTCTGGGACACGGCGGGCTCCACGCTGTAAGAGACTCTACGAGGAATACGGAGAGCAGCAGCTCGGGTTGAGAGGAGGGACAAGGGTCTCGGATCTGGGGAAAGCCCCTCAGGGAGTGGACAGGAGCATCACGTGTTTACCACTCCCGGTTCAGTCTCCTAGAAATGAATGGAGGCGAGAGGAGGGGCGTCAGAGAGAAACACTGACTCTCCGTGAAAGCCTGGCGTTTGGGGAAACAGTGCCCTACGGCTCCCTTATTTACGGCAGCTCTGATCCAAACAGAGCGAGATGACCCGCACAAGGCCTACTCGCACGTGTGTGGGGCTGTAGATCTACAGGCAGAATAAATAACAATTAGGAGGCTTTCAAACACAGCTGTCCCCAGCGCTGTGGAGGGGGAGGCCGCCACGCCTCCCAGCCATGGGCATCACGCACGGCGAACGCGCCAGAAAATCGGGGTGTGCCAGCTACTCGGGAGAGCGTGCCCGCCTGCAAAATGAGCGAGACAAAAATGAGCACTCAGGAGACGGCTTCCCCAAGTTAAACGGGGAATTCATCAAAGGCATCCTCTATCCCACAGGACCTTTCAGGCTAGAGGAAAAGGGAATAAACCAGGGCAGGACCTCAGAAGGGCCTGTTCTGGGTTCTGGAAGGGCAGACACGCCAGGCGGCACATTCTGTCTGGGAGAACGCGTGCTAAGGGTCAGGTGACTCCTCCAGTTCTCGGGCGTGTGACCTCCCGGGAGGCACCCCCACCGCAAAGGAAGGCCTTGGGGGGGGTCCACGTGGGGCAGCCGCAGGCCCCCGGGAGGGTCCCGGCCCGTGCAGGGCGTGCAGCCGCCTCACTCCTTAGGGTCTCAGCAGGGCGCACCCCGGGATGCTCTAGACGCTCCTGTGTTGGGGAAGGAGAGAATGTTCTCCCCTCTTTAGGTTTTGGGAGGACCACACCTCTTCAGTCCAAGATTCAGGGGTGGCGAGAACTCCTGCCTAGTGCGGGGGGCCCCCAGAGGGAGAAAGGGCCTGCTGCCCCCGGTCAGAAAACACGCACCGTCCTCCCGAGGGAGAGGAAACAGCGGCGGAAAAGTCCTTCCCATGCACAGAGGCACCAGAAGGACACAGCGGGTGGCCGCCACGTGGCACAGTCAGACCTGGGCGGCTCTTTTCTCATGTTACGCAAAACTAGACAGCGAGTCTGCCCCCCACGTGTGTGAGGACTTTACCAGGGCGCTCTGATCCCTGCTGCCTTCTCTGCATTTGGAAAGGCTCTCTGTGTGGGCAATAAACGGGGGATTTTCAGGAACCTACACACCTTATAAAGCAGAGACGTTACTTTCCCAACAAAGGTCCCTCCAGTCAAGGCTGTGGTTCTCCCAGTGGCCATGTACGGATGCGAGAGCTGGACCATAAAGAAAGCTGAGCGCCGAAGAATTGATGCTTTTGAACTGTGGTGTTGGAGAAGACTCCTGAGAGTCCCTTGGACTGCAAGGAGGTAAAACTAGTTCATCCTAAAGGAAATCAGTCCTGAGTGTTCACTGGAAGGACTGATGTTGAAGCTGCAACTCCAATACTTTGGTCACCTGACGTGAAGAGCTGACTCATTGGGAAAGACCCTGATGCTGGGAAAGATTGAGGGCAGGAGAAGGGAACAACAGAGGATGAGAGGGTTGGATGGCATCACCGACTCACTGGACATGAGTCTGAGTGAACTCCGGGAGCTGGTGATGGACAGGGAGGCCTGGCGTGCTGCAGTCCATGGGGTCACAAAGAGTCAGACTCGACTGAGGGACTGGACTGAGCTGACTGACACACGTCACCCTCAGCTCCATCTGGATGCCCCAAGGCAAGTTGACAAAGACCCAAACCCCAGCATTTAAACATGCTCAAGCCTCTCCCTTTTTTATTTTCTTTTTAAGCCTGACCTCACAATCCATCTCTCTGGCCACAACCCCCCAAACCACTCGCCACTAACCTTGAGAAGTTTTCAGAACTCTGATCTCTACTTTTCCGACTCCCACTCCCCCTCAAAATATCACCCGATGAAATGGGTGTTTGCCAAGGTCACCCACAACCTCCAGGGCACTGGGCACGGCGGGTCCCACGGTGGGGGGCGCGGGGGGATAACCCCTTACAGAATTTCACTGTTTGCCGTCCAGCCTCAGCCTGAATCCCCGGCGCACAGCGGCCCCTGCCCCGTGAGCCTCCGCCCCGTCTGCCTCCCACCCCGCCAGGCTGACACTGCGTGCCCGCCTCGGGGGCGCAGACCTTCCGCGCGGGGCAGCCCTGATCTAGCCTGAGGCTGACAGTCTCCCCTGCCCGCCTCTCCTCTGCCTTGGGGCTGCTCCTGGCGCGGGCCCCCTACACGGGATGCCCCCGGAGCTCCACCCTGGGCTCCCGTCCCAGCCCTCACCCGTTCCGGGCCTGTTACTACGCGGGGGAATCGCCGCCCGTCCGTCCAGCCGGGCTGCTGACTGGCCTCCCCGACGGGTCCTCTGGCCCCGCCACCGACGCTCAGGCTGGGGCGGCCTCGGGGGCCTCAGGGCCCCTGGACCCGCATTAGGCGCCTTCCTGTGCGCTGCCGGCGTCCTGCAGGGCCTCCTTCCTCGCCCCGACCACCCGCGCCCGGGTCTCCGGCTGTCCAGGGGACTAGCGCTGTCCCCGGGGCCTCGCGCTGGGCGAGCGCTCACTCGGCGATCCTGCAGTGAGCTGTCGCGGAGCCCTTGGCTCCTCTGGGCAGCCAGGCATCCTCCCCGGGCCTCAGCGCCCCACCTGGAAAATGGAAGCGATGAATCAGGGGCACAGCGGGCTGTCACTTCCTGCGAGCTGCCCTCTGCAAAGGGCCTGTAGGCAAAGGAGCCGAGACCTCCGGTGTGCCCCCCCGCCCCCCGGCATTAGACAGCAAGCTCACAGCTCTCCCACCTTCCCTTGTTTAAACGAGGGTCTCCAAACTCATCTGACCGCAGAAGCTTCTCCTGGGACATCTCAGCCCCTGCAGGCTGGGTGGTGCTCCAGGGGGTGCGCACCATGGCACGCACGAGATGAACATTCTCAGTGGGGGCAACGCTGCCCCCAGAGGACACCTGGCTAAGCTGGAGACAGCTTTAGCTGTCAGTTAGGGGGCGGGGGGAGAGCGACCCCGGACATCTCAGGGTAGAGACTAGGGACACTGCTCAGCAGCCCCAAGGCACAGGGCGCCCCCATACAAAGACCTACAAGCCCCAGATGTTTGCAATGCCCGGGCTGAGGACCTCTGAGCCAGACGGCTCTCTGTTATCCAGGCCCCTTCCAGCTCTGAACCTGCTGATGCTACAGAGTCGCAGAAACATACCTCGGCGCTTCAGACGGAGACAACGGGCCATCCTGCACATAGCCTGGGCGAAGAGGCATTCCTTTCAAACCGACAAGCAGGGTGTTATCGGAATGTTTGCCAACTGTTCTTGGCTTTCATTTTTGTTTTCAACTGTTTATTCCATATGCTTACAACTCTTGCATTTTGTAGATATTTTATTTACACTGTACTAGCAGCGTTACATGATGTGGCAATAACTGGAAAAAAAATCACTTTGGTTACTTACAAGTAAAGCAAAACCAAAGAGAAATGTGGCTGCTGACAACCTATTGTGCAATCAAATGTCATGCAAACATTCTGTGAAGGACTGACCCTGCTCTTTCTTAAAGAATAAGTAGTGCAAAAAGGAGGGATGATTTCAGTATTTCATTTTAGCTATAAAAATAAATTTCTCTGAGTCTAAACTTCATTTGCTTCAAGAAAGAAGGAAAGGAAAAAAAATTGCTTTAATTTTACATACATTGAAGGATAAGATGAATACTAATCACCAAAGAGCAATTTCAAATGGATTTAAGTTGTGCCCCCCTCATTCTCCTCTTACCTTAGAAAGTTTCTGAGTATAAATTGTTTGCTAGAATGAAAATATGATCATGATAGTAAAGAAAGATTAATCTCCAAGTAATGTCAGGAATGTGTTTTTAAGTATTATTCAACGTATTCTTCTAAAGAAAGTCTTTGCAGGTAAATAATGATGCAATATTAATAATAAGGTTAGCAATGGTTAACATTCATTGAGAACGTGGGAAGTGCCAGGCAAGTGTTTTTCACACATGATCTCATTTTAAGACTTATAGGCAGTAGGGACTGTTATTGATCCCATTTTACAGAGGAGGAAACTGAGGTTCACGAAAGGGAATCAGTCCCCAGAGCGACACTGCTTGGAACCTAACAGCAGAGCTAGCCCTCACCTCTGTCTGATTCTAGAGTATTTGATGTTATGAGTAACAGGCCTTGTTTTGTTTGCTTGTGAGCAATCTAAAGCCACTCACACAGAAACGCCAGCCACCGGGACTTCCCTGGTGGTCCGGTGGCTAAGACTCCACACTCCCGATGCAGGAGGCCCAGGTTCGATCCCTGGTCAGGGAACCAGACCCCACATGCTGCAATGAAGACTGAAGATCTCGCGTGCTGTAGCTGAGACCCGGCGCAGCCAAATAAATTAATAACTATTTAAATATTGAGAAAAGAAATACTAGTCATCAGGAAGGATCAGCAAAAGATTCCGTTCTCACGGCCATGGCAGTAACCTTTAGATGTCGTGGAAGAGGGTGATCAAAAGAAAATAACTTTAACTGTTTTTATGCAGACACGCTCCCGATAAAGCACTTGGAATGTTTAGTTCATAGAACTGAGAGCGAATATGGCAAACTCCTTTGTTTTGCGAACTTGAAACGGTCACTGGAAAGCCAACTGGATTGCTTCAAAAAACATCTGGATCCTCAAAAATATTAAACATAGAGTGACCGTCTGACCTCAATTCCACATCTAGGGGTGCAGCCAAAGAGAAATGCAAATGACTGTCCACACAGAAAAGACTGCACACAAGTGTCAGGCAGCATTGCTCACAGGAGCCACGCGATGAAAAGAACCCGCACGTCCATCACGGAGCAAGCGGACAAAGTGTGACGGATCCACACGACAGAAGACCATCCAGTCGTAAGAAAGAGCATGAAGTGCTGATGCCACTTGCTGGAACATGCAGGGACCTTGAAAACACTCTGTGATTACGTAAAAAAAAAAAAAAAAGCCAGTTGCAAACGACCACATGTCATATGATTCCACTTATATGAATAGTCCAGAATAGCCAAGTTCAAAGAGACGGGAAGTCAACTGATGAAAAGAACCCGCACGTCCATCACGGAGCAAGCGGACAAAGTGTGACGGATCCACACGACAGAAGACCATCCAGCCGTAAGAAAGAGCATGAAGTGCTGATGCCACTTGCTGGAACATGCAGGGACCTTGAAAATACTCTGTGATTACGTAAAAAAAAAAAAAAAGCCAGTTGCAAACGACCACATGTCATATGATTCCACTTATATGAATAGTCCAGAATAGCCAAGTTCAAAGAGACGGGAAGTCAACCAGCGGTTGCCAGGGCCAGTAGTGGGCTACTGACAAGCAGGGTGTTTCTCTTTCCAGAGATGAAAATAGTCTGGAAGGAGGTAGCGCTGATGGCTGCACGTCTGAACAGACTAAGAACCAATAAATTGTGCACTTTAAAGGGTGAAATTACGTGAATCACGACCCAATAAGAAAAAAAACACATTGGATAAGTACAGTAAACAAAATGAACAACGAAGCACATATTTATAACTTGAACTAAGATAAATATGTCCACTGGTGGGATTTCGGAATTTTTAATGGGCACACTGAATATCGTGTTTCTCTTTCCAGAGATGAAAATAGTCTGGAAGGAGGTAGCGCTGATGGCTGCACGTCTGAATAGACTAAGAACCAATAAATCGTGCACTTTAAAGGGTGAAATTACGTGAATCACGACCCAATAAGAAAAAAAAACACATTGGATAAGTACAGTAAACAAAATGAACAATGAAGCACATATTTATAACTTGAACTAAGATAAATATGTCCACTGGTGGGATTTCGGAATTTTTAATGGGCACACTGAATAACCATAATGACTTTAGGTCATTTTATACTTTTTTTGTTTTAAGCTCTGAATTCTGTAGATTTAAGTTTCACATAATACGTGAAATATAGTTGAATAAAACCTGAAATTCTGACCTAGAGGTATCTGGTTACCCCCAGTCCCTGACTTACGCTGAGCAAGGCTGGTAAACCAGCAGACCACGCTGCACTTCAGAGAGGGGCTGGATGTGGGGGCAGAGGCACCGCCCACCATTCACGCCAACGAGCCTCAACGAGCACAGACCGTTGAGGCTAACTGTGCGTCGTGGAAAAGTTGATTTGCTCCCAGCTGACAGTTCCAAGGCCTGGAATGCTAAAATCCTGGGCTTCTACTTTAGATTTCACTCTTTGTTAAAGATGTTAGATGACCTAAGAGCAGTTTGTATTCATTTCAAAACAAGGGGAAAAAAAAAAATTTATCCTGACACATCCAACTGGAAGTGATTAAAAGAGACGGGTCCTAGAGAATCTGGTGTTTGGTTTTTTCCTAAGTAATCCACAAAAACTAAAGCTAAAACCCAGGAGACTTTCCCGCCACTCCATTATCCGACTTAACTTAAAGATTTAGATGATTCAAGCAGTACAAGCCTACACCCCACGGTCCTCGTCTACCAGCCTCTGTGTCCCCTTACTTATTCTACAAACGCTCTCTGGGCACCTACTATGTGCCAGGAGCCATGCCAAGCACTAGGGGCACAAAGGTGAGTGAAAACAGAGACTGTCTCTGCGCCAAAGGGCTCTCAGGCCAGTGGGCAAGAGCATCATGAAACAAACGGTAAATACACATTCAAAGTGCACACTGGGGACTTCCCGGGGGGTCCAGTGGCTAAGACCCCAAGCTCCCAGTGCAGGGGGCCTAAGTTTGCCCTCTGGTCAAGGAACTAGATCCCACACTCTGCAACCAAGATTGAAGATCCTACATGTCACAATGAAGACACAGGGCAGCCAAATAAATAAATAAATATTTTATAAAATATGTGCACCGAACACTACTGACTTCGAAATTAGACAAATTCTAGGAAAGCTGAATCTCAGAGTAACGGAATTTAAACTTTATGCTATTCACTGTCGTGCAAGGAAATCTTATTTTATTAAAACAAAATATTAGACTTTAAATTTTTATCACATTAACTTGGGATAATCAACTTGACCTAGATGAACTTGACCTTCATTAGCATAGTGCTTAAGAAGGAGGAAACAGACGCAACGGCTCCATCTTTAAAGCAGGACTCCATCCTGGGCCGGACTGTGGACTTTGAGCTCTGTGGCCAGTATCTATGGAAAGGACACACCAACTAGAAAACCAGACCGGCCCCCCACCCAAGAAAAGAGCCCCAGGGCTCGTACCTAGACTCTCTGTGGCCTAAAAGAATACTCTAATTATAATCTGTGTAACTGAATAGAATCATAAATTCTATTATGCCTATTGGGGTATGGCCACAAGCCTATTGATAATTGTTCACTGTTAACTACCTAGGCTTAAGGCATATGAATCACAGGTTAACCTAGATTGTATCTTTCTTTTCCTTTGTTCAGACTAGTTTCAGAGAATTTGACGTACACTTAGGTTATATAAGGTTTTCACAAAAACGGGTCCGGGTCCTTGGCTAAAAGGAGACTCTGCCTTGGGCCCACCAGTGTAATAAACTGTACTCCACTATGCATTTTCCTTCTCAGTGAGCTTGCTTCCCGGAACGCGTGGCTACGACACTTATAGATTCTGGAGGGTTCTGGAAAGTATATACTAAGAAAAGCAAATGCTGCCATGAAAAAAATACATAGGCAATAAAGAGGATATCCACGCATACATTTCAGTAAAACAGACTCATCAAGAAGGGCGGGGAGCTGGATGCTGAACAGCTCCAGTCTGAGGGTGACAGCAGCCGGCAAGACCAAGGTCAGATGCCAAGGGACAGCGTGGGCACGCAGAGCAGGGGGCTCTAAGCGCTCCTTCCTCCACAGAAAATAAACTGGCAAAACTGTCTCCAGCAACTTTTTTGGCACTGCAGAAACAGCTAAAAGATTGCAAAACCAAGGGAACATTTAATTAAAAAAACAAAACAAACCCAGCTCAATCTCAAGGGGAAGGTCAGCGTTGTGGTATCGTAACGAGCTCTCCTCCCCAGCTCAGTGGTGGGGGCGCTGAGAAAAGAAGAGCCCACACTCCCAGCACGCAGACCACCACCAGAAGCAGCAAAGCAGAGCTTCTTCCAAAGAGCTGAGGCGGTTTGTTTTCGTTGGGATCTTTGGCTCCGCTCAAAGGGCTTGACTTAACCTCTCCCAACTTGAAACTCTATCAGCATTGAGGCAGATACCTTAGGACTTTTGTCAAAAACACTTAAATGCAAATATATCTGTGGCTGTTGCCTGGGGGTCGGGGGTGAGGGTGGGGGATGGATAACAGTTGGGGTAAACAATTAGTGAATCAAAAAGCTTGAGAAGAGGCTGGAGGATAAGATGCTTTGGCAAATGAGGACTTTAAAAAGACCAGACATATTCCTGGGAATCTGGACAGCTACATGTACGCATGGGGCTAGGTACGTATTCAGGAAAGTCCCCCGAAAGCCCAAAACTCTCAGTTCTGGCTGACCTTTACATTCTATGCAAGTAAGAAGTAAAGGCTAAGACAGAGTTGCAAATTTCTGCCCCATCACTAGCTGACCGCTAAGCCAATAAAACCAAGACATCAATGGCCACACATGACGAAGAACACAGACTTCACCAAATTAGTACAGAAATATCACTGATCAAGCAACAGCAATCGCAACACGCAGCAACAAGCCCTGGGGAGCGGAACCTTATTCCCAGAATTGCCGTGCTATAACATTAAACATGTCCAGTTTCCAGCAGCAAAAAATTACACAGTATGTAAAGAAATACAGCATGAGAAGAAATATATGGCCCATATACCAAATGGGAAAAGACAATTAGAAATTGTCCCTGAGAAGGTCTCATATTGAAGTTACTAGAGAAAGACTTTAAATCAATGATTTTAAATATGCACCAAGAGGTGAACAGAATCATGTATAAAGAACTAGAGGAAATCCTGAGAGTGATGTCTCATCCAACAGAGATTATCAATAAATATAAATGACTGGATTTTCTTTTTTAAGGAGTCAAATAGAAATTCTGAATTTCCAAAGGACTATCACTGAGCTGCAATTTCTACTGGAGGGGCTCACTATCAGATTTGACCAGGTAGAAGACAGAATCCACATCTTGAAACCAGGTCAAGAGATATGAACCTGTCTGAGAAGAGCTGACTCATTGGAAAAGACCCTGATGCTGGGAGGGATTGGGGGCAGGAGGAGAAGGGGACGACAGAGGATGAGATGGCTGGATGGCATCACCGACTTGATGGACGTGCTGCTAAGTCACTTCAGTTGTGTCCGACTTTGTTGGACCCCATAGACGGCAGCCCACCAGGCTCCGCAGTCCCTGGGATTCTCCAGGCAAGAACACTGGAGTGGGTTGCCATTTCCTTCCCCAATGCATTGAAGTGAAAAGTGAAAGTGAAGTTGCTCAGTCGTGCTGACTCTTAGCGACCCCATGGACTGCAGCCCACCAGGCTCCTTCGTCCATGGATTTTCCAGGAAGAGTACTGGAGTGGGGTGCCACTGCCTTCTCCGTGATGGACGTGAGTTTGGGTGAACTCCGGGAGATGGTGATGGACAGGGAGGCCTGGCGGGCTGCGATTCATGGGGTCACAGAGTCGGACACGACTGAGCGACTGAACCGAGCTGAGGAGCAGAAGGGCGAAAGGGAAGGAAAGTGAGCAGTGACTGAGAGGCTTCCAGGACTCAGCAGGCACAGAACACGCGCGTAAGGAGCATTCCAGAACAAGAAGAAGGGGAGAGAGAGGGAGAGAGAGGGAACCAAGTGGCTGAAAGCTCCCCAGCGCCGATTAAAACTAAGAGCGGAAGCTTATCTCCCTAAGGGCACGATTAGCAGTGGCGGTCTCGAGAGGTGACTGACCCGAGGCCCGCGCCCCCGAGAGTTTCTGAACAGGAGGAGCCGGAGTTCAGCGGAGACTCTGCCCGGTGGACGGAAGCCCAGGGAGAGGCGCGCGCGCCGCCGGCCTCCAGGGTGGAGGCCCTGGGGAGGAAGGCAGAGACGCAGGCGGACAGCCGGCCTCCACGGCCGCCCCGCCTCTCCCCAGCCCCCGGGCCCTGCCCGCCAGCCCCCGGGGCAGCCGCCAGCTGCTAGGTCTGGGGTCCCCCACCCCTCAGAGCTGGACTGCCCCTGCCTCCTGCAGACCCCCGCCCACACCGCCGGCCCACCG
>SJYT01055450.1:279499-326107 GCA_006410635.1 Cephalophus harveyi
GCCCACCGTCCTGCAGACCCCCGCACATGACTGCCAGGCCACCGTCCTGCAGACCCCCGCCCACCCCCGCCGGGCCACCAGGGTTGGGGGTCCGGACCAGCAGAGCTGTCTCACAGGAGCTACACTTCAGTCACTGCTTGAAGAGGGGGCAGAGAGGGAGCTGACTCTGAGCACCTGCAATATTTCACTATTCTAAGTAATCATTTAAATTCACTGCTAGAAAAAGATGCTATGTGTTAAATATTTATCATGAAATAATTACTATGAAATTATACATTATTTATTATGAAACACTTACTATTATTTATTATTATGAAGGGGTGACTGTTTTCTCCAGTGAACCCATCTCTACCTTTGTGGCAGGTCTCAATAGAGAATCAGGGCTCTATATGCAAAGTTTTGCTTCCAGAAGCTCTCTGTCTGTCCAAAGCATTAGTGGATGCTGTGATGGAGGAAGGATGAGAGAGAAATAGTCTGCAACTAAACCCTGTATTTTAATCCTTTTTAAGATAGCATGTTTAGCTGTCTCTAAAAGACTACTTTTCCCTAAAATATAATATTTTCATTTCAATTACCATGAGTTAAGAAAAGATACTGTGTCCATTCAAAGATGGAATGTTTCATTTGCCTGTTGCCAATGATGATTTTTCTATTGACAGAAATATACCTGCAGGATATGTTTCTTTTTAAAACTTAAGTATAATTGATTTATAATACTGTGTTAGTTCAGATATACAGCAAAGCGATTCAATTCAATTATACACATATTTTTTCAGATTTTCTTACATTATAGACTATTACAAGCTACTGAATTGTCTCCTGCACTATACAGTAAACCTATTTTAAATAAATCTGTTTATTTTATATATAGTGGTTTCTGTTAACTTCATAATTTATCCCTCACCCCTTTGGTAACCATAAGTTTATTTTCTATGTCTGTAGGTCTGTTTTTCTTTTATAAATAAACTCCTTTGTATTATTTTTTAGATCCCACATTTAAGTATAAAATTTTGGTCTTTCTCTGTCTGACTGACTCTACTCAGCATGATAACCTCTTGGAGAAATCAAACTGGATTCATTCTAGGATCATAATGGTTCAAGACGTGCAAATCAATCAGTGTGATACACCACATCAACAAAAGACAAAAATCACGTCATCTCAATAGAGAAGAAAAGCATCTGACAAAATTCAACATCCATTCATGATAGAAACTCTCACCAAAGTGGATATAGAGGGGACATCAGTTCAGTTCAGTCGCTCAGTCATGTCCGACTCTTTGCGACCCCATGAATCGCATCACGCCAGGCCTCCCTGTTGATTACATCTCTCGTAGTTCATTCAGACTCACATCCATCGAGTCAGTGATGCCATCCAGCCATCTCATCTTCTGTCGTCCCCTTCTCCTCCTGCCCCCAATCCCTCCCAGCATCAGAGTCTTTTCCAATGAGTCAACTCTTCACATGAGGTGGCCAAAGTACCGGAGATATCTCAACATAATAAAAGTCATTTATGACCAACCCACAGCCAATATACTACTCAATGGTGAAAAGCTGAAAGCCTTCCCACTAAATTCTAGAATAAGATGAGAATGCCCTCTCTCACTAACTCTACTCAACATAGTCCTAGCCACAACAATCAGATAAGAATAAATTGAAAGGAAAGAGGTAAAATTGTTTTATTATATGCAGATAACATGATATTCTATATAGTAAATCTAAAGACTTCACACAAAAACTCTTAAAACTGATCATTTAATTCAGCAAGGTAGCAAGATACAAGATTAACATACAGAAATCAGTTGCATTTCTTTACACTAACAATAAAATATCAGAAAGAGTAAAGAAAATTATGTTTAATACCACATCAAAAAAATAAAATACCTAGGAAAAAAACCACAAGGAGGTGAATAATCACGGATAATCATGATGGTGTGATCACTCATCTAGAGCCAGACATCCTGGAATGTGAAGTCAAGTGGGGCCTTAGAAAGCATCACTACGAACAAAGCTAGTGGAGGTGATGGAATTCCAGTAGAGCTATTGCAAATCCTGAAAGATGACGCTCTGAAAGTGCTGCACTCAATATGCCAGCAAATTTGGAAAACTCAGCAGTGGCCACAGGACTGGAAAAGGTCAGTTTTCATTCCAATCCCAAAGAAACGCAATGCCAAAGAATGCTCAAACTACCGCACAATTGCACTCATCTCACATGCTAGTAAAGTAATGCTCAAAATTCTCTGAGCCAGGCTTCAGCAATACATGAACCATGAACTCCCTGATGTTCAAGCTGGTTTTCGAAAAGGCAGAGGAACCAGAGATCAAATTGCCAACATCCGCTGGATCATGGAAAAAGCAAGAGAGTTCCAGAAAAACATCTACTTCTGCTTTATTGACTATGCCAAAGCCTTTGACTGTGTGGATCACAATAAACTTCGTCCATGGATTTTCCAGGAAGAGTACTGGAGTGGGGTGCCACTGCCTTCTCCGTGATGGACGTGAGTTTGGGTGAACTCCGGGAGATGGTGATGGACAGGGAGGCCTGGCGGGCTGCGATTCATGGGGTCACAGAGTCGGACACGACTGAGCGACTGAACCGAGCTGAGGAGCAGAAGGGCGAAAGGGAAGGAAAGTGAGCAGTGACTGAGAGGCTTCCAGGACTCAGCAGGCACAGAACACGCGCGTAAGGAGCATTCCAGAACAAGAAGAAGGGGAGAGAGAGGGAGAGTGAGGGAACCAAGTGGCTGAAAGCTCCCCAGCGCCGATTAAAACTAATTGGAAGGAATGATGCTGAAGCTGAAACTCCAATCCTTTGGCCACCTCATGCGAAGAGTTGACTCATTGGAAAAGACTCTGATGCTGGGAGGGATTGGGGGCAGGAGGAGAAGGGGACGACCGAGGATGAGATGGCTGGATCGCATCACTGACTCGATGGATGTGAGTCTGAGTGAACTCCGGGAGTCAGTGATGGACAGGGAGGCCTGGCGTGCTGCGATTCATGGGGTCGCAAAGAGTCGGACACAACTGAGCGACTGAACTGAACTGACCTGAACTGAAGGAGGTGAATATTCATTGCAAGGAATGATGCTGAAGCTGAAGCTCCAATACTTTGGCCACCTGATGGCAAGAACCGACTCATTAGAAAAGACCAGGATGCTGGCAAAGATTGAAGGCAGGAGGAAAAGGGGATGACAGAGGATGAGATGGTTGGATGGCATCACTGATTCAATGAACATGAGTTTAAGAAAGCTCTGGGAGTTGGTGATGAACAGGGAAGCCTGGTGTGCTGCAGTCCATGGGGTCACAAAGAGTCGGACACTACTGAGCAACTGAACTGAACTGCAGGAGGTGAAAGACCTCTACACTGAGAAATACAAACCACTGATAAAGGAAACTGAAGAAGACTTGAAGAAAAGGAAAGCAATCCCATTCTCTTGGACTGGAAGAACGAACATTGTTAAAATGGTCATACTGCCCAAAGCAATCTACAGATTGAACGTGCTCCCTATCAAATTACCCATGACATTGTTCATAAAACTAGGATGAAGAATCCTAAAATTTACATGGAACCAAAAAAGACCCAGAATTGCCAAAGCAATCTTAAGAAAAAACAAAGCAAGAGGTATACTCTCCCACACGTTAATACTACAAAGCTACAGTAATCAAAACAGCATGGTATTGGCCCCGAAACAGACGTATGCATTGATGTAACAGAATAGAGAGCCCAGAAATAATAATCTACAGATTGAACGTGCTCCCTATCAAATTACCCATGACATTGTTCATAAAACTAGGATGAAGAATCCTAAAATTTACATGGAACCAAAAAAGACCCAGAATTGCCAAAGCAATCTTAAGAAAAAACAAAGCAAGAGGTATACTCTCCCACACGTTAATACTACAAAGCTACAGTAATCAAAACAGCATGGTATTGGCCCCGAAACAGACGTATGCATTGATGTAACAGAATAGAGAGCCCAGAAATAAACCCACACACCGATAGTCAATTAATTTCCAACAAGGGAGGCAAGTACAAAGGAGAAAAGATTGTCTCTTTGGCAAGTGGTGTTGGGAAAGCTGGACAGGCTTATGTAAATCATTGAAGTCAGAACACTCCCTCACACTATATACAAAATATGATAATCTCTTGAAGAAAAGAGACATGACTCAAATAAATAAAATAAGAAATGAAAGAAGAGGAGTAACAATTGATACCACAGAAATACAAAAAATCATAAGAAACTACTAGGAACAGTTATATGTCAATAAATTTGACAACCTAGAAGAAACGGACAAGTTTCTAGACACAACCTGTCAAAACGGATTCAAGAAGAAAAAGATAATTTGAACAGACTGATCACTAGAAGTGAAACAGAATCTGTAATTTCAAACACTGCCTCACACAAAAGTCCAGGACTGGAAGGCTTCACTGGGGAATTCTACCAAATATACAAAGAACTTATGGCAATCCTTCTCAAACTCTTCCAAAAGTCTAAAGAGGAGAGAACACTCCCAGAATTATTCTATGACCCCATTATAACTTTGGTGCCAAAATCAGAGACTCTGCAAAAAAAGAAAATTATGGGCCAATAATTTTGATGAAAATAGATGCAAAAATCCTCAACAACATATTAGCATACTGAACCCAACAATACATAGTAAGAATGATACTCCATGATCAAGCAGGATATATTTCAATAGCACCGAATAACATAGTTTCTAAGCCCTCTGGTAAACACATTATGCTATCAACACATGCACGCAGAGATTAATTTCCCACATGTTGTCTCCTTCAGAGCTGTGTTTGGTGGAACTATGATATCTTAGGGATGATTTCTTCTGACAAAGAAAGTTACCTTTTATGACAATTAAGACACATAATGCATTATCATAGGAAGTTCCATCCAGTGAGAAACACATGAAGAGATTTAAAATCTTTTAAGTTCTCATTTTTAGACCATTTTAAAATTTGACAATAGCTTTAAAGTTTTGAGGGGGGTTATATGCTTAAAATAGGTTTGACTTAGTATTGCTATTATAAACTCTAAATCGCAGTGCTAAATTCTGAACACCAAAATTCTGAATAAGTCTTAATGTAACAAAAACTGCACAGTCGAATTCTTCTAGCAGTGAAGATTCTACTTCACAGGAATTAATTTTAAAAGTGCATAACTATTAAAGAGCATAAATCTTCCTCTACCCTGCCACAGATTAAAAATAGCTTTTGTTGTATCACATCCTTTTTAAATAATTGCATGCAACTCTCTCTCTCTCTTTTTTTTGTCCTGCTAAAAATGTGCGTAACTCAACCAACCAACCAAAATCAAAGCATCTTCAACTTTCGTTTTCCCATAACTACCAGTTTCTTGGATGAGATTCTTCCGCCCAGCTATCTTAATACTTCCTGTGTCTCTTCTTAAAGAGACAATATTTTTATTTGGACCTTTCATAATCCAATTCTTTATACCCGATTGCCTGATTAATAGAAAGGGGTAATAGTGAAGATCACACTAAAATGACCTGCACCTGTCTTCAGAAAGCACTTTTGCACTTGTATATAAAAATGAATAGTGATGTTCTGGGAACTTAGACCCTTGTTCTTTCAAAGCCAACCATGCCTCTGCATCACATTTTTCTAAAATACAGGCAGCATACTATCTCCTGCTTTTCTCACCCACGTCCTGACCCAGCTTTTGAAGAATTCTGAAAGCCTGGTGAAACAGGATCTCCTTTCAGGGAAATCTGGATGCTGTTTTCTTCCAAAGCTTGTTCTCAGCTCATGTGTTCAATGATCTTACCACGTGCTAGATATTTCATTAGCTTGCCAAGACTGGGTATGAGAACCATCAATTCACAATTTCCCATTAAGCCTGTAAATCATCTTTCTAATACATCAGCCACTTGACCTCTTAGTTACTGTACTTAAAGCCTTTTTTTTTTAATAAAGACAGATGATCAAATGAAAAACAATCCACGTGGGTAACTATGTTAAAGAATGATTCTCTACAAAGGCAACTTTATTCTGGAACTGTCCATTTTAAAAGATATGATTAGAACAGATGAGTAGCATCTCTCTACCTACCAGGTATCTGTTGCTAAAAACCCACACATAAGAAAGCAGAGGAGCTGGTCTCCTGTCCTTGGAAAAATTCACCATATGAGTTATACAAATAAATTACAAAATGCTCAAAGATGTTTTTAAGTCAAAATGCCAAGCTCTTCTTTATGGTTTTGATCTTTCTGTCCTTCGGAATGAAATTCTTAATTCAAACCTTAATTGAAGGTGAGATATAATTGGTATCATTTTAATGAGAGATACCACATACTAAATTTCTTCCAAGTGGCAAGGACAGGAAAATTATGAATGTGGGATAACTAAAAACACATTCATAGATTGTGATTTGATACTGAGGAATTAATATTCAAAATGCTTCACTGCATTCTCAATTAGCGGTGGTTATGATACAATGGTTATCAATACCATAAACTCCTATTTCTTCATGGTATTTGAGAAACCGGGTGGCCTCTGGTTAAATGAGAAGCAAATCTGTTTTTTGGTTAAACAAGAAGCAAATCTATTTTTAAAATGAATACAAACTGCATACACGCACTGCCATCCTGCCCGTGTGAGCACGTCCCCCACGGGGCAGGCCCACCGACAGCCCAGCATGCTGCCGGAGCCGCTCACGGGGGCGCGGGCTCGCCTTCCTGCTCTCGTGCGCTCTCTCTCATCTGTATGCTGCTGCTGCCAAGTCGCTTCAGACGTGTCCGACTCTGCGACCCCGTGGACTGCAGTCTACCAGGCTCCTCCCTCCTTGTATACATGCTTCTAAATTTTGGACTGATCTTTCTAGTGGTTTAGATTCTCAATAAACAGAAGTTCATCAGATGTTAAATAATAAAGTTAACTTATATTTATGTGAAATATAACACAGTGAAGTTGTATACCATCTTATGAAGTTAACACACTGTTGTGTCATATTATCTATCAAAGAAGGAAAACAAAGATTATCAGCATATCTGTTGAATAACGCACACAGGTTTTAAAGATTAAGTGATATTCTAAAGCCAAGAAGCACCACCCTCACCAGCCTTGGGAACAGAGAGTCTGTCTGAAACATGCGGTCCACAGTCAAGCGGCCCCAGGGCCCCTGGTCACACATCCCTGCTCCAATAGGGAAGACTTTCCACAGACAATAAAGTATCAAAACTACAAACAGGACCGCTAACAAAACATTATGGACACATTTTCAAAATGTGTTTTAAAACACACAGGCTCTTTGCCTCATTGGGTTTTTTTTTTTACCCTCAGAAGCAGCGATGGGGGAAAAAAAAAAAAAAAACTTGGGCTGTTTTGCAAGAGCATATTCTGGTGATTAAATTGTACACAGATGCTATATATGGTATGAGTTATTTTATAATTTGAACAAATTTTCAATTGCTTTGCTTATTTCATGCCACAGCTTCCAGAAAACACCATTCTGCAGTCCACACTCACACGGTCGCTGCAGTGAGGATTCCCTGGATCTGACGTTCACGTCCTGCTCTCCAGGGTGACTCCCCCTTACTCTGGGGGAAGCCCTTCCGGGAATCCAGATGCCCTCCCCACCAGACTTCAAAAAGCGCCAGTCATAAAGCTCATCCCTTTCTGTAAGCCAGCTATATGAGGCGCAGAATTCACACCCGAAGGAAGGCTAAATATTACAGAGCCAGAGACACAACCTTACAAGTGGGAAAAACAGCAAATATAATGTTTCTTTTCCTCTGTTTAAACCCAAATAAAGGAAAAGAACAAATAAGGATAAAGGAACAGAAAACAAAAGCTGAAATTAATGAACCAGAAAAGGGATACAATAGAGCAATAGAGAAGATCAACAAAGCCACAGGTTGGTTTTTGAAAAAACTTATGAAACTGATAACCCATGGGCAAGGCTGACCAAGAAAAAAGAAAGAACAATGAACAGTGAGAGCAAAGAAAAGAAGGACGGAACTTCAGACACTGGGGGCTGTGACAAGGTGAGGGAATACGATGATGCGCGCTATGTCAACACATTTGAAAATCTAGGCAAAATGGACAAATTCCTAAAATCATATAGCCTAACAGTATAAAACAGTGCAGGGCCTAGACTTCCGCTAGCATTTCTATAAAGGCACCGTGGAAGCCCAGGAAGACAGAACAGGCCCCCTAAGCCCGACCGCGCTATTCCCTATCACACTGCTCTTGCTGTCTTTCACTAAGTCGTATCTGACTCTTCTGCGACCCTATGGACTGTAGCCGCCAGGCTCCTCTGTCTTTTAGGAATCTTTCAGGCAAGAATCCTGGAGGTGGTTGCCATTTCCTGCTCTGGGAGATCTTCCCAACCCAGGGATCAAACCCGCGTCTTCTGCACTGGCAGGTGGATTCACCATCATCGAGCCACCAGGGAAGCCCAAACGGTTCTTCCAGTCGCTCAGTCGTGTCCGACTCTTTGCGACCCCATGAATCGCAGCCCGCCAGGCCTCCCTGTCCATCACCATCTCCCGGAGCTCACTCAGACTCCCGTCCATCGAGTCAGGGATGCCATCCAGCCATCTCATCCTCGGTCGTCCCCTTCTCCTCCTGCCCCCAATCCCTCCCAGCATCAGAGTCTTTTCCGATGAGTCAACTCTTCACATGAGGTGGCCAAGGTATTGGAGTTTCAGCTTTAGCATCAGTCCTTCCAAAGAAATCCCAGGATTGATCTCCTTCAGAATGGACTGGTTGGATCTCCTTGCAGTCCAAGGGACTCTCAAGAGTCTTCTCCAACACCACAGTTCAAAAGCATCAATTCTTTGGTGCTCAGCCTTCTTCAGAGTCCAACTCTCACATCCATACATGACCACAGGAAAAACCATAGCCTTGACTAGACGGACCTTAGTTGGCAAAGTAATGTCTCTGCTTTTGAATATGCTATCTAGGTTGGTCATAACTTTCCTTCCAAGGAGTAAGCGTCTTCTAATTTCATGGCTGCAGTCACCATCTGCAGTGATTTTCAAGCCCAAAATAATAAAGTCTGACACTGGTTCCACTGTTTCCACTGTTTCCCCATCTATTTCCCATGAAGCGATGGGACCAGATTAGAAACTGAAATTTTGGCTCCAAATCAGTGAATTCAGAGTTGTTGTTCAAAAGAGGAAAACCAAGACTTTCCACTAGAATATTTCCTATCTATAATGATTCATAAGTATTCAAAAGCAAGAATGATGTCATATCTTTTTAAATAATTGACCTAATTCAGAGTTTTCCCACAGTATTTCTATGTACCTTTGGGGACTTGCTAATCAAAGTTTATCCATACATATAGCCAAGAGTACACGGGAACCTGACTGAATGACCCTTGTATTTCTGCATTTAACATTAACTTTGAGCTGTCATATAACTGCCTTATTCCAGTGCTGTGTAAGTACCAGCGAGTCAAAGCTCTCCTGCAGCTGGAAGAGATCGCCACCCGTCATTCTAAGCTGAGATGACAAAGCTGAGACCCACTGAGGCGACGCGGGTTGCCAGGCTGTTCCACTAGCTCAGTCTCTTTCCTCCAACGCAAAGCCGTGACACTTCTGTGCTGCGGGGAACATGATCTGCCCACGACCCCCGCTCCTAAGACGACACAGGGCAGGGGCTGAAGCCCAGCGTGCGTCTCTGCACAGTATTCAGAAGGAGCACAGCCATCAGACGCAAGGGGAGTTTTCGCACATTATCTAAAAAGACAGACATGCCCATCGTTTTGATGCTTCTCTCCGACCCTCCCGCCTTGCTGACTGTAAAGTTCATGGTGACGATTTGCCCCTCCCTGTAGTAACCTGGCCTAATCTCATCATCTTACTCCAGTTTCTCAGATTAAGGTGTGAATTAAACCCAAGCTGAGCAGTCCTCCTCTGAGCCTGCAGTCACACAGAAGTGGTGTGTCAGATTCCAAGACACACAGATATAAAGACGGTTCAGGCCATCATTCAAGTTTTTTTCTGCATTAATACTAAGTATTATGCAGAAAATATTACATAATACTAAATAAAAAGGATGAGACGTTTGAGTGATCTGCCTAAGAAAACAAACATCTGACATTAGGGAACCCAGCTATCAGGCTGCAGCTCCCCCTTTGGCCTAAGCCCCCAAAGTGACGGTGCCAATGGTCCTCGTACCCCACGCGCTGGTCCTGCGGGACCTCACCCCCGCTCCCCGAATGGTGGCCAGCCGCTGACCCGCCCGTAACCTAAAGCCAGCCGCTGACCCGCCCGTAACCTAAACCTGACTCTCGAGGCTAGGTCCCCCGAGACAGCAGCTTCCACCTGGTTCTTCTGGGAGGCTTGCTCCGGGGCACGCTCGACCTCCTGAGACGGCCACGCTGTCCGCTCCCGTGGACAGTGCTGGCTGAGCTCAGCCCGCCCTTACCGCCGGCTCCGTGTGCCCACGCCCCGTGGAGGGGCACCGCGTCAGGGACCCTCCATGCCCTGCCCCGTTCTGAGTCGCCCCCCCCGACGTCTTCCCGAGATGCAGCCTCAGACGTCAGGCAGCACAGACGGGCCGTCCCCGACGTGTCCGGTCCCATCTGCTGACCCAGGGCACCCGCGGTCGCAGTAAGACAGCTGCTGCTCCACGCCGCCAAGCTTACGGCGGGCTGTCCCACAGCCGCGGCTAACCAGAAGGGCGGGTCCCGGGCAAAGGACAAAAGCTCAGAAACACCTGGAAACGCAACCTTACTGCTGAGGCGAGTCCTAAGACGTGCTCCTAAATCTGTCAGCCCTTCAGGCCCGACTCTAACTGAAAGAAAGAGCCGTCCACGCGTGCACAGAGCGTGGATGCCCTTCAGCAAAGGGTCTGTGCCCTCTGCAGCCCCGGATGCTGGGGACAGAGCAGGCCCGAGCGCCAGCAAAGGCCAGGCCCGGGGAGGACGCGCCTTTTCTGGCTCTGCCCAGCTCAGCGTCTCGGTCCACAGTCCCGGCCAGGGACCCGCCTGGGGAAGCTCCGGGTCGCCAAGGGGATCCCGAGACCAAGAAACCGGCAAGGGGAGAAGGGTAGGCACAAGACACACAGCGTCCCTCCGCCCTCTGCGGAAAGGGCGGCACGTGGCTGGTGTCACCGAGAGAGAGAAGGGAGTCCAGGGCATAATCAGCAGACAGACCCCAACGCCAAAGGTGGGGAAAAGCATTGTAACTATCCTTGCCTTCTACCCGTCAAAACTCTTGTTGACAATATACTTACACTTTAAGTCTCTCCAGGTAATTTGTGCCAAAATAGTTCCAAACAGTCATCACCAGCCATTTGGATATTCACTCTAGACAAAAAGCTCTGATGGAGTTTCTACAATGCCACAGTGCCGCTGGCTTTTCACGGGGATGGTATGCGCTTTCTTCTGTGAGACTCTTCTCTTTAACGCACTAGACACTCTTGGCGAGAAATTACGACTGGAGTTTTGGCAATATGACAAATTCAACGCCGATCTACAGGATGTGTTTTCCCATCAGAAACACTCCAGGGAGAGGCTGCTTCCCTCTTGACCATTTCTCCATCCTACAGACCATTTTTCTTACTTTAAAGCCCCAGGAAAGATACTCTAAAGGAGATGAAAGATGAGTTCTCCCCAGCAAACCCTAGAACCCAACATAGGATATTTTCTTCACAAAAACATGCAAGAAACAATTAGCTTAAAAGCAAAACATTGGGTCATTCCTTGTCTTAAAAAGAACTGTATAATCCATATTTCCAGTTCTTTCCCAAATTTGTCTATTCTGAGTAAGACAGGTTTCTTGAGTCAATGGCACCTCTGTTAATTCTGGTGATACAGTATTAAAACAGACTAACGGCCCGCAAAAATGCAAACAAAACAAAAGCAGCAAGCCATCAGTCAGATCAAAACCTGGAACACTTTTCAAGATTATAGGGCCCTACAAAGCATGCTTTGGTTTAATTAATTAAAAATAATGGGACTATTGTAGATGCTGGTGAATCATTTCCTGAGGTCTGAGCAGGTTGGGCCTGGATTTTCCTCATGCTGTTTGTAGCTTCCGCTGCTGCTGAGAGGAGGCTGGCTGGGTGACCTCACTCTTCTCTCCGGCTTCTCCCAGGTCTGAGTGGGACCCAGGTGGGCACAGCGCAGGCATGTCCCTCCCTGACAGCCTGGGCCAACAGTGCCAAACACCTTTTCCAGAAGTAATCAGTTTCCCAAGTTCAAACAAGAGAATAAAGGGAAAAACAGCATAAACAGAATAAATCCACGAGAAGCAATTTCCTAATGACAGACGTGAAACACTATCTGAATAAAAAGAGGAAAAAGTCATAAAATTACAGGAAAAATATAGTCAGAACACCAAACAAACCTACCCACACAACCAGAGAATATGTTTCAACTTCAGGGAAGTAACTCTTTCCGATGCCTTAAAAACCCATGAATTATGGAGCATGGAAAATTTTGACATGAATCCTCACTGAAAAATTCCAGCAATTCTCATAGCAAATACTTTCTCTATATCAGGTTTTGGCTACATGTTAGCATTACTGAATGCATGGACATCATTACTCAGAATACTCACCTTAAAACAAAGCAAGGTTGAGAATAAGGTGGAGATTACAATGAAGTGTTAGCAACGTGTAGACCTTGAATCAAAGCATTAACCTCATAGAGAAAAGAATATTCTTTATGCACTGTTTGGTTTATGCTATTTTTTCTTTACCATACTATAGGAGATAAGTTTTAACTGATGTACTGTAACATCCACAAATACAGCTTTTATAAGCAGATGAAATCTTTGTTCCTCTAAACTGAAAGTACTATTTTACAATATTAAGGGGTATTTTTTCAATTTACCTTTAAATCTTTAAACCGCACATATCCTCTGAATCCTGTATAACAAGAAAACTCTCTAACAAATTTTGTAAGAATTTTTAATCATTCATTTCTACCATCATGTAATTTCATAAAAACTAAGATTTATCACACTCTATACAAAAAATACAGATACCCATATATTTAACCCCTGTCTCTTATACACATCTGAAAAACCATAGCCTTGACTAGACGGACCTTAGTTGGCAAAGTAATGTCTCTGCTTTTGAATATGCTATCTAGGTTGGTCTCAGTAAAACTAGACCACCATGGGGAAAAAAACTTGAAAATTCAAATATAATTTATCATGTAAGAACACTAATATTTCAATAAGCTCACAATTAAATTCAATATACTACATTTAATAATGGGTGAGCTTAAATAATATATCTTTTGAAACCTCATCTTTCTTCTAAAAATATTAATGCTTAGTAAAATTCAGGTGAATTAGTATGATTCTACCTAATTCCTCCCCTCACTGTTAAAATATATTTCTCCATGTACTTTACTATCCTCATGAAAATTTGTAGATTATATTAAGATCTATATTAGAGTCACTTCTCTTCCAATGACTTTCTCCACTCACAATTGAAACAATTTCTCATAAGGAATGGCATACATCAAAAGTTCCACATTAAATAAGAAGAAAGGAAAAGATGAATTGGAAGGACTGATGCTGAACCTGAAACTCCAATACTTTGGCCACCTGATGCGAAGAACTGACTCATTGGAAAAGACCTTGATGCTGGAAAAGTTTGAAGGTAGGAGAAGGGGACGACAGAGGATGAGATGGTTGGATGGCATCACTGACTCGTTGGACATGAGTTTGAGCAAGCGCTGGGAGTTGATGGACAGGGAAGCCTGGCATGCTGCAGTCCACAGGGTCACAGAGGCAGACAGGACTGAGCAACTGAACTGACAATTGAATTGCATTTTGTAATTACCAAATTTAAAACATGATGGTAATACTTACTATGGTTGTTAAAGATTCCTGCTGTCAGAAGAATCTTGCAAGTCATACATCACAGGGTATTGAAGAAAACATTTTAAAAAAGAAAAACACTAACACAGTCTCTGGATTTCAATAATCTAAAATAGGGTTTTTTTTTTGCCTTTTTTAATAGGAACAAAATTTACAGGCAGATTATTTTTACTTCCACAAAATAAATCTCGAAACCCAGCACCACAGTATTCCATTAAAAACATGATAATGAGGATTTTTTTAGCAATACACTGTCATAAAAATGACTTCACAAAAGCTGTTTTATATATATTCATATATATATATATACACAAAAACTTACATATTCATATTCATTACGTAGATTTAATTTCCCATTCTCAAAGCAAAGTCACTTCACATTTCACAAAATCTTTGACTAAATTTAAACACTTGCTTCCCTTAACAGCCAAATTTTAAATGATACGGTTTCAAGTAAACATATGAGAAAGCAAATTAACCATTAAAAATTAATTTATATGCTTATCAGTCATAACAGAATCTCAACAATAATCTGACGGTGTGATTAAGAAAAATTGACCACCACACCCCACACGAGGCAGTGATCCTACTTTCTAAGTGAAGACATGAGTAAGCCTTCAGCAGAGGCTTGGAGTATCAAAGACACGGGCCAGCCTACAGCCAAAATTCCTGCAGTGAGCCAGAAGTGCCCCAGACAAGGGTGCGGCTTGCTAACCAAAAGGAGAGGAAGCGTGTTTCCGGAAGAGGACAGGATAAAAACTAAAGGGATGAAAAGTGATCGAAGTCTATGAGGCCCCATGGGACTAGAACGGGGACTGGCCAGAAGCAGGATGGGGTCTGGGAGGACCACCGCCGACAGATGCGGGGAGGGGCGTCCTAAACATCACAGTGTGGGCCAAGGCTCTCTTCTGAAAGCAAAGGGGACCGCAGAGCTGCTCAGAGAGAAATGCACAGGCAGCACTATGGGAGCATCAGCCTAGAAACCGTCTGCACACAGGCACGAGAGAAAGGGAGAGCGGCAGGAGGAAGGGGCTCAGGCGTCAACGACCCACGCGCGCGGGGACAAGAGCCTGGCACCAGCATCAGACGTGGCGGGACAGCCCGGGGGGACAAGAGGAACACGCCAGCCAGGGGGAGGCCACCCGCCCACAGCAGCATCTCAAGAAGCGATGGTCTGGATGGTTGACTTGGTTTGGCAACGAAGTACCTTTTTATAACTCTGCCAGAGACTCCTCTCGGTCATTAGCTATCCAGTACAATGTATTAATAATATTCTTTAAAACAAAGAAAGCAGAAAAACTCAGTGGCGCACACCTGGTCTCAGTCTATTTCTGGCTTTCTGAGCAATGCTGCTCATCACCTTGTCCATTGGAACAGGTCTCAGTCACCCTCAAGGAAAAATGGCAAAGCAAACGTATACAACTTGTGAGTCGTTAATGAAGGGAAACAAACTCAGCCAGTTCAGTTCAGTCGCTCAGGCGTGTCTGACTCTTTGCGACCCCGTGGACTGCAGCACACCAGGCCTCCCTGTCCATCACCAACTCCTGGAGTTTATTCAAACTCATGCCCATTGAGTCGGTGATGCCACCCAACCATCTCATCCTCTGTCATCCCCTTCTCCTCCTGCCCCCAATCTCAGATCGGTGAAGTAAAGAGCTTGGGAGGAAAACTATTCTACAAATGTTAAACCACTAATAAGGAATACTTTGTAAAAGGTACCAGATAGACCTTCAATTTTATCATACTGGATGCTTTTTTGTTTTGATGAAAACATTGATGTCCAAACACATCAATACTAAAATTCACCATTTTACAACCACCTATGGTCACCCTTCCATGTCTGTTTTTTGCTGCTGAGTTTGAAGACCAATCACAGCTGTGATACAGTTTTGAAATACTATAAGGATATTTTTAAAAATCGACAAACAAAATGCTCCCGCAAATCCAGATCAAATATTTAAAACCAAAACCACTTAATGGTTACACCAAGCCATTGGGCAGGCTGTCTATGAGGCAAGACATCCATATGCTATTTTACGACAGCAAAGGGACAAAGGAACGGTAATTTTCGTTTGGCATGAAGACTGCTCACAAGGGCCACCAAACAGTCACTAGAGACAGGTTTCCCCTGTTCGTTCAAGCTGACAGCTCCATCCCTGAGCGCCCAACACCATCACAGCAGAAGTAATGCCTACAGCTTATTAACTCAGCTTATTAACTGGAAGGAGGAGGCTCTCAACTCCTGTTTCTTGAAGACCCGTATTTGTTCAGAAGGAAACAGAGTCTAATCTATGAATTAGATTTAAATTTCCTAGAACGAGGGAGACAAAAGGAAGTGAATTCTAAAGACACTTGGAATATTCTTTTCCTGCCCTTTAGTTCTGAATGGTGTCTCCACTTTCCCATCAAGCTATGACATTTTAAAAAACGACGCAAACAGAAAACAAAAAATATGATACTGCAAAATAACAGTGAAAATCAGAGCTGCACCTGTGACTTCCTCTCTAACGGGGATAACAGTCTATATACTCTAGATACATTTGGAAGATAGCGCCAAAAGGATTGGTTGATAGACTGGGCCTGGTGAGTGAGAGAGAGGAGTCAGAGAGACCCCAAGGGATGGATGAGAAGGCAGCCATCGCAGGGATAGAGGCTGTAGATGGAAGGGAAACAGGAGAGCTGTGTGGAGACGTGGTGAGTGGAGGCATCCAGCAGGCAGCTGGACACGCAAGCCCAGGTGCAGAAGGGACACTGAGCCCGAGGGGGAAATCCGAGGGTGGTGGACTCAGAGACAGCACCGAAGGCCAGGAGACAGGACGAGATCCGGAAAGGAGCGTAAGCAGAGAGGAGAGACTGAGAGGACTGCAACCTCTCCAGGCTGGAGAGGAAGACTCCGCCAAGGGGACGGAAGAAGCTGACGAGCCAGGCAGGAGGAAGGCTGGGCCGGTGGGGAGCTCTGGACGCCAGGGAAGAGCGGCTGTCCAGACGGGGAGGAGGGCCCGGGCCCCACGCTCCTGACGGCAGGGAGGCCTGGGCACGTGGCCTCACCGGAGCAGCTCCGGGGAGCGGCGGGGCTAAGAGCTCAACGGGAGGCCGTTCACGGAGCCGTGGGAGCCAGGCACCGGAGCCAGGGGGCAGGCAGGCCTGCGAGCCCTTCTGCTGCAGAGGGAGATGGAGAACTTGGGCAGCAGCCAGCAGGGAAGAGGCACGAGAGAAGAGGGGACAAGTAAGCCCCAGAACAGCCGATGCCGGTGGAGACGGCCCAGCAGAAAGAGGGCTGACTCCCTAGGGGAGCAGAGGAGAACCACTCTACGAATGCGCCGACAGGGGAGCGGGGCGGAGGTCCTCTGCCCGTGGGGACTGACTCCAGGGGGAAGCTGGGCCAGCTCATCCTGGGGATGCGCATTGGAGAACTTGGGCAGCAGCCAGCAGGGAAGAGGCACGAGAGAAGAGGGGACAAGTAAGCCCCAGAACAGCCGATGCCGGCGGAGACGGCCCAGCAGACAGAGGGCTGACTCCCTGGGGGAGCAGAGGAGAACCACTCTACGAATGCGCCGACAGGGGAGCGGGGCGGAGGTCCTCTGCCCGTGAGGACTGACTCCAGGGGGAAGCTGGGCCAGCTCATCCTGGGGATGCGCAAGGAAGGCAGACGGTGTGGGTGCGATGCTGATGAATGAGCGGGCTGTGACCAAGTAACGGTAGCGATGATCAGACTAATTCTACTGCTGTTCAGAGATGGGAAGGGAAGACCCCTTACAGAGGGAAGAAACCACCCTGAACTCTAAGTTTCCTAATCATCTAAAAGAGAAAGCATTTAACCCCAAAGAGGCGGTTTTAAATCAGAATTGTTTTTGACATGGGGCTTCCCTTGTGGCTCAATTGGTAAAGAATTCGCCTGCAATGTGGGAGACCTAGGTTTGATCCCTGGGTCGGGAAGATCCCCTGGAGAAGGGAAAGGCTACCCATTCCAGTATTCTGGGCTGGAGAATTCCAGGGACTGTACAGTCCATGGGGTTGCAGAGAGTCGGAAACGACTGAGCGACTTTCACTACTACACTACATTTTTGACATATTGCTGCCTTTTGCTGAACAGGAATGGGGACTCCAGAGCAACTTTAAATTGTTTATAAAACATAAAAGAGTTTATAAAATAAGAAAGAAGCACATCTGAGTTGTAAGGTACAAATTTCAACCCCAGGATATACAAATGTTAATATTCTTGTTCCTAAGTTTCCTCTTCAGTCATGATCTGTTCCATGCACCTTAACTCAAGACTCCAAAAGATACTTAACGAGCAAACAGTGACAGGGAATTCCCCAGTGGTCCAGTGGTTACGACCCTGAGCTTCCACTGCCACAGGCAGACCCCTGCGCAAAGAACCAAGATCCCATTAGCTGCACGGTGCGCACCCCCACCCCCATCCCCCCGCCACAAAAGAAGCAACAGACGAAAGGACCGGGCATGACCGTGTTCCAATAAACTTTATTTAAAAGAAAAGAAAACAGTGACAGTAAGAACAGGAAAATGACACATAAAACCCTGCTTTATGCGCCATGCCCTGTGCCAAACGCTGTAACGCGCCCGACTCACTGGGCCAGCACAGCAAGCCTCTGAAGGAAGCATTACCACCATCTTCCCCTTTTCACAGATGATGAAGCTGCAAGGAGAGAAGTTACATAACTTGCCTGACAGTAAGCGGGAGGCAGAATTCAAGCCCAGGTCTTGCTATCACGAAACAGCAAAAACCCGTATGTTACAAGTAGACATTTTAAGGTATCACATCAAGAACTCAGCCCAAGAACATCCATGGGGGTAACAACTGTTTATATGTATTAAAACATAAAGATACCGATCTCTTCAGTTGGCAAAATATCTCTACTTTCACCCAGGTTCAGCAGGTGGATCACACAAGCCCTTCGAGCACCCTGCTGGGGCTCAGGGGTTGCTACGGTCCATCCTCTGGGATGTCATTGGCTACTAACAGCAACTGTATAATCGAGGGAGAAGCAGAAAGAAGGCAGAAGCATGCTCTATCCCAAGCATCCAGTTAACTTAGACGCCACAGTGCTTATGACATATTACCATAGAGTATTACCATAACTATCATAAATTATTTCTGATAATTTAGACAGGATCAGAAAGTAAACATTGAGTTGATATACTGTATACTTCCAACAGTCTCTGCCATCATCACATTTTTATTAATTTCACCTTCATCTGAATAAACACACTATTTTAAGCCCACCATCAAAAATATAAGATATCTTTGTAAATTTTTTTAATATTTAAATTAAATAAAATGTAGCTGAACCAGAAAAAAAAAATGTGTGATAAACCACAAGCTGGGACGCAGCCTCAGTCCCAGCATCTCCTCCCCGAGGCCACCCGCCTCCAGGACAGCCAACGCCCACCCCTCTCCCAGACATCGGTGCTGGGGCGCTCACACGGCGGTGTCCACCCTGTTCCCTCTGCCCGGAAATCCTCCCCAGGTAGGGGACACGCTGCAGCCCTGCCCACACCCCAGCCGCTCAGTGTATCGAGGGCCAGAGACCTCAGCTAGCCCGGGCATCATGCCCCCTGTCCACTGGCACCGGCCGACCAACAGGGAGAAAGACTGAGAGAGCCTTCAGAGACACGTCCACCAGTTGCTACATGAGGGACATGGTCTGAACCCTAAACCGAACAAATTATACATTTTTAAAGGCGTGACTTTCAAAGGCAATTGACTACCTGAACACTGGATATTTGATGATGCTAAGGAATTATTGTTAATCTCTTGGTATAATAAAGATGTAGCGTGTATGAATATACTGATGCATAACATGGTCTCTGGGGTCTGCGTCACAGTAACACAGGGTGGGGGGCTGCCGGGGAGGAGCACAGTGGCTGGCCCTTAGTGGTGACGGCCGAAGCTGACCGAGGGGCACACAGGGCTCACGGCACCCTCCTCTCCATTTGCGTCTATTTTCCACAGAAAGCAGAACCGTGAAAGCGGGTGAGCGAGCTAGATATATCACAGGAAGGATGACCGGATAGCGACGAATCAGCCCACGAAATAACCTTTCACTTTTATCTGCTTAAACATTATTTGGAATAGAACTTTGGAATGAACAGGTATCATTAGAATAAAAAATGCAGTGAAAAGTCATTAGGTGCATTTTGAGATAAAGGGAACTGAAACACACGCAAGTGAACTGATGCGCGCTTCTTTCGTGCCATCATCAGGAAGGCAGGTAAATAAAACAGCCAAACTCCTTCTGAAAGGGGTTACCCTGAAAAGGTAAGTTTAGACCCTGGCTATTCCGTGACTTAGTACAAAAGCAGTCACTAAAACCTGAATGGCTGAATGTTGAAGGTTGACTGTTACATGTATGACCTCAATTAATTCTCCCCAAAGTCCAGGGACACCAATCTCCTCACTGTATGTGCGCAGTTAGAGATTGGGAAACGAAAACTGGTAGTTGATCCCACCTGGACGCACACCCGAGCCAGCTAATGCCACAGCCTAAGTAACAAGCCCTTCCTTCCAAAGCAGCGCTCTGGGGAGCTGGCATCAGCACCACCCTGTGCCTTGCTGTAGCGCTGGCAGAGCCAAGTGCACTTGGGCAGAAAGTCCTGACGCTGGTGTACATTTTCAGTTGCCTGACGGCTAACACGTGTGACACCGCTGGGCTGCCCTCCGGCTGGTCACGGCTCTGCATGAAGTTGTGCACGCCTCCCCCAAGGTGCTCGTGACTCGTGACACGAGTGGCAGGCTAGTCTGCTCAACACGCACCCCGGTCCTGGGGATCAGGCTGTGCAAGAATCAAACTCACCCTCTAGAGCCTGCTGAGCACGGAGACCAAATCAGCAGCCATCGTTCCAGACTGTGGTGAAAACCAGCAGATCACAGAGACTATCAACTGACACATCTAAAAAACGTGACTGTTAGTAAAACCCACAATTTCAAACTTTCCTTTCACAGGACAAAGCTTCGATTAAAACTATAAGTAGAGAGGAGGATGATAAGGAACCCCCAAACTAAACTAACGTAAAAGTCAAACTCTTTAGGTAGCAGCACGTGAAAATAATTCATCTGAGTTGCCAAAGGAAGGAAACAGGATTCACAGCTTAAAAGGATGATCTCTTCCTTCAACTCTGCAACAGGGGAAATAAAGAGGAAAAAAACACCCTCCAAGTCACCACTGACCTTCCCCAAGTCTGCAACCGCATGGCTATGTTTTAGACTGGGTGGAGTAGAGAGTAAATAAACACAGCAGCTATTTTTAGCAAGCTTTTCCTGGACACTCTGAAATTCCCAAGTCACAAACTATTGCTTGTTATCATTTAAAGTCGATATTTACTCAATTCATAGAATCAGGAGGAGACATATATAAGCTCCTACATAAAGCTGACTTATTTTAGAAAATAATTTTTTACACAGAATGTATTATATGTTCATAAAACAAACTAGAAAGATGCTTAAAATATTTTCCACTGACTATACTCAAAAGAATAAACCTTACTAAATTCTGTAGAATATTAATTCCTGGAATTAATACAATAAATTTTTAATTTTTAAAACTCAAATCTTACTACAGTTTTGAAAATGAACTCCTTTGCAAATGTGAACAGTACAACAAACCTATACTGAAGATGTAAGCTACATATTTCCTAACATAAACTTCTTTCCAGAGCTTACATTCACAATACAACCAATGGTTTCTTGAAAACACAAGCTGTGTATCACGTAACACAAACTTCTTTCCAAAATTTACATTCACAATACAATCGTTTCTCTCAACTTTACTTAAGAATAACAGGTTGGAAGTAAAAAGAACAAGTTTATTTGGATATTCCACCTCTTCCATTATTTTAGAAAGAAAATCAGGGCCAATTTACCCACTGGGCAGTAGACAGAACGCTTAAGACCCCTACTCCTAAGAAGGCCACGAAAAAAGGTTTTATTTAAAAACTAGGAGGAATAAAACAAAACCTTAAAACGTTTCCATATATAACATGAATAGATTTGTCTTCACACCAACATAGTCGCAAAATATAACTTTAAAAGTCTGTTTTTTTTTTTTCATGGAGACGTTCGTGCGTGCTCAATCGGGTCCAACTCCTTTGCAACCCCAGGAGCGTAGCCCGCCAGACTCCCCTGTCCATGGACTTTTCCAGGCAATGATACTGGAGCAGGTTGCCATTTCCTCCTCCAGGGATCTTCCACACCCAGGGGTCGAGCCCACGTCTCTTGCGTCTCCTGCACTGGCACGCGGGCTCTTTACCAGCTGAGCCACCAGGGAAGCCCCTTCCATGGAGGAGGGAGCCACGCGAGGGAGAGGAGCTGGGCTCGCGTCCGTCGGTGCGCAGCACCCCAGCCACACACACGACTCTCGTCCCAAATGCCTCTCCCTGTGGGCCTGGGCTGTGCTCCTGAGAGCAGAGGACGGTTAGCGGTGCCCTGGCTGGGCCCAGAAAGTCATGGGCAACGATCACAACCATCCCTTCACTTGCAAGGGCCCCCTCCCATCTCCAGTCTCCTTCAAAGACTGGGGCGGGGTCAGAACTAACTGGTTCCCCACACACTCACCGCCTGTACTCTGACGAGGCTTAAACCATAAGCGGAGCCACAACAGCTGTCTCCCTCTGAATCAACTGGTTTTTTTTTCAATTCCTCTGAAAACACTTTGCATACAACTGATGGCATCATTGGAAATACACTTCCTTTACATAGAAGATTTTTTAATACTTTGTAAAGAATAATACCTCTCACTCTCATTTTAAAAACAAAATTAACTGGTTGCTTTCAAAAAAAACAGAAATATATCTAAATAGTGCATGTAAAACAGAAAGGACACCACATTCTAAAAGAAAATTCCAGAAAAAAAGGCAGCTCCTTTGCTTTGATACTGCAGGTGAAACCGAGTCCTGTCCTCCGACCGTCAAGCTGCCCTGAGTCCCAGCCTCCGTGTGATGACAGGAGGCGCGGGGTGCCGGCGGCCCCTCAGCCCAGCAGCCCAGGCGGGCGGGCGGAGGGGCGAGGCGCCCCCACCCCTCTCCCGGCTCCATCACACCCCTGCCCGGGGCCACGCACACACACCAGGCGGGTGCTGTCCCTGTCACGAACCAGAGGGCTCGGTCCGCACGTCCCCATAAAACCAAAACAGCCTTCAGAAGCACCCCGGGAGGTTCCTGGAGTCCGCCAGCTCCCGCCCGCCAAGAGCCTGCCCCAGCGGCGTCCGGCACGCGGGCGGCCGGCGGCATCCAAAGCCCGCACCTGGGCAACGGGCCTCGCTCCAGGGCCGGGTCCCCACCAAGCCGGCTCACCAGCAAAGGCCTCCGGTGAGAACAGGCGTCCCCCGTTCTCCCAACAAAAGTGCATTCCGCCACGTGCACGCGCTGCTCACACTGGCCCTCGGGGCTGAGCAGGGGAGCTCTGCGGTCTTCGCTCAGGACCTCTGCAAAGCTTAGGAGGGCAGGTCAGGGCCTGGCTCAGGCCGAGCGGACAGCTCTGCAGGCCTTGGGCGTGTGCCGGGGCTCTGATAAGGCCGGGCAGGGGCAGAGAGAGCTGCAGGCTCCCGGGACGCGCGGGACTGTCCGCCCCAGACTGGGCCAGACCAGCTGCCTGGGCCCGGGCGCTGCCCCCTTCATGGGGCTCAGGGGGGCTTCCCATCACGGCTCTGCATGACAGAGGCCTCCGTGGCCACAGCACTCTCTGAAAAGCCATCACCAAAGACGAAGTCTCTGAAGCTCCACGCACACCTAAGGGGGCCTGGATAAAGGATGCTTGCTCGCGGGCTCACTCAGGTGCGGCTGGAAGGGACCCGTCCTGCCAAAGCCTGCTGCCAAGTTCTAGAAACACCAGCGGCCTGGGGACACAGGCGGCTTCCGTCCTCGCCCCGTGCACGGCCACAGGCCCCGCCGGGACAAAAGCGTCCCAGCTCCCCGGCCAGGCACAGCATCTCCCACCCAAGCCTGCCGCGCCTCTGCCCGCTGAGCACCCCTGCGCAGCCCACGGGCCCGCACGGAGGCACAGAGGCGGGGAGCCCGCTGCACGCAAGCACAGGCATCCCGTGCGTCCGGACGGGCAGGAGAGGAAGCGGGGAGGGCCGCCCGGCTGCCCTCGGCGTCTTCCAGCGTCAGGGGAGGCAGGCGCCCAGCATCCCTCCGCAGGCAGCACCTGTCAAGGGCGCCCGAGGCAGCTCCAAACCTGGGGGTCCCTGCAGGGGTCACCCAGCCCCGGCAGAGGGTGGCTCCACCCCGCCTGATACTCTCGGGTGGCAGCACGGTCTGGTGCTCTCTGTGACACATACACAATAATAATAATTTCCTTCACAGAACCAAGTTTCGGTGAGAAAGAAACCCACGAGATGATGGCAAATCATGGGTCACAGAACGAGAACCGCTGTCCCCGTCTAAAGACGGTTAGAATCCAAACGGGAGCCTTAAAGGAAAACAGTTTCTGCACGCGGATTCTCCTTTTCTAAACGCTTAACATGCTTCTTCCTCTCTGGGTCACGGATAGCCCCGCTGCTGACTCCTAACACCTTTCCTTCAGGAGACAAATGTCTCTGAGCCGGACGCCAATTAAATTTTGCTTTGCCAACTTAAGTGAACCAAATGCCTGGCAAGTAGCGATAAAAGACTCTCAGAGATTAACTGGAGGTTGAGGGGAGAGGCAGATGAATACCGAGATACCTGGAACAACTCCCTCCAAACCATTTCAGAATGAAAATTAGAAAGCTATACTAGAGCCAAACCATTTTAATTCAATCAGCCTGTGTTCTTGCTATAGAAATCGTGCCCTTATTTAGCTTTAATAGTGATATATATATCAGGGGGAGGGCACAGCAACCCACTCCAGTATTCTTGCCTGGAGAATCCTATGGACAGAGGAGGCTGGCGGGCTATAGTCCATGGGATCGCCAAGAGTCAGACATGCCTGAGCGCCTAAGCATATATCAGAACCTATCATTTCTTAAAAAAAAAAAAAGGTAAACGCAAGCATTCCTTTCTTAGGAAAGAAGACCTGCTATAACTTCTTATGCTTTCCACCTCCTTAAAAAAAAAAAAAACTCTTTCATCCAGACTGACTCCTTGACCACAAAGGAAGGAGAATGGATGCGGCACCGCACGCCAAGCTAAGGCGCTCCAGACGAGAGGTGTGGGCAGCCGTGGGGTGTGAGCCGGGCGACGGGGCGACGGGGACAGGTGTCGCGAGGACAGCTGTCTCCGGGGCTGGAGGGCAGCAGTGAGCCGGGGACGTCCCGAGGAGGCCCCCGGCGATGCTGCGTGGCTGCGGGCAGGGTCAGGATGGGGCCCGACGGGGGAGGAAGCCCAGCACCTGTGGGCCCCGAGGACCCACACGGAGGGCAAGGGCGGGGGGCTAGGAACCTGAGCACGTCTACGTAACCATGGAGACACAGACGCACAGGAGCAGAGGCTGGGACCTGGCAGCGGGTGCGGGGAGAAGGCAGCCCCCAGCACAGTGGAGGGGGCACCAGCTGGTGCATGGGTCCCAAGGACGAGGCCGGGGGCTTCCCTAAGAAGCACGGGGTAAGACATATCCAAGGACAGGGGCGGGGAGGCGAGAGCAGGGCCACTCGCAGCTCGTCCTGCCAACACAGGCCCATCGGTGGGCCGGCCACCCGCCCAGAGTCGGGGTCGCAGAGGCGGGTGGTGGCAGGCGGGGTCGTCCCCCCAGCTCCAAGGAGGCCAGCCAGTGGCCTCGTCCCCGTGGCTCATGCGGCCCCTCCCAGAAGCACATACAGCCCCCCACATCCTGCAAGGTCTCTGGTCTGGGGGGGCGGGGGGCAACAGCTTCCACGTGGTCCTGGAGGCAACAGGTGGCCTCCGAACAACCAGACAAGACGCGATTACACCTTCCTGGGATGACTGGTAGGTCCCACTCAAATTTAGGGCAGAAATATTTTTTGCTAACTTCAAGGACGTCCAGATGCTCGGCCTTATCACCAGAAGCAGGGAAGCGGTTGGCTTATCTAAGCGGTATAGGAGCAGGGCACACACAGGACGTTCATGGCATTAAACGCAAGGCCCCTTCACAGCTGAAAGGGAGCATCGGTGTTTCCACCAGCTGGACAGCCCACCACCTCAGGGAAGCGGCTTCCCAAAGAGCACCGTCCCAGCACCTGGATCTGTTTTGTGTCCTATTAATCCAGCAGGTGAGGAAGGCAGGGCCACCGTCCCAGCTGACACACACACGTGTGAAGGCCCGGGGTGGGGGGGGCAGGGGAGGCCAGGGCCACAGGGCGGGCCAGAGCCCAATCTTGCTAACGCTTCACGTGACCCGGGCGATCTTTGCACACGTGGGTCAACTCTTCCACCTGTTAAACAGGGACACCAGAGAGTTGCGAGTGCAAACTGAGCTGGTGTTAACAGTGCCTAGTGGAGAAAAAAGACCTATGCAAACGTGAGGTGTTAGTAGCTTACACAGGAAATTTCCTATTTTGTTTTTAATTATGAAGTACCATTACCACCATTTTTTGTTTCCATAACATCTTGCTTTATGAGTTTTAAAGTTATTTCCAAACATCAGGACAATCATGAAGTGAGTAGGTTAACACACAGCTTTATTTCAATGTATTGAGAATATAGTGAGATACAGGGAATTTCACTGATTGTCTTAAAAGTCAAAAATACGCTCTAAAGTTCAGATTCGTTATCTTCAATGGGATACTCCCTACGAGAATAAAAGTGTAATCTGTAATTCCATTAGTTAAAAATTGTCTTGTCTTTTTGAATCTATTGAAAAACACTGCACATTTATAAATAACTGCATTTAAATGATTGCTACCACCTTAAGAGGCTTCCTAAATTCTCTCTGAACTGTTACTTTGTCCAGAAAAAAATAGAGGTCATTATCTTTAGTATCCACAGTCTCTGCTCAGGTCATAATGGACCCCTTCACAACTCTCCAGATGAAGACCTCATTAGCTCTGTCCTGGGCATGACTATGCAGGCCAACCCACCAGCCCTGAGCGCTGAAAAGCAACAAAAGTGACTGGCTGGGGGGTGAGGCATGAAGCCTGGGATCACACGTTTCCACCTGAAACTGTACGCAAACCAAAGCCAGAGTGGAACAGATCAAAAGTATGAAACCAAAACACAGTATTCAAATAAGGTGGAACTGGGGTTATTGAAAACAACACCGTAAATTACAGACGATGAGAGAGGTGAAAAATTAAACACGACCTTCGAAACAGGGTGTACAGTGCGTCACGTCACTTCAGTCAGGTCCAACTCTTTGCGACCCTGTGGGACTGTCTCCCCATGATTCTCCAGGCAAACACTGGAGGGGGTTGCCATGCCCTCCTCCAGGGGATCTTCCCGACCTAGGGATCAAACCCGCGTGTCCCTGACATCTCCTGCACTGGGAGGTGGGTTCTTTGCCACGAGCGCCCCCTGGGAAGTCCTTAAAATACAACGGAGTCCCTCATTAGGATTCCGAAGACGGAGAGTGAATCGCGTGTAAACTAACAGGAACAGCACAGACCTTTCTCACGCAAAGAACTGAGACAGGGAGACGGAACAAGCGAATCGTGTAGATAAAGGGATCCTCTCGAGATCTGTGCAGGCTTTACCGACCACATCGGTCACTCAGAAAGTACTGACCCAGGCGTCACCCAAGAATCCGCACCTTCCTCAACACTGCCGGCCAAGAATCCGCACCTTCCGTGTGCAAAAGAGGGCGCGGTGGAGTCCTCCAGGTGCCTGGAACATCCCATCAGGCGGAGGCACGAACCCCAAACCAGAGCCCCGGACTCCCCATTCGCAGCCCCAGGGCCCACAGACGGGCACCCTGAGCACCGGAACTGGGGTCTCCGTCTTGAGTCTGAGCCTGTGCAGAGAAACCCAGGAGCGCAGCCTCCGGCCTGCCTGGGGCTCTTCTGTTGATGCTGTGAAACAGAAGCCCACGGCAGCTCTGTTCAGATACGGGAGAGGAGCACATGCCCGGGGTAACTGTGCCCTCCGCCCACGACGTGGCTCCTGCTGCCAGGAGGATAGGCGCTGGGCTCCCGAGGTGCGCGCACTGCCCCAGGCCCTAGACGCGTCTGCGGGCGCCGTCTGCACGGCTGGCCCTGTCTGTCTGCGGGCACAGTCCTCAGGGCCGGCACTGTCTGCCCGCGGGCGCTGTCTGCAGGGCTCCGCGCCGCTCCAGTGGCCGCAGCCCCTGGCCAGTCCCAGCCCCGCCAGGGGAAACTGGCCCCCACAGCTGGGCGTCAGCCCGGCAGCCAGGGGCGCAGAGCGCGCGGAGCTGACCGCACCTCCCCTCACACCTCTCTTCTCCCCTCCGCCGCGCGGAAAGCACAGCCTCCTGAGACGCGCGGAAAGCACAGCCTCCTGAGAGGCGTGCTGTCTGCGCACAGCCCTGGGGGCCCCCTGGGTTGGGGCGGGGCACAGGCCAGCCAGGATGCTGATCCTGCAAGCCCCACGCCTCCCATCTCTGGCCTCACCGTGGCTGGGGTGGGCCTCCAGCCGGATGGCATCTCTTCAAACCAAGCTGCACAACAACATCCTTCCCGGCCTGCAGCCTGGTGAGGAAGAGGTGGACACTCCCCCCTGGACATCACCCCACAGCCCCTGGGGCCCCAGGAACAGCAGGCCTGGGCGTCGCCAGGCAGCCCTGGGTCAGGAGCTTGACCGCAGCCTGTGACTCTGTGGACGGCCGTCTGCGCCACCTCCCTCCTTGCTTGAGCCTTGCTGTCTGGCCCAAGCAGCAACCAAGGGGAAGCGGGACGAGCTCCCCAGGGTCAGCGAGTGGCCACGCCGGGGACGCCTCTCCACTGAGTGGGGGCCGGCGGGGCCACCTGCCCACCTGCCTCGCGCTGGCCCACCCTCCAGCTTCTAAACCTCTGTGGGCGTCACTCATCAAAGGCAGGTATTCTTGGCGGGGGGGCGCAAAAGGAGCATTTGGACTGCAAGGAGATCCAACCAGTCCATTCTGAAGGAGATCAGCCCTGGGATTTCTTTGGAAGGAATGATGCTAAAGCTGAAACTCCAGTACTTTGGCCACCTCATGCGAAGAGTTGACTCATCGGAAAAGACTCTGATGCTGGGAGGGATTGGGGGCAGGAGGAAAAGGGGACGACCGAGAATGAGATGGCTGGATGGCATCACGGACTCGATGGATGTGAGTCTGAGTGATCTCCGGGAGATGGTGATGAACAGGGAGGCCTGGCGTGCTGCGATTCATGGGGTCGCAAAGAGTCGGACACGACTGAGCGACTGAACTGAACTGAACTGAACAGTTTTAAAATACCCTTCAACACTATTTTCTGGGCTTCCCTGATGACTCAGTGGTCAAGAATCTGCCTGCCAGTGCAGGGGATGTGGGCGCGAGAAGATCCCACGTGCCGTGGAGCAGCTAAGCCCCTGTGCCCCAACTACTGAACCTGCGCTCTCGAGCCGGGGAGCCGCGACTGCTGAACCCACAGGCGGCGGCTACGGAAGCCTGTGGCCCCGAGCGTGAGCTGGGCAGCGAGCGAGGTCACCGCAGTGAGCAGCCTGGGCCCTACAGGAGAAGCCGCCCCGGCAGCTACTCGCGCGGCCCGCCCACCAGAAGCCCTGGAGAAAAAGCCTCAGGCAGCGACGCAGACCCAGCACAGCCGAAAACAAGTAAGATTTAAAAAACAAAAAAGGCAGTACTTTCTTCCCTCACAGAGAAGATGGGTAAGATCTGGCTAATTACACCGGAAGAAAGAAAACCCTGCAGTTCTTAGCTTGATAAATATTAGCGAGTTCTAAACTTTCACAGAAAGACTGTAGGCTTTTTTTCCCCAAAGAGAGTTATAGCTCATTTCCACTCTTCCTCCCATTTACAAATGAGTAAGTAAAGCTACAGTCCGAGGTGTGCTAACTAGGTAGACATACGCGGGTCCCAAGCACGCTCAGGAAGGCGTGAGGACACTTCTCTGCTGCAGACGGTGGACCCTCCAGAGGAGGGGGACTCCAAAGACTAAGGCTTCTCACAGCGCCTCTCTTCCTGAGGGCCCACCGAGGGCAAGGGGGCTCAAGCTTCTCTTCTGGAATATCCACGCACGGTAGTTTGGAAGAGAGAAAAGACTGACCTACACGGACGAGCATGAAGGGCGGTGGTTGGCTGACAGAGCGGTCAAGTCCCAAAGAGAGAGCATCATCAAGTCACGAAGGCCCCAGATCCGTAACACCGATCTCTTCACATCACTGCTCTGCAGTCAACAAACGAGTTACAGACGTTTGGGGAGTTTGGTGGCCAGTTCTCCTGACCACAAGGAAAAGGCTACAGTCTTCAGAAAGGAGGCGTTCGCCCGAAGGTCACTCAGCCCCACTCTTGGCCACCACCGTGCGGTGCACTGAAGCATCACCAGCAGAAATTACCCGCACAGACAGCTGTCTGCAAGGTTCGAGGTACACTCTTCCACGAGCAAGCAGCGCTTTTACTACATGTCGCCCCCTGAGGTGGTTAAAGGAAACGCGAGACCTCATTTCAGCAAAGTTTGAGATGTGCAGTCGCCTCTCTCTAGAAACAGTGACCATGCCTCAGTCAGATGCGTTCTTTCAAAAAACAGTCTTCCTGCGGAGGTTCTTCTTCCATAACACAGAACGCCTGGGTACTCAGAGCTCTCCTCTTGTGAGGGATGGCAATGGGCCTAGAAATGGACCAGGAGACAGGAGCTGTACCGGGATGAGGGTCTTTTTGGCACTGATGCAACCTACGCCTTTGTCTGGATTCAAAGTACATTCATAGGGTACAGTGATTAGCACGCACGGCAGGCCGTCATTTTCACCAGTAAGGTGGTTTTTCCAAATTTGACCTGATGAAGCAAAGTATAAGCTGCAGAAAAAGGCAGCTCGACTCCTTGAAGGAGAGGCTCCGCTGAGGCAGCTGAAGGCTGGACCCCACCCCTGCTCCCCATCAGACACAGGACCACCAGCCACCTAACCTCCACGATTCTGGGGCTGTTTGCTCGCTCATACCTAACAGAGCCAAAGAGTCCAAGACCGAACACAGGAGAAAGGATCCAGTGTTTCTTAACCCTGGCCACACTCTAAAATCTCCCAGGGTGCCTTAGGGAAACCCTGGAAATTCTGATTTAATTGGCTTGGAGTGGCTCTGCACATTAGCATTCAGAATCCTGGTTAATTCAGTGCCCTAAGAATTCCATGGGACCCATTTGAAGAGCTAGTGCTCTCTCAACCTGAAGGAACATTTCGATGGGACAAGATATTAATAAATGCCAGCAGAACCAGAACTCTGCGGACCACCTGTGACCCCAGGGAGGCTGCTCTCCGGTGGTCAACCCCAAACTCTCGCTTTCGCCTATGACCTTGGATAACCGGTTTCTGTTGGTTCACTGCTTTTGAGACCAAAAGTGCTCTCGAGAAAACTCTTACACGGAACAGGTGATCCACAGATGAGCGCTTCTCCAGGTTTTGCGCGAGCAGCAGTTTCGAATATCAAACCTGTCGTGCACACCCGGAGGCATGGAAACACACAGAATCACACCACGGCAATCGTCAAAACCCGCGGCGACCACAACAGTGCGGGAGGACAGCAGTGACCGAGAGGCTGCCCCCCGTCCCCAGGCCCGGCTCCCGCACTGTTCCCAACGCAGCTCGGGGAGGATGCCACCCGAGCGCTCTTTCTCAGCGGGCTCCCACCTGCCCTCCACAGCCTCACGCAGCTCGGGCTTCCGCCAGGTCACGCCACAGCCTGAGTGACCCTCCGCAGCCAAAAGCTGGTCTCCACGTTTATCAACAGGACGGCCAGAGAGTGTGAAAGGCACCGTCCTAAACAGTGCAGGGTGAAGCAACCTGTAAGCATCTGACTTTGATCAATATTTACAATTGGGCAAATCAACTTATTTGTTGATTTGCAGAAAATCAATGCCCAGAAAAATTTAGAGGCACACACAGTTCAACGGATTTTCACAAAATGGAACCTTCACTCTCAGACCCAGCAACCAAAACAACTGACGGCCCGAAGCCCCTGCCTGCCAGTCGTGAGCCTTAAATGGGACCATTATGACGACTTCTGGGCTTTTCAGGCGGCTCAGGGTCAAAGAGACCCCTGCCAAGGCAGAGGACGCAAGAGCTCGAGGCAAAGTTCAGTCCCTGGATGGGGAAGACCCCCTGGGGAAGGAAATGACAACCCAGTCCAGGACTCGCGCCTGAAAAATCCCAGAGACGGAGGAGCCTGGCAGGCGACAGTCTATAGTGTCGCGAAGAGTCAGACACAACTGAGCACGCACGCACTGTGACTTCTATCACACCACAGGTGAGCTTGGCTGTCTCTGTACTCTACATAAATGCTGCTGCTGCTAAGTCGCTCCAGTCGTGTCCGACTCTGTGCGACCCCACAGACGGCAGCCCACCAGGCTCCGCCGTCCCTGGGATTCTCCAGGCCAGAACACGGGAGTGGGCTGCCATTTCCTTGCATCCTTGTGCGTCTGGCCTCTTTCCCTCAGCATTATCTCGAGGGGCGAGAGTGCGGTCATCGGCTCTTTCTGCCCTCCCTGTCTGTCTCTTTCCTCACAGTATTCCATTGTGTGATGTGCTTATTTCACAGGACAAGCATTTGGGTTGGTTCCAGTTTGTGGCTGTTATGGCTAACGCTGCTACAAACATTTTCATACATGTCTTTTGATGCCCAAATGGACTAATTATCTGTTGGGCATACCTAGTAAGAAAGACAGTGTGGTATGAACAAAAGAACAGGCAAACAGACCAATCTAACAAAATAGACTCAGAACAAACCCACACATATAAAGCTTTTGATATATGACAACAGGCTGATGCAATGCAATGGGGGAAATGGTATTTTCAAATAAATGGTGCTGGATAAATTAATTGCATGCTTATATGGAAAGAAAACTCTTGACCCCCACCTCATACCATAAAAAAAATAAATTCCAGATTGGAGATCTAAATTTGAAAATAAATTTTCTAGAAGTTAAATAGATGAATATCTTCATGGTCTTAAATATCTTAAATAGAACACACACACAAAAATGACAACCACAAAGGAAAATACTGATAAACTGGATTTCACTAAAATTAAGAACCATTATTCATTAAGAGGGGCTTCCGTGGTGGCTCAGGTGGTAAAGAATCTGCCCACCATGTGGGAGACCCAGGTTCAACCCCTGGACAATATGATCCCCTGGAGAAGGGAATGGCAACCCACTCCAGTATTCTTGCCTGGAGAATTCCATGGACAGAGGAGCCTGGGAGGCTACAGTCCATGGGACTGCAAAGGGTCAGACACTACTGAGCAACTGACATTCACACTGAGCAACTGACATTCATTAAGAAGTATCCCTTAAGACAGTGAAAAGAAAAGTCACACACTAGAAGAAATGTTCAATATACATATGACACAAAAGGCACAGCCAGAAAATGTAAAGAAGTCCTACAAATCCATTTTTTTAAATACAAAAACCCAATTTTTTAATATGTGCAAAAGACTTGAACAGACGTTTTACAAAGCAAAATATACTAATGGCCAGGAAAACATAAAAAGTTGTTCAACATCATTCATCATCAGGGAAATGCAACCTAAAGCCCGGTGAACAAAAATTAACGCAAAATGGATCAGAGAGCTAAACGGAAGACCTGACCCTATAAAACTCTTAGAGGAAAACAGAGGCAAAATTCTCTTTGCATAAATCGCAGCAAGATCTTTTTTGATCCACCTCCTAGAGTGATGAAAATTAAAACAAATATAAACAAATAGGATCTGATTAAACTTAAAAGATTCTGCATAGCAAAGGAAAGCATAAACAATAAAAAGATAACCCTCAGAACGGGACAAAGTATGCGCAAACGAAGCAGCCCACAGGAACTAATCTCCAAAACATACAAACGGCGCACGCAGCTCAGTACCCAGTCAGAAAATGGGGGGAAGACCTACACAGACCTCTCTCCAAAGCAGGCACACAGATGGCCAACAAACACACGAAAAAATACTCAACGTCTCTCATTACTAGAGAAAGGAATGCAATCAAAACTATAAGGAGGTATCACCTCACACCGGTCCGAATGGCCATTATCAAAAAATCTAAAACCATCAATGCTGAAATGGGTGCGGCGAAAAAGGAAGCCTCCGCACTATTGGGGAGAATGTACATTGGTGCAGCCTCTATGGAGAGCAGGATGGAGGTTCCTCAAAAACACCAAAACTAGAACCACCACAGGAGCTAAAGCCCACTCCTGGGCACACACCCAGAGGAAACCGTCATTCCCAAAGGCACATGCACCCCACTGACCCCTGCAGCACCGCTCACAGCAGCCGGACCTGGAGGCAGCCTGGACGTCCACCAGCAGAGGGATGGACAGGGAAGATGCGGCACAGACACACAAGGGAACACTGCTCAGCCGCGCAAAGGAACGCAACAGCGCCGTCTGCGCAGCTGGGGACAGACGTGGAGACTGCCATACAGTAACAGAGAAAAGCAAGCGCCGTATAAAGTCGCGTATACGTGGGATCTAGAAAAATGGTCTAGGTGATCTTATCCGCGAAAGAAACAGAGACACGGAGGCAGAGAACAAACTCATGGACGCCAAGGAGGGAAATGCGGGCGGGACGAGCTGGGAGACTGGAGCTGACACAGACGACCGCCGAGGACCCACCGCACAGCACGGGCTCTCCTCTGGTGCGTGCTCTGCGGGGACCCAGACGGGACGGAGTCTACAGAGGGGATGCAGGCGTGACGCTCACACAACGGGCTGGCACTGCTGCGCGCCCGTGCAGGGCAGCTACACGCCTACAAAAATCAAAAATTAATAACAAACCATCAAAACCCTTCAGAAAAAGAATGAGAGCCAGACTACAATGTCCCATTGAGGAATAGCTTCTAAAATAAAGTGCGTTTATTTAAAAGATAAAACAAAGGCCATTGCGAGATACCGTTACAGAACCATCACAGGTACCGTTTAAAACCAACAAAACCACGAACAAGGCCAAGAACTTGGAGGCATTTAGAGCAATTAGAACTCACATAACCCAACAGGTGTGTCAACTGGTTTTGTCAGGAAAACCACCTGATAATATTTATTGAAGCGGGATATACACATATTCTATGACATAGCAATTCAACTTCCAATACCATTTTAAAGTACAGAAAATACATTTATGGGAATATACATAAGCCAGAGAAGGCCTTGAAAGAACCTGTAAATCTCTTTCAACAAACCACCGAAAACTCCAAAGACAAACACACCCTTTAAACCCGTATTACATCAAGAATTCTATTAGCTCCAATATGAAAACCTCCACATAATTCTATTTGTATTTAATATAATCTATTAGCATGGATTAATAGAAATAGAAGCCTAAGCAACTCACTGTATTTCCTCCAAGAACAAACATTAAGCCATTTTAACTATTAGAAAAATTACATGTACTGATGCCCACAGGATATCAGAGCTTAGGAGGAAGATAAAAAATCACAAGTAGCAGGGAACCATATGGAGAGAGTCACAGAGCTTGTGATTCTAATGGTAGCTGCAAACGAGGTCACTTATCCCTCCGTGGCCACACTAATTGGTCAAAAGCAACAGAAGCCTCATCAGCAGCCTCCATAAAAACAGGCTGCCCCAGCCTGGGCACTTTCAGTTTAGAGCACAGACACCTGCTACCCATCAGTCTCTCACGAGACAGCACGCGTGCCAACCACCACTAGGCGATTCGGCTTGCTCTTCATCTTTCCTATTTATAAACAGAGTCTTCAGAGTATATGCACGCGCGGGTGCAGCGTGTGTACACACACGGCTATCTATAGCAAAAAAACAAATTCTCAAAGATAGATGTTTGGAAGACCACATCTTGTGCTATTAATACTCACATACTGCAGTATTACATAACAATTTTTTTCCAATTCTGTTATGCTAATATGCAAATAGATGAACTCAACCATAGCTAGAAGCTAAATGTACTGATCAGTATGGCCTTGTGTATCTCTAACTACAAAAGAATTTTACATGATCTCTTTCCGCTCTAAAAATCCCATGAATCTACATTATTAATCACTTTTAAATCCAGCTGCTCAGTTTCTGGGGTGGTAATATCCGCTATTCCCAAATCCGTATATTCACTGTACTCCAAGAAGATGCCTGAATACTGAATTCACAGCAAGGAAGGTGCTAAAGGCATATTCTGTGATTTTATAACTACTTGACAATCCCAAAACAATAGTAGGGATAGATGTCACCAGAAAAAAAAAAAAGCTCACCTAAAAACAAATAGTTACTATTCTCTGCTTTACCTTCCAGGACCCTAAAAAGTGTAACTCAAATTTGTAAAAGAAAAAAAAAAAGGAAATGATCCCCTTGTTAAGCTTTGAAATCCATCAAAGGAGAGCAGAGAGAACAAAACTCTGGTTTGCAGATCTTACATAACCCTGTGGGGTGGAGGGCTAGACTATGCCTTCGGCCTTTTATTGCTTAGTCCACGCTGGCTTCATCTCAAGATTCAGCTACAAGAGGTCCAGCTTTTTCAATTAAAAACCAGCCGTATATTTTAGGACTGGTAGAATTGACTCTGATTGAGGAACCCGAACAGCTTGGACAAACAGGAAAACAAGGGAAAAGTCAGGTCTACATTAGAGAAGATGAAGGGGAAAGGGTGAAAGGCAGGCAGCGCGTGGGCCTCCAAGTCCATCGCAGCGGTCTGGCGTTGGCTCAGCCCCGCAGGCTTCGTCATCTCGCCTGGAAACCCTCACAACTTGAGCAACAGGCTTCCTTGTGCCTAAAAAGGACCAACAACCGCTCCCCGCACGATGAGGGGCGACTCACGTGAGCCAAGTGAGTGTCCTGGTGCCTCATCCTCACCAGCCCTCGTGTTGCAGTGAAAGGTCGAATGGCAGGTAGAGATGGAATGAAAAGGCAGATGCTCTCGTCACGTGAGCAGCGTGTGGCGCGATACGCTGGGGAGTCAAGGTTCCACCTGTGCAGCTCTGCCGGCCAGTCCGCTGCATTCTTTCTGCCTTTTCTTTTTTATTATTAGTGCTATACAGCAAGCACTTCCAATGAATATCTTTGAGCAGTACAATAACAATGGCGATGAAAGTTTAAGTAATTTAGTTCTTCAACAAAAACCAAAAATATCAACGAAACCAAATACCAAAAACTGTATTTAAATACCTTAACAAACGGTAAAGCTCTCCCACCATGCTTTTTAAGCTCTGTGAGCAGAACAAAAGTCCAAAGAAAATTTCGAAGACCTGTTCTTATTTCAGGGGCACAAAAGGAACAGGTCGTTTATATTAACATCTTGCAGAACAGTTCCGGAACCAATCAAATTCCTGGATCCAACTTAAATGAAGGTATTTCCATTCCATTCGCTTGTTTCCAAAATTATGTATATGAAATAAATTTCTTCTTTGAAATACACAGCCCACGGAGTTTTATATTCCAATCAAAATCAGCTGGAGCTACCTCTAAACAACATCTTCATCAAACTCCTCACGTCATTTGTGCCCACTTATTCACCCGTGCACACGTTCGCTGAAAAATATATACTTAAATACAGGCTTTCCACAAGACATTAAACATAGTGTCTTCATAAGCTCAAGGTGAATAAGGTGAGGTGACCCATACATTAAGCATCAGCATACAGGCAGAAGGCAGATGGGAGGCAGAGAAACAAACAGTCCATCTAGAGTGACGGGTGACTGAGCCAAGCCCTAGGGGAGAACTAGAGCTGAGACGAGAGAGGCCCGGGCAGGCTAGGTTCAGGCACAGAGCGCCGTTTCCTGGGGCTTTAACACAGGCTGTTGCAAAGGGCTCCTGAGAAGCAGATAAGCACGGCGGCCACCTTATTTATCATCCAAGCTGGGACCCCTTTTACAGCGGAAGGAGGCACTCTTAACAATTTCGTCAGGACAAAAGGTGTAAAATCCAGACTGTCCTGGGCAAACCAAGACACGTGGGTGCTTGGCTCGATAAAACTACTGCCCAGCGCCCTCCGACATTTGAAGTGGAGCTGTTTAGGTATGTGCTCCATTATAATGATGTGTCAAGATTTCCAAAGGCATCGAAACAAAAGTCACTCGTGAAGCATCTTGAGGATAAGTCTGCGAAGCTTATTGGGGTACATTCTATCTCAAAATATAAAGCTTTCAAAATGGAGATGGTAGTGTTAGCAATGTTTGCGCATCTCAGGATCAACTCGAAGCAAGAGAAACTAAAAATCAGAAAAACACACACGTGGGGGGATTGCTTATTGAGTGTTTATTACTGGCCACATGCTGCTCTGAATATTTCACGTACATCATCTCATTTAATCTCCATGACAACAGTTCGGGGGGATTTCTTTATCTCTATTTTAGACACGGATTAAGTAGACACACAGACTTAAATATCTTGCCCAAGGCCAACAGGAAGAGAAGGAGGCAGAATCTGATCCAAGCACCACACTTCACACCCTCTAGATTCCCGCCAGTATTCTGCCCCCCAAATAATCTGGACAAGCAATGTGTGTCCTGAGGACAGGTCAAGACCCTCGGGATACAGGCATTCCTTGGAGATACTGTGAGTTTGTTCCAGACCACCTCAATAAAATGAATATCACAATAAAGAGAGTTACAGGAATCTTTTGGTTCCCAGTGCATACAAAAGTTACGTTTATGCTATACTGTAGACTATTAAGTGGACAAAAGCATTGTGTCTAAAAAAATATGTACATACCTTCATTTTAAAATACGTTATCGGTTTAAAAACAAAAGCTTAACCATCATCTGAGACTCGGTGAGCTGTAATCTTGCTGGTGGAGGGTCTTGCCTCAGCGTTGACGGCCGCTCACAAGTCACAGTGGCGGCTGCGGAAGGCCAGGGTGGCTGTGGCAACGTCTTAAAATAAGACACAGTGCAGCTTGCCACATCAACTGACTCTCCCTTTCATGAACAATTTCTCTGTAGCATACAACGCTGTTTGGTAATATTTTACCCACACAGAACTTCTTTCAAAATTGCAGTCACTCTTCTCAAACTCTGTTGCTGCTTTATCAACTAAGTTGATGCGATACTCTAAGTCCTCTGTCATTTCAACAACCTTCACAGCATCTTCCCTGGGACTAGATTCCCTTTTAAGAAACGACTTTCTCTGCTCATCCATAAGAAGCAACTCCACATCCATTCAAGTTTGATCATGAGATTTCAGCAATTCAGACTCCATTTCTAATTCCAGTTCTCAATTCCTTTCTCCACTGAAGTCTTGAACCCCACAAAGTCTTCCCTGAGGGTTGGAATCAACTTCCTCCAAACTCCTGTTAATGTTGGTATTTGAACCCATGAATCCCATGAATCATGAGTGTCCTTCATGACGTCTAGAATGGTGAATCTTTTCCAGAAGGTTTTCTGTTGACTGCCCAGATCCATCAAGAGGGATCACTCTCTACGGCAGTGACAGCCTTAGGAAATGCATTTCGTAAATGATAAGGCTTGAGAGCTGAAGTTACTCCCTGGTCTACGGGCTGCAGGATGGATGCTGTGTTGACAAGTGTGGAACGTGAATCTCACTGCACATCTCCCCCAGAGCTCTTGGGTAACCAGATGCATTGTCAATAAACAGTCATGTTTAGAAAGGAATCTTTTCTTCTGAGCAGTAGGTCTCAACAGTGGGCGTGAAATATTCAGTAAACCGTGTTAGAAGCAGCCGTGCTGTCATCCAAGCTTTGTTGTTCCATTTACAGGCAGAGTAGACTTAGCCTCATTCGTAAGGGCCCCAGCATTTCAGGCATGGGAAATGAGCACTGGCTTCCACACAGTCACCAGCGGCCTAGCCCTGAATGAGAGTCAGCCTGTCCTTTGGAACTCTGAAGCCAGGCAATGACTTCTCTCTAGCGATGACAGTCCTGGAGGACATCTTCCTCAAAGCCGTTTCATCCACACTGAACATCTGTTGCCGAGGGCATCCACCTGCTTGAATTGCCTGGGCGGGAGCTTCTGGAGACTTGCCGCAGCTCCTACGCCAGCCCTTGCTGCTGCACCTCATGCTCTGAGGCCACAGAGATGGCGTCTTTCCCTAAACCTCAGGGCTTCAACCTTTTCTTCGGCAGCTTCCTCACCTCTCAGCCTCCCCGGAATTGAAGAGCATTAGGATCCTTCTCTGGATGTGGCTCTGCATTAAGGGGGTGTGGTGGCTGGTTTGATTTTCAATCTGGACCACTCAGACCTTCTCCACACCACCAAGAAGGCTGTTTGGCTTTATCCTTGCATGTTCACCGAGGCAGCCCTTTTAATTTCCTTCAAGAACTTTTCCTTTGCCTTCATTCACAACTTGAGTGCACCGGGCATACCTGTTGGCCTGTTTGTATATGTGACTCTCCCTTTCAGTTGAACCCTTAGCAGACACTGCATGCCTACTAATTGGCCTAACGTCAGTCTTGCTGTGTCTCAAGGAAGAGGGAAGCCCAAGGGGAGGGAGACAGAAGGGTCAGGACACACACGCACACCGCAGTCCACACACAGAACACACACACAACACGGGTTAGGTTCACTGTCTAATGTGGGCGCAGAGTGGGATGCCCCCAAACAATTACAACAGCAACATCAGAAACCCCTGCTCACCGATCACCACGGCAAATACAATAATAATAAATTTTTTAAACTACTGTGAGAATTACCAAAATGGGACACAGAGGCACAAAATGAGCAAACGCGGTTGGAAAAACGGTGCTGAGAGACCTGCTGGACACAGGGTTGCCAGAAACCCTCAACCTGTAAGAAGGGCGCTACCCGTGACGCGCCATCAAGCGAAGCGCAGCACGAGCTGGTCTGCCTGTCCACATCTGGGACTCCCGCCTGGACAGGTCTGGCCTCAGTCCCCGCCACGGGACCCCGCGCCAGAGGCCAGCAAGGCCTCGCAGCCGCCCTGCTCCGCCCCTTGAGGCAGGTGGGTGCCCAGCGTCCTGCCAGCAGACTGGCCTGCTCACACAGCTGTGGCCGGAGCTGAGTGCAAGTCACTCTACGCTCTGAGTCCCCTTAAGGGATGGAATTACTCTGACACAAGGGAGGCAGGTCCTACTGACACCCCTCTGGGGGTTCTGGCATGTCGGAGTCAGCACACACACCCGTGTCAGGCACCACACCCTCGATTCACCGTTATCATCAACAGGAAAATGCTCGCCAGGCCGTGTGCACAGTTTTAGATCCTGAGGCTGACTGGTAAAAATATCTGAACACACCCTGTACGCCAGAATCCATTCATTTGAAATAAAAAGAAAACAGCTAAACTCATCCGGAGGTCTGGTAGGCAAGCACAGAATAACAGCCAAAAGTGAGCATTAGTAAGGAGCACAGCATCTCTTCCTGGACACAAAGGTGTAAGATAAGAGGCTGAAGGGAAACGTGAATGTTCACACTCCACTTACACCTGCCTTTGGGCTACAGATAGCACTGCCCTATTTTGTCAAATCCTGAGGCACGGGGAACTTGAGCATTAAAAAAAGCAAAAGCAAAAGCGAAAAAGAACAGTCTCGTTTAGACCCCTTGCCGAGCACAGAGAACTATAAAAGGAACTGAACAGATTCTGGGAGAGAGCATTCTAAGAAACTCACTTGAGAGGCCAAAAGCAGCAATTAAAGAAAACCAGACAGTTTCCTGTCGGTGCATCTCTGGACCTGGCGAGAAGCACCGGGAGGCCAGCCCAAGCATTTGGAGGCGAGGCTGGGAGACAGGGCAGGCAGGCCGCAAAGGGGGCAAGCAGCTTTGCGTGTCTGAAAAGGAACACCCCCGACGCCTTCTGAAACTGAACTCTGAACCGTGCAGGAGGCTCTGAGTGGCTGAGCCCGGCGCGCCGCTTCCCAGCAGCCGGGGAGCCGGGCCAGGCTCATCGGACAGAGCCAAGGGGCCACCAGATGGTTCTGCCCTAAACGACCCCGGCAGCTTCTACAGACAAACCCACCCTGTCACTCGGTTACTGTGGGCTGAACGGTCATGACACACCCGCAGGCTTGCTGGGTGGTGCTGTTTCCCCCCAGCGGTCTCTCCCCGGGGGCCCCCATTCAGACAAAAAAACAAAGTCTAAAGTCAAATGGAGCTACTACTTTTTCAGATAAAATTCAGAAAACAGGGTGATTGAGTGCTGGCTTTCTAGGCAGAACGGAGGAATATAGCCCAGGTTTTGCCTGCAGGGAGTCTAGTTTATTTGAACCACAAGGTACACTTTAAATATTTTGTTTAAATATGCGTAATTGATGTGAAAAGCCTTCCCACGCTGGGGGCTCGGCATCAAGGTGTAGGGAATCCATGTTTGCGGCAAGTCACTGTAAGTTTCTCCTACACACCGTGATACTCTAATAGGGACAACCAAGGATACTAGGGGAAACCACGGGCTGCCTCCGCGGACCAGGCCAAGCCTCCAGACCCAGTGAAATGAAGGCTCTGCACTAGACAGCTGGCTGGCTATGTTATCCGCCAACTTCTTCTGACAGCAGAAAGGGACATGCTTTCTCCCCCTCCAGAATCCCCCACATTTCTGGTGTTCCCAAACCAATACTACCTTAATTACACAAAACAGCGGCGCCAGCGTAACGTGCAGCCATGCCCACGAGTCCAGCAGTCAGCAGCAGCCCCCCGCACGCAGCGAGCCCCCGAGCGCGGGTTCCTTCAGCCCCTGTGGCTGGAGCAAGACCAGGCCGCAGAATCCCGCTACACACTTCCCACGTGTCTCACCCGTATGAACAGTGTTTAGTAAACAGTGGCTACTCTCGTCACTTTTAAATACCAAAATAGTACAATGGCTACGCTTCCACTTATTTTTACCAATACCCTAATCGGTACCTGCTGCGGTCTGGGACGGGGCAGGGGAAGGCTTACAAAGAGACTGGGAGAACTGTATGAGGCGACAGAGTCGTTCCAGATCTTGGTTGCGGCGGCCGTTACATGCCCGCGTGTGATGGTCAAACTGCAGTAGCAAAAGAAACCTAGGTCAAACCTAGGCAGTAGCAAGAGTGAATTTTACCTTCTGCAAATCATAGCAGGCTTTCTGAGGTGCCTTCAAAATATTTAATTAGTTTTGATTAAAGTAAACCACCCAAACTAATGGACATTTAAACTTCATTTATTTCAAAACTTAAAAAAAAAAATCCAAGGCTTAAAATGCCACTTCATAATTTTAGATCAAACTCTAGAATTAAAGGATGGAGCTATTTGTTTTTTTTTTTTTTAAAAAAGAATGCCATCTGAACAATTAACCAAATTAACTGTTTCAAAATAAAGCGTGGATTGTAGTGAATGGTGTGATGAAATACGGAAAGAGAAAATGAAAGTGATGTTTTCGTTTACTAGACTACTTAAGATGACAAATATAATGACTTCTCCCCTAAAATCTAGCAATGGACCTTTGCAAAAAAAATCTAAAACAGTGTAATATTATTTTCAACCAGCTAAGGAAAAGTAGAAAAGTCTGGTGATTAGTTCCATGATTTATTTTTCTTCACAAGGTACTTGAAAGGTCCTACCAGGCTGCCCACTCTGAATTTCCACCAACACTCTTATCATAAGCAAAGAGCTCTCTTAGTAGGAATCTGTGCATCTATTTTGGCAGAAAATGTAGTTTTGTAACAATTTCTTTCTCAACACCATATTTACAAAACAGATGGAGTTCCAAAGAAATAATTTTAAATAAGGAATACCATTCTGGTCAGCCTTCAGCGGATTTCTGCATATGTCCAGCACTCAGCAACAGTCCCCTCCTCTGCCCACTGTTTATCCCATTTTCGCTGTTATTCCTCTCTCTGACTTGGGAGTCCCCACCTAAGAGGAAGGTCAAGACTGTAAGGCACTAGATGGAAGCCAGGAAAACAGGCATAGCCCAGCACTGTGACAAGCGCACCCACCCACACGACCTCTGCTCAGGAGTGAGCACCCAGACTCCGTGCCATTCCCTCAAGCCCCATCCTCGACAGGCCCACTAATCTATTACCGCCTCTCCATTCCATCACCTGCCTGCATCCATCCCACTGTTCAAAAGAAACCAAGGAGAGATCACCACTGCTTCTTCACACGGGCTCCTGCTAAGCTGTTTACTACTTGTTTAACAAAAGTGAAATATAATTCTGCCATTCGTGTGACAAAAACATCTGGGCACTATTCGCTGCTTTATGAAATTTGATATTAAAGTAAAAGATCTCTTTATTCTATTAGGCTGCCATGTCTTTAGGAAAACGCCACGCTAAATTTCTAAAAGCTGGATCATTCAAGACGCCAACTGAAAGCAGGAGATACTGAGTAATTACCTATTTAAATATAGCATACCCCTGCCCTCCAATCCAGGCTTGAGCAACTTTCAACACTACTTCCATAGTCTTAAAGGGTATTAAGAAAATGCACATTGAAAGTAGAGGCAAGAAAAAGGAGTCAATTTGGGAGATAGAGGACAATAAATAAGACTGGTAAATTCCAACCAGCCATTTTAGAAATTAAAAGAACTTAGAAAAAGCACATACTTTCTTACCATTTCTCCATTCACTCAGGAAGCAATATACTGAACCCCTAACTTCCTCACAATGAATGTCTACAGATACACCTGAGAACAAGGGAACAATTGCCTTCACTAGGAAGAAGAAAAATGATGAAGATACCTGGGTAAGTTTCAAAATTCCATTGCCTTCTGAGTAATCAGTTCCCCATGTGCTTCTAGAATCTTCAAGGAAGAAAGAGTATCTACCAACAAGTTCTCAATTCCACATAACAGAAATGTTGGCAAACCATTCTTCCTAATCTCCCATGAATGTAAAATTAAAACAGATGCTGCTATAATTAAATAAGTTACACTGTGAACCCCATTGCAGACACCAATAAAATCTGAATTTTTTTTTTTTGAAGTGCAAACACAGGCCCTCCAAAAAAACTGAGGCAGAGGCGTTAAGATGAGCTTGCACCTTCTCTGGAATTTCCACCTCAGACTTCATTAACACCACAAAGCAAACTCACAAGTTATCTAGTAACCAATAAAAACAGGTATGACACGTAACTCTGTCAATTGGATTGATTACCACGCATGGCTGAGAGCAACTCCCAGGGCAACATAAGTGACATAAGAGTAAAAAAAAATAGAAGCCACTAAAAGCTAGGTGAGTGTGCAGCAAACATCTACTTTGCTTTCCTTAGTTCAACTTAAACACCTCCTGCAGATGGTCCATGCACTTGACCTTTAAGCCCTTCAATCGTGCCCTTTCTCAGAGGTAAACTGGGCAAACAGATGACAAAGCAAAAAGCAGTTTCACAACTGCCTGTTACATGGAGTTGCAAGGTGCTATATTTCACCAGATAAGTACAGAAGCTGATAGCACCATCGGACACTTACACGCTCCTCAGAAGGTCCCTGCAGGTCCAGTTAAGTTTCAAACACCCCGAGTGCCAATCCTCTTCACTGGGGCCCGTCCTACCCGCCTTCCCACAGGAAGGGCGGGTGCAGGCCCAACACGGTGCTTTGGTGCTCACTGTCCCGGTGACCTCTCAGTTTTCAGAAAGCAACGTTTTCATATTTGCTCCAAACTTGAGCAGAAAGAGCTGGTCCTGCCTAAAGGCTCTGATCTGATCAGCTCATGGATCATTTATTTTTTTCACTTCATGTCGCGAGAAATACGTTTACCTTGCAGACCAGAAATTAATGTTAGAATGAAACCACCACAAACTCTGGAGTTCCTAGTATTACTCCTGGAGTTTAAGAGGCACCAAACGCTGACTTCCTTCTGCCAAATAACACCAGGCAAAAAGATATCAATACCAAGCAAATGGCCCAAAAGAACTTCCACAGAACTGGAGGCCTGCCTGCTGCAGCAACCAAAAGATTAAAACCGTGCAGGACTGTAATCTCCCAGAGCTTCTGACCCCAAGAAAGCTGAAAGGTGCCTGGACCTTCAGAAACCTACTCCATTTCTCTTGAGTTGACCAGAGATTTGTGCACCCTCTGAGTCTCATCATTGGCAAGAGACAACTTACAGACCCATCGGAAAAATACCCTACTGAAGAATCTCTGTTCGCTTGCCTGCGATTCTCAAGAAAATGTTTCACATGATCACTAACTGTCTTTAACATATAATAGAGACCCGGCAGGGGTCTGTTCCACCAGCCAAGGCTACCGCTGGCACAGGGTGCCCTGCCGGGCAGGTCCCGGGCCATCACTGCAGGCGAGCCCTGCAGAGGTGACAGCCCCGAGTCCCGGGGGGCTGAGCACAGCTGCCCTGCACCCCTCTCCATCCTCCCCAAACGCCATACGCACCGGTCCCCGCTCTGCCGCCCGCAGCGCCGCCGGCGCAGCCCCGGTTCTCAGGAGCTGGGGGCTGCCCCTCCAGCCTCCCGGGGAAGGACTCCCCCCTCCCCGGATGGCGAGGGGCGGGCGACGCGCGCCCCTCTCCCACCTACCTTGATGATGCTGCTCCGGCGGGGCAGGCCGCCCGGCTTGCTGTCCCGGGGGAGCGGGCAGGCGGCCGGGCCGGGGGCCGCGGCGAGCGCGGGGCCGACCCGGGCTTCGCCCCCGGGCGCGCCGAGGCTGCAGTCTCCGTTGGAGACCCCGGCGCTGTCACAGTGCGCCCGCCCGGGCCCGGGCCGCCCGCCGCCGCCGCCCTCCCCGGCCCCGGCCCGCAGGGCGCCCTTGGCCGCCAGGACCGGGCCCGGGGAGGAGGGCAGGGCCCCGCCGGCGGCCCCCCGGCCGCGCTCCGCCATGGGCGCCCCGCGACCCGCCAGCACAAAGCCGCGTCCCCGCGTCCCCGCGTCCCCGCCGCCCGGGCCGCGCGGCCCCTCCTCCGCCGCTCCGCCCGCCGCCGCCTCGGCCGCTTCTTCCGCTTCTTCTTTTTTTTTTTTT
>SJYT01055450.1:326865-351083 GCA_006410635.1 Cephalophus harveyi
CGCCAACACCCCCACACACACACCCCTGCTGTCCACCCTTGGAGCCAGACACGGCCCACATCCCCAGCTCGGCGCCCCGCTCTCCACCCCAGGCGCCCTGCCCGCATCTTCCAGCCCTCTCCCCGCGCCCCAGCGCTTCTCCAGCGCGTGCGTTTCCTTTTCCGGGAATGCGCTTCCCGCAGGGCGCGAAGGAGAAACTGACCGTCCGCTGGGGGCTGAACTTAAAGACCTCGCTTTCATTAGCATGACGTTGTAGCCAACTGCCAAGGAGCCTCTGAGGAGGAAAGCAGCTTTCCATACATACACACACCCACTTCCCTGCCTCTGAAGCAACTTCAGATACCTGTTATTCTTGGGGGGTGTTTTGGTTCTGATCTTCTGGATTCCTGTTTTCGTAACCTATCAGACAGACTTTTATCCCTCTCTTGCAAATCTGGGCCTATATGTGAACATCTAATGTCACATCAATGAACAACAATGTTTGAATATTTTATTCAGTCCTATCCCTTTTCTTTCTTTCTGCCCTTTTTTCTAGTTTGGTTCCTTTCTTTTTTCCGCCTTGTGATATTTTTGCAGGAAAATATATTCAAATAATTCAAATCGGGTTCTGAAGCTGTCTTATCAAATGTCTAGTCATAATAGCCTGTGAGTATGCTGTGGGGAGGAAAGGAAGAATGCTAGGCCTTTATCCTTAAAGTTTTCTAATTTTGATATTTTGAGTAAACACCTGAAGATATTTCCAACCTTTCCTGCATTTATCAACCACCAGTAATATGCTACGAGAGTCATATCTTTGCAACTCATACCACGAGTTTCCTGGGGTGAGGGGGTACATATAGAGTGAAATCTACAGGGTGCTCTTTCTAAAACCTGATTCTCCTAATGCTTCCAAAATGAACACCTATCCATCTCACTCTGGATTCCCAACAGGTCAAACCAGGGAGACGTCATTGAAATAGACTTGGCATTTAAATTAAAACGTTTCCCAAAGCATCTTGGCAGACCTGTACCGAATGATGCCAGAAGCCCAAGGCCTGTGCCAGGTTCTCTTTTATCCCCCAAGCGCCATCTTCCGCGAGTTGCTGGTCGCACGCCTGCAGGTGTTGGAGGTGTGCTTCTGCGTCACACACGGCCAGGCTGTAGGCACCATTCTTCCCTGTTGGTCACGGGAAGCAGCGTGTTCCCATCACGCGCACCGTGCTCAGCCCGCAGCAGGCTTAATAGCTAAACTCTGATTTTTTTTTCATCCCAAGCAGCACAGGAAGCGATCGTTCCTCCTCCTTTCTGCTTGTTTCTCCACAGTTCCTAAGTGACTGCTTTCCACTTCTCCTATTCCATGAGCAGTGTTAGTGAAAAAAAATTGTAAATATTTTGCCAAAGTTCTCGCTGAAGTGTTTTTATGGCATTGTAAAGTTCAGAGAAGTTCGAATTAGAAGAGGAGCCAAAATGTCACAGTCATCTCTCAGCAAATACTGTCTGATGGTCCCTTCCGAGGACTTTTCAGAGTTGGGCAATAAGAGATATGCAAGACATCAGCAAAATGCTCATGCTGAATACAGTGTTTATGACAATTTATTGTCTCTGTATACCAATGGTAAGATGCTGATGAATCGTTTGTTCATAATGTTTAAAGTAAATATATACCTCTAAAAATCTCGTGGTTTGGTTGTTGTTTTTTTTTTTTTGGTCATGCCATCAATTCATCTCTTCTAAGTTTTCTTCAGATTGCAGTCTGCTTGGGCTTTTAATCATTGTCACCCTGGACGGCACGATGTTCCATTTGTTTGTGTCTTAAATCCGGTGCCTCAAACATGGGCTCTGCAGACTCCCTGGTCAGTAAGAGCCTTCCTGCGGCCTCCCAAAATAACCCTGACGCTGGTTACTGACTTCTTGCCGTCACTGATACCCTTATAGGTTATGAATTCGTATCTAGTTTCCAGTTCGCAGCCTCTAACATTACGACTCTAAATTTTTCTGACTCACTGAACACTTGGCCTTCAGATTATTTTTCCCTCGATGTGTGATGATAATTTCCATTTCTCAAACCTCTATCCCATTTTATTTCTGTATTTCTCTCAAGATGCAGTACAATTCTGAGCCTTCATTTTTGACTGCTCCCCATATGTTTAATGTGAGCCTTAACTACAGCAGAAAGTAGAAGACCAAAATGCTTTAAGGAAATAACAGATTAAATCAATGTACTGGTCCACACTGGCTACCTATTTGCTTCCTAAATTAATCCTAGATGTTGATTTGAATCTATTATGGTCCTAAGGGTTGGGATTATGTGTTGTTTTATCATGCTCCTCAGCAAGAAATATGTAGCAATTGCCTTTCTTCCTCGGCACCATGAGGCAAGTTAGACCTGCCAACAACTTTCATTTTCATATTCTTCCTCTCCTCTTACACTGAAGATCCTTCACCCATTTTGCCTGGATCCACCCTACACATGTATATAGCTGCCAAGAAGTTAGGCGCTCAGGGAATTACATCAAGGATTTCCAGCCTCTGAGGAGCCACTGTGTGAATTCATCAATGTGTTTCAGTGCCTATTGAGTTAGGTAGCACTTTGAGGGAATCTATTAATTACCGGAGATTCAGTAAGATTACTTTATTAGCAAAAGTAACAGTATGATTTGCTCTAAAAGTTATTGTCGCTTGCTGCACTGCTTTCGTAAACGTTCATGTGTGTGACTGTATTTCCGCTGTTATTTGATTACAGGAATCATTGCAAGCTCACATGCTTCTAGGAGCCAGGTAGATAATGTAACAGGTAAAGCTGGAAGGATTTGTTTCCTAATAGCATCATAATTTATAGTTTTCAGCAGTGACATATTTCCATGTCAAATACAGAGGAATCGTGACTCATCTCTGGTCTTCCAGTTTTTAAAAGTGCCTTGGTTTTAGGCAGTATTTCACTTCCCTCCTAACTGAAGGAAAGATGGTGTGGATAACCAGGTGAGAGGCAGCATTACGGAGCCCTGAGGACTCACACACCCTGCTGAGGAGTCTTGTTGCTGCCAAGAGGAAATCGTGGCCCAGTGCAGCTCAGACCATCCAATCTTTTCAGAGAAACCATGAATCTAGAATAGAAAACTTGATATTGGGTTCGTGCCTTCTCTTAAGGACACCCACAAAACAAGGTCTCACGTAAGGTCTATACAGAGGCTTACGTTTCCCTGCCCAGCTGCTAGCTGCGTGATAAGCGAAGTGTAACAAATGCCTCCCAGGTTTGGCGCGTGTTTAGGTCTGGTTGATCTGAGTTCCAAGAACAGACTGTTTTCAGGAGTGGAGGAAGTCTGATGACCACGTCATTTGCTGCATCCCAGCATGGGGTGGATGGCTCCCAACCTTCTCCCTTTTGCATTCCCACTCACAGAGTCCAGCCCCAGAACTAGTTCATCTCGGAAAGCTGAAACTCGGAAACACATCATCTCTGGCGCTTCGCTGGCGGTCCAGTGGTTAAGAATCGGCTTTCCCATGCAGGGACTGGACGCGGGTTTGACCCCTGGTCAAGAAACTAGATCCCACAGGCTGCAGGCAGCTAAGCCTAAGTGCCGACTATCCGCCCGGTCTAGAGCCTGTGCCCACAGCTACAGAGGCCCCTGTGCCACAGCAGAGACCCCACGCAGCCGGAAGAGAAAGCAACCCACCGTCCAGCCCACAGCTCTGCCCTTCCTTCCCCCAGACGCACCACCTGCCAGCCTCCCAAGACCTGTATTCCCCGACCTGTCCCTCTCTCACGTCCATCAGCACTCCTGTCTTTACCTCCTGACCAAGACTTTGAAGCGCATTCTCAGCAGCAGCCCAGGCCCTTCTACACTTTGCATGAATCCAACCATGACTTTCCCTCTCCTTGCCCCAGGCTGTCACTCTGCTGGAGGGAAAAAAAAAAAACCCGAGCTCTGCTGACTGGACAGGAGTATGCTTTCTGGGTCCAGGGGGGCCTGTGGTGCTGTGAAAGCGGCATGTCCCTCTTTGCTAACTGCCTCCAATTCCATTCTGCAAACTGTTCCTCTCCAAATCCCCACTCACCCACTGCCCCTCCATCTCAGCAGCAGCCCTACAATCCGATTTCACAGAGACAATAAGACACGTCAAGAAATAAACTGGTTTCACTTTTCCTCCATCCCGTTTCTCCTTACCTAACCCCCCACCCCATGTCTTAAGCTAACCTCACATCACATCAGAAATGATCTATGAATGTCTTGTATCATTATTGGACTCTTCTGATATGACTTTTTTGCAGAGGTGGCGGAGTACTAAAGGGTTTGGTCACCTTCCTTTGGGTGGAAGCTGGAGTGGGGTCCTCCCTGGGGGAGTGGCCAGTCTCAGTGTCCATCAGGTAAGGACAAGAGTCAAGGTTTAGGAAGGCAGCCTTAGACCAAAGAGAGAGGAAACGCTTCCGGCCTTCTGGTCCACCTGCTGTTGGGTCTGGCGTCTCAGGTTGCCCTGGGTGCCCCACGGCAGCGACCAGGAGCCGGGAAGGGAAGAGCTGCCTTCCTCAGAAACACCCTAAGGCCAGAAATGCGGGCTCTGAGGAGAGAGATCTTGCTTGGCTCTTGGTGGTGGGTTCCCCCCACCTGCCAGTGAGGAGGGGTTAGGTATCATACCTCCTCCCAGCTCACCATCGTGGATACAGGGTCAGTGAAAGAAAGGGCGCAGCTCCCCCCACCCCCACAGCCAGTGTGCCGGCTGCAGCACCAGCAAGGAGATCCTGGGAGGAAAGGGGAAGCCCCAAGGCAGAGGCGCGGCTTCTCTCTCTTCCAAACCTGGCGGCCACGGGGCTGCTGTCCTCTCTCTCCTGCCTTGTTTGGTCCCGTGTCCTCATCCACTTCTCTCTCCACTAGCTGCTTTCCTTCTGTATTTAAATACGAACGCCTTCCCCCAAGTTTTCAGTTACCAGTCTATGTAATTGACTTCCTTTCGCTTCTACTGAAACTGCCCTCCCAAAGGTCAAAACTGACATCCTAATTAACCAACCCAATGGCTACTTTTTAAATCCCCAGCTTTCTTGACCTTTGTGAAACAGTTGGTGATGCTGACTTTCCTCCTTCCCTGCTGAGACACTGGGCCTGACTAGCCCCGGAATGTCCCGCTCAACATGCCTTAGCCTGAGGCCCCCGGGCTCGCGCTGCCCCCACCTGTCCTCCCGTGCTACGTGCTTCTTTCTACAGCATCCTACGTACTCAGCGGCCTGCCTGCGTAACTCAGAATGGGCCTCAAGGCCTCGCATCCCCCTGGCCCACTTAACTGTTAAGGAAGAGTTAAACATGTACATCAATCCAGAAAGGTCTCTCAAACCATTTCCACCAGTGTGGCTGGTTGACGGTCTCATCACACTTAGCTTGGACTGTTGCAGCAGCCTCCTAATCCTGCCCGACTCCAGTCCCTCCCAGCTTCGATTCAGTTCTCAAACCACCATCAGAATTGTCCCTGGAGGGATCACTTCTCAGCCTGAAAGTCTTCAACAGGTTCCAATTCAAGACAAACTTCATTCTTTTTAGGCACCCACAGCCCGTATTAACCTTGCCCCTGGCTTCCACTCTGGAATCGCGACCCAGCCAGATTTGCCTCCTCCAAACTAGTCACACTACTTCCCCGAAAAGCTGTGCATCCTCACCCTCTGTTTGTTGCTCATGGTATTTGCTAGGTTTAGAATTCCTGTTTCCCCACCTCCACTGGAAGACTCAAAGGCATCCTTCAAGAAACACAAATGTGTCCTCCTATGCTCAGATGGTCCCGACGCCAAAACACATAGTATGTTGCTCATCTTGGCTCTTAAAGCAGTATGAAACTGAAAGTGAAGTCGCTCAGTCGTGTCCGACTCTTTGGGACCCGTGGACTGTAGGCCACCAAGCTCTCCCGTCCATGGGATTCTCCAGGCTAGAATACTGGAGTGGGTTGCCATCTCCTTCTCCAGAGGATCTTCCCAACCCAGGGATCAAACCCAGGTCTCCCACATTGCAGGCAGACGCTTTAACCTCTGCGCCACCAGGGAAGCCCCTTAAAACAGTATAGGACTCACCTTTAAGCTTTCTGTACCACCTGAGAACCTGAACATAAATAGCTTCTCAATAAATTTGTTGACTTTAATACACCTTTTTTGAAAATCCACCTTTGTCCTTCATATCCTTATAAAATTTTTCCTTTCTTCAGAAGGCCTGTTTTTTTATTAAAGCTTTTTTTAATATGGACCATTTTGAAAGTCTTTATTAAATTTGTTACAATATTGCTTCTGTTGTTTGTGTTTTGGTTTTTTGGCCACAAGCCATGTGGGAATCTCATCTTCCCAACCAGGGATTGACCCCTCACCCTCTGCTTTGGGAAGCAAAGCCTTAATTAACCACCGGCCTGCCAGGGAAGTCCCTCGAGGTGTCTCTCCTTGGATCTGCTGAGTTTGTGTTATTCTCTGCCTTCTGACTTTTAGTCTTGTTTTTCCATATTACCTATTACAAATAAAGGCATCCATGAAGCTTTGGTCTGTTAAACATGAGCATACTTCATAAAAAGGACTGTACTTGATGCTATCGGGGGAGGCAGCTGAGAGTTTGGGGTCAAAGGGAGGTTTATTTCCTATGCATGTGTTACAGCTCCAGTTTAAAAAGTAGTTTCAAAGAATCAATTAAAGGAGTCCTCCCAGCCCTGCCATGGGTAAGTAGAAATACTGACCTAGCTCTGAGAGGTGCAACCCAGCAAAACCTGACAAGATGGAAACCATGCCCCCCTCCAGGCTGGCACACTGCCCAGCTCCTTTCTAATGAGTTAGAAATTCCCACCATTAGCAGTCACAACCCAGGAGAGAAGACGAAAGTCTCCAGAAGGCTGCTGTGAAGATGTATAGGCTGGCCAAAGAAGGAAGCTTCCCTAGACAGCATCCACTCTCATAGACGTAAGCAAGAAGTTAGCCAGATGCCACCTTGGCCTTTTCAGCAGAGACACGTGGAAACGACGTGAGAGAGCAAAGGCAGGTAAATCCTGTGACCCAGGAGGCAGCCGACAGGGTTCAGGACACACACCACCACCCCCAAACTCAGAAGACAGAGAAGGAATCTGGGCCAAGTGCAAAGAGACTGAGAGCCACGCACGCTGGATCTGCCTGGGTACACGGTAACACCTCGAAGGGGGCTTGGGGTGGGAGCAAGACTTGAGTGAACTGAGGCTGCAAGGAAGCGACAGACTGGCTTGTTGAACAGGGTTCAGAAGGTCATTCTGGGGAAGCCAGGGCCCAAACTCAGACCCATCCAAGTCCCTCGCCTTGACTCCAGCTGCTGCGCAAATGCTTCTTGCCTTATCAAACCTTTGTTAAGACCTTGAAAGGAGGGAGCCTTAAATGATCTTTCATGTCACGGGATCATATAAACAGAGGACCTTGAGCTCAACGGGGACTAGCGCAAGAGCAAGAGGAAGTGGACACACCAGGGCCATGGGGATCTCAGGCTCCACGGAGAGGAAATCCTTCGGTGCCACGAGGCGGGAGTCCTCGTCACCGGAGGGCCCTGGAATTTCCTTTGCACAAGGACCTTAAGAATAGGGTAGGCAATTATCTACCAGGATGGTATGAACCACTCTAGCCTGAAGGCAAAAGGTCATTTGAATGACTCCTTTGACCTGCTGACTCTGAGTGTTTAGTCACAGATTTTTTAACTTTTTTTATTTTTTTATTTTTTTTAATTTTTACTTTATTTTACTTTACAATTTAACTTTTTTTAAAAGTCAAATTAGATGTTGGGTTTTTTGTTTCTTTGGCTTTTTTTTTTTTTTTTCTGTTCTTGGTTGTCTTCATTTTAGTGAAATTACTCTTGCACGTAATGTCATGTGTGAGCCCTCTTTCCCAAGCTACGTATTTCTGACTAGAGAAGTGATTTTTCTATCATTTGCTGTCTTGAGATGGAACGCCTTTGCACTCATGTATTCCCATAGTCTGAGTTCAATCGTTGCACTGAATTTGTCCACTTTTCCTACTGTTTAAATTAGGTTCCCTGGTTTGTCTTTATCCCAGGACATTCTTTTCTCTGGGAAGAGTCTCCATTTGGTGAATTATAAAATGGTTCTTTCCCTGACATAATAACTTCTTTGATGCTGAGGTCTTGATGTGTATGTAACAGGGGAAATTAAAGTGTCTAGTAGAGTACAATGTTAATACAATTAGAGTATGTGGAATAATTTGAAATCGCCTTCAATCTCCAGGTCCAATAATGGGTACCTTGGGTTTTCAACTCTAGGTTGTATCCAAAATAAAACATGTTATCACCATATTCTCCAGTGTCAAACTCAGGCTTATTGCCTCCATAAACACTTTGCACACTGATCCATCATCTCTGTGTTCTTTAATTCATCCATTCTCCCTGCAAAGACCAAATTAATCTACACTGACATTTCAGCCATAAAAGTGAGCCCAACCATCTCTGCTCAGCCTCCTTTTCCCTTTTAAACACACAGCTTAACTCTTAAGTCTTTCATAAGCCCCTTTCTCCGCCGTGGTGTATAAACATTTCGTTCCAACAATCTACTGTTCTCACTCTTACTTGTAGGGAAATTCAAACCTTCTGGCTAAGGCAGCGTGTTAGGAAGCAGTCTGGCTGAGTGACTCAGCCCCCGGACCCAAGATGCTTTGGCTGGGAGCTCCAGTCTGAACCCTTGCCATTTGGTCACTGTTTGTCATAAGACAAATCCTTTAAACCGTAGGGATTTCATTATCCTCTTGGGTCACACAGGGAAGAAAACGGCTGCCCTGCCTCCCAACCTGCCCCCTGGGATGGGTGCAGACCAACACTGACGAGTTAAAGGAGGCCAGGAATGCTGATCAAAAAGTAGCAATTTGAGCTCACAAGCCATTTCCCCCAAAGGTCAATTAGACCCACGAGACTTCTCCCTCCAGCACACACAGGAAGTCTTAGCCTCATCTATATTTAATGTACTTCCCTTCTCACTGGTCCCCATAAAGGTGAGTTTGGGGTGTGAAAACCATTTACCAGTAAAAGTTTCCATGCCCCCACATTTCAGAGCCCCAGTCAATGGCCCCCTTTATTTTCACTTTGAATGTAGTAAGTGTCTGCTCAGTTGCAAAACATGGATATTTGTTGGAACATACACACTCCATCCCCTTAATGACCTTGACAACTGACTTCAACGTGCATTACGCTGGCCTGGGGATTCCGAGACTGCCCACTAACCCACCGCTGAGTACACCGTGCGTGGTAAAAACTCATCAGCGCATCTCACAAGCTAATGTTTCTTAAGAGAAAGAAGCATAAAACCACGAGAGGACAGAAACCGTGTCCTTCTAAAGCACAATCTCAAGAGGAAACAGAGGCGAGCCCAGCGACCAGCGACTGTACTGGGGAAAACCACTTTTCCACCCGGAAAGGTGGATGAGGAACACGGCTGCTGGGTTGGAAATGGGATTATTCCAATGCACCGAAGTGAAAGAAAGCATTAGTGGAATTGGAGGGTTCCTAGAGGGGCTGGCTCGAGAGCCCTGCTTGAGTCTGGCCTGAATAGAGGGCAGGATGGGACAGGTACTGGTTAGTGTCCCTGGGCAAATGCGCATCGTTTCAGGCCTCAGGGCAGGCCATGTGGGCATCCTGAGACGAGCAGGACATCTGAGAAGCAGCCTCTCGACCCTAATCCAGGCCTAAACGTACGCCCTTCGGGGGTGAATAAACAGGCCCTGGGGTGGACCTGCTTGGAGATTCAAGTTTTATGGATTTGTTTCATCAAGACTCTGTCTCCAGGATCTGGAGGTAGGATTTCTGTGAGCAGGGTTCATTGGAAGGACTGATGCTAAAGCTGAAACTCCAATACTTTGGCCACGTGCTGCGAAGAACTGACTCATTGGAAAAGACCCAGATGCTGGGAAAGACTGAAGGCAGGAGGAGAAGGGGCCGACAGAGGATGAGATGGGTGGATGGCATCATCGACTCAATGGACATGAGTTTGGATGGACTCCGGGAGTTGGTGATGGACAGGAAGGCCTGGCGTGCTGCAGTCCATGGGGTCGCAAAGAGTCGGACACGACTGAGTGACTGAACTGAGCTGAACCGAACCCCAACCCTCCCCATCACAGACATGCTGATAGAGCCACTATCATTCCCTCTTCCTTGGGGCATCAGACGGTAAGGCATCCGCCTGGAGTGTAGGAGGCCCAAGTTTCATCCCTGGGTCAGGAAGATCCCCTGGAGAAGGGAATGGCTAACAGCTCCAGTCTTCTTGCCTGGAGAGTCCCATGGACAGAGGAGCCTGGCAGGCTGCAGTCCTTGCGGTCACAAAGAGTCAGATATGACTGAGCGGCTAACACTTTATATGGCTTCCCAGGGGGTGCTGGTGGTAAGGAATCGCCTGCCAGTGCTGGAGACATAAGAGATCCAGGTTCAATCCCTGGGTCAGGAAGATCCCTAGAGAGGGCATGGCAACCCACTCCGGTATTCTTTTCTGGAGAATTTCACTGGACAGCGGAGCCTGGTGGGCCAGAGTCCGCAGGGTCGCGTAGGGTCAGACACAACTGAAGCTGCTTCGCAGCCAAGCGGGTAAAGAAGGCCCAGACGGGTGCAGTGGCTGCCTCGGGCCCACAGACAGAGACAGCCCGTCTCCAGTTAAGAGTTTCAGGCATGCTCCCCTGGGTTTAACCCCATCCTGCCCAGAGACAAGAGACAGCCCATCTCCAGTTAAGAGTTTCAGGGATGCTCCCCTGGGGTTAACCCCATCCTGCCCAGAGACAAGAGACAGCCCATCTCCAGTTAAGAGTTTCAGGGATGCTCCCCTGGGGTTAACCCCATCCTGCCCAGAGGCGGTTCTGACTCCCAGGACACATGGACAACGCGTTGCCTCCACTGTTCCTCATGAGAAGGGCTGTGTTGGAAGGGAAGTGAATCTGGGCCCCTCAGACGGTGTGCGCAGCTAAGGCAGACAAGCGTAGAGCAGAAGGGGGGCAAGCCCTGTCCTTCCTGTGTGAGAGGCGGGGAGGCCGGGGGGCCCGGCGCGGAGGGGGCGAGGCGAGGGGCCCAGCTTGCTTCGGCGCCTGCTGCAACCCGAGGTGGAAGTCCTGCTGAGGCCTGAGCTGAGGCTCATCAGTGGGACAGCGGACCGCAAGCTCCTCCAGCGCCCCTGGAAGTAACGAAAGAACACTCGCGTGACGTGAAGGAGGCAAGAGGACCTTCAGCAGGATTTCACCCTGCCGGTGGGCAAGAGCTAACCACAGGGCTTTCCCGAAGCTGCCTGGCTGGAAGTGAGACGGGAAGCGAAAGGCACTCACTTGTGTGCGATCTTTGCGGCCCCAGGGACTATAGAGTCTGTGGAATTCTCCAGGCCAGAAGACTGGAGTGGGTAGCCTTTCCCTTGCCCAGGGGATCTCCCCAACCCAGGGACTGAGCCCAGGTCTCCCACACTGCTGGTGGATTCTTTACCAGCTGAGCCACCAGGGACGCCCTGGAAGAGGCTCTCACATAAATGATGGAATGGCTTATCTAGGGAATCCAACAAAGCATCTGCAAGCAGCTCGTAACAAAAATGAGCTCCGTAAAGTCTCAGGATATAAGGAACAAGCAGGACCGGCCATATAATTTGTAGCAGCCCACTGCAAAATGGAAACGCAAGACCTTTTGCTCAGAAATTACTAAGAGTTTCAAAACAGTAGCAGCAGAGCATTAAGCTAGGTACAGGGTCCCTCCGAGAGTAGGACCCTGTAATGCTGCATGCGTTGGAACGACCTTGAAGCCAGTGCTTGACTAAGGCACAGCTGGCCAAGTGCAAGGACAAACTCATAAAAACTGTAGATTTCAGGACTAAAAGAATACAACAGTGTGTGGATAAAGAGAAACTATAGCTGAAAAATAGAAGGGATAAAGTAGAGCCAACAGACATAGGGAAGGTATTGAATCACGGGGCAAGGGATTATAAAGATTCTTTCTAGTCGTACAAAGTAATCATATACTGGGACAGGAAAATGAACTTAGTTAATGCAGAAAACAATAGCATGAAATCTATGAAACCATATTCTCACACCACAATGTAACAATACAATTATAATTAAGTAGGAAAAATAAAATTCTGCAGAAACAAACCACATGGGAATTAAAATTTTAAATCCTGTATTAAATTACATAGAGGAAAGTTACAGCAGCAAAAGTTATTTTTTAACACAGCAACCATACAAGCGCAACAGATACTTCCAATTAATAAGATGCCAACAGAAATGTGGTCAGAAAATGTATCTCCTTAAATATATACTAACAATAAAATGGGGATAGAAACATCATGAATTAATTCTGTACCTAAAGAGCTTTAAAACAGAATAAGGTAATGAACCAAACTAAAGTAGGAAAACAAAAAAATACAACCGGAAGTTTTTAAATAAAGGAGGAATAATCACAGTAAGCCAACAGAATAGGAGTTTGCATTTTGACAAAATGGACAAAACTGATAAATCATTGGCCTAATGAAAAGGAGAAATTACAAATGAGTGTAATCAGGGAAAAGACAACTAAAATAGCTAAAAGTTGTGTTAAGAAGCACTCAGGGTATTCGTAGAATATATGTCCCCCATCTGCAGATGGAGGCAGTGGTGGATAAACGGGGACAGAGGAAGAGGAAGCTGGGCTCTCCAGCCTGTGTTAATAAGACATCATCTCGGCCCTTAAATTCGAGACGCTTTGAATGATCTGAAGCAGGGGAGTGAGGTCTGAGGGACCCACACTCCTGTGACCTGGACTAGGCAGAGGGATCTTCCTTCCTAGGAGCTTTGCTCAGACAGAATGATGCAGAGATTTAAAGACTTATTTTCGGAGGCCAAGGGTAATTCATTTATTCAACAGCAGTTCATTGGGAGTGTGAATTTCTCTCATGCGCTTACTTAGCAGCTGGGTTTCACACTACACCAAGCCCGGGGGACTGGGTGACGGCGTGCAGATCTGTTCCAGCTTTGTGCTTGCTCACACCATAGGCGTCGTTGTGCTTTATGCTGGTCATGCCTCTGGAAGCAAACAAGCCTGGGTTTGAGCTCCAGTTTAATTTTGACTGCCTGGGTGACCTTGGGAAGAAGATCTCATCTCTCAAGACCTCACCTTCCTTAAAGTGAGGCTTAACATAGTGTCTACTTTCTGGAGTTTCTGTGAAGGTGCAAAGAAGATAATGACCCCACCGCATTTCTGGTGTAGAGCAAGTTTCCACTTAACGTCAGCTGCCATTTTTTGTTATGATTACACATCTTTGTGTAAAAGCAAACAAATAAGGGGTGTGACTAAGTCCGTAAAAATAAAAAGGTAAAGAACGCTGCTCTTGGCTATAAATCTATGGCTAATTGATTTAATAATCATGTGCATATGATTTCTTACAAACATGTAACAAAAACATATGCAGTAAGGAGTAGAAAATATTGTTCATTCATGATATATGAACAGGAAAAGTGAGATACATATGACCCTGACACCTAACTGGAGAATTTTCTAGCTTTTGAAGAATAAATAACCCCTTATGCTACTTAAATTATTCCCCAAATACTTACTTTAAAGTATGGTTTGTTTCTGTAGGGAACAATATTTCCTAAGTAAATTTGTTGGGCCTTAGCAGGGCTACAAATTCTCATTAATGAAACAAAGATGCAAAATCTTAACAAACAAAATATAATAGGTTTGAAAATTGTCCAATATGGAAAAAGCAGGATTTATTCCAAGAATGCAAAGTTGGTATATTATAGCAAAATATTTAATAAAAATTAATCACAAAAATAAGCAAAATATGCACAGTGGATTACTACCTTAGCAAAAGTCAAATACAAAAGCTAGCTTGCTATATTCCAGAAGAAAAAAAATCATATAAATACAGGAAAAAAATAAAACTTTAAATTCTGTTTTGGTAAGTGAATGAAGCTATATTTAGAAAGTGGAAATAAACAAGTTATTAAAAAAATGTTAAAATACAAATAGAAAAATAAATATATAATAAATAAAGCAGAAATGAGGCACCTGCGAAGCCTAAAATTAGAAAAGATAGCAATATTTTTAAGCTAGTGAAAAGGTTTAATTAACTATAAAGTAAAAGTTCTCATGATATAAATATGTAGAACTTTATAAATTTATGGAACACATCATCTGTAAACACAGAAATCATTAATACCAAGTACTGTCTAAAGGCATCATTGTACTCATGTTATATTTCCAGTTACTTTAAATTATTAAAATAATTATAAGAATCACGGGAATTAGGTATGAACTATTCAGGTCAGTTCAGTTCAGTCGCTCAGGCGTGTCCAACTCTTTGTGACCGTGGACCGCAGCACGCCAGGCCCCCCTGTCCATCACCAACTCCCGGAGCTGGCACAAACTCATGTACATCAAGTCAGTGATGCCATCCAACTGTCTCATCCTCTGTTGTTCCCTTCTCCTGTCTTCAATCTTTCCCAGCATCAGGGTCTTTTCCAAGGAGTCAGTTCTTCGCATCAGGTGGCCAAAGTACTGGAGTTTTAGCTTCAGCATTAGTCCTTTCGATGAATATTCAGGACTGATTTCATTTAGGATGGACTGATTTGATCTCCTCGCAGTCCAAGGGACTCTCAAGAGTTTTCTCCAACACCACAGTTCTAAAGCATTAATTCTTCAACGCTCAGCTTTCTTTATAGTCCAACTCTCACATCCATACATGACCACTGGAAAAACCATAGCTTTGACTAGATGGACCTTTGTTGGCAAAGTAATGTCTCTGCTTTTTGATATGCTGTCAAGGTTGGTCATAGCTTTTCTTCCAAGGAGCAAGTGTCTTTTAATTTCATGGCTGCAGTCCCTGTCTGCAGTGATGTTGGAGCCCAAGAAAATAAAGTCTGTCACTGTTTCCACTGTTTCCCCATCTATTTGCCATGCAGTGATGGGACCAGATACCATGATCTTTGTTTTCTGAATGTTGAGTTTTAAGCCAATTTTTTCACTCTCTTTCACTTTCATCAAGAAGCTGTTTAGTTCTTCTTCACTTTCTGCCGTAAGGGTAGTGTCATCTGCATGTCTGAGGTTATTGATATTTCTCCCGGCAATCTTGATTCCAGCTTGTGCTTCCTACAGCCCAGCATTTCTCATGATGTACTCTGCATATAAGTTAAATAAGCAGGGTGACAATATACAGCCTTGATGTACTCCTTTCCCAATTTAGAACCAGTCTGTTCTATGTCCGGTTATAACTGTTGCTTCTTGACCTGCATACAGATTTCTCAGAAGGCAGGTAAAGTGGTCTGGTATTCCCATCTCTTTCAGAATTTTCCACAGTTTGTTGTGATCCACACAGCCAAAGTCTTTGGCATAGTCAATAAAGCAGAAATAGATGTTTTTCTGGACCTCACTCGCTTTTTCTATGATCCAACGTATGTTAGCAATTTGCTCTCTGGTTCCTCTTCCTTTTCTAAATCCAGCTTGAACATCTGAAAGTTCTCAGTTCATGTACTGTTGAAGCCTTGTTTGGAGAATTTTGAGAATTACTTTGCTAGCATGTGACATGAGTACAATTGTGCAGTAGTTTGAACATTCCTTGGCAAAGCCTTTTTTGAAATTAAAATGAAAATTGACCTTTTCCAGTTCTGTGGCCACAGCTGAATTTTCCAAATTTGCTGGCATATTGAGTGCAGCACTTTCACAGCATCATCTTTTAAGATTTGATATAGCTCAACTGAAATTCCATCACCTCCACTATAGTGATGCTTCCTAAGGCCCACTTGACTTCAGACTCCAGGATGTCTGGCTCTAGGTGAGTGATCACGCCATTGTGATTATCTGGGTCATGAAGATCCTTTTTGTATAGTTCTCCTGTGTATTCTTGCCACCTCTTCTTAATATCTTCTGCTTCTTAGGTCCTTACTTTTTCTGTCCTCTACTGTGCCCATCTTTGCCTGAAATGTTCCCTTGATATCTCTAATTTTCTTGAAGAGATCTCTAGTCTTTCCCATTCTATTGTTTTCCTCTATTTCTTTGCAATGATCACTGAGGAAGGCTTTCTTATCTCTCCTTGCTATTCTTTGAAACTCTGCATTCAAATGAGCATATCTTTTCTTTCCTCCTTTGCCTTTAGCTTCACTTCTTTTCTCAGCTATTTGTAAGGCCTCCTCAGACAGCCATTTTGCTTTTTTGTATTTCTTTTTCTTGGGGATGGTCCTGATCCCTGCCTTCTATACAATATCACAAAACTCTGTCCATAGTTCTTCAGGCACTCTGTCTATCAGATCTAATCCCTTAAATCTATTTCTCACTTCCACTGTATAATCATAAGGGATTTGATGTAGGTCATACCTGATGGTCTAGTGGTTTTCCCTACTTTCTTCAATTTAAGTCTGAATTTGGCAATAAGGAGTTCATGATCTGAGCCACAGTCAGCTCCCAGTCTTGTTTTTACTGACTGTATAGAGCTTCTCCATCTTTGGCTGCAAAGAATATAATCAATCTGATTTTGGTATTGACCATCTGGTGATGTCCATGAGTAGCATCTTCTCTTGTGTTATTGGAAGAGGGTGTTTACTATGACCAGTGCATTCTATTGACAAGACTCTGTTAGCCCTTGCTCGGCTTCATTCTGTACTCTAAGGCCAAACTTGCCTTTACTCCAGGTATCTCTTTGACTTCCTACTTTTGCATTCCAGTCCCCTATGATGAAAAGGACATCTGTTTTTGGTGTTAGTTCTAAACAGTCTTGTAAGTCTTCATAGAACCGTTCAACTTCAGCTTCTTTGGCATTAGTGGTTGGGGCACAGACTTGGATTACTGTGATATTGAATGGTTTGCCTTGAAAACCAACAAAGATCATTCTGTCATTTTTGAGATGGCACCCAAGAACTGCATTTTGGATTCTTTTGAACTATTTACAAAAATTAATTATTGAAAATCCAGAAATAATTTAAAGCCATCAGACCAGTGCTATCCAAAAGAAATATTAATATAATGTGAACCACATATGTAATTTAACATTTCTAATAGCCACAGTTTGAATGTACACAGAGGCAGAGGAAATTAATTTTGATAATGTATAGGATCCAGAATATAAAAATTATTATTTCAACATATAAGCAATATAAAAATTATTAATGATATCCTTTGCATTCTTTTGTTCCCATTAATCTTCAAGATCCAGTGTGTATTTTACATCTAAAGCACATATCAGTTCAGACTAGCTATATTTCATGTGGCTAATGGCTACTAGTTTGGATAAGACAACATAGATAATGATAATATTTCACAAACTATATACATGTATATACATACCTATTTATATATACATATGTATTTATGTATATATATAAATAACATGCATATTTATAAATGACCTGGAAGAAAAAAATGAATATAAGCTTCTCATTCCATTTCTGCTGCTATAACAAAATATTACATACAGATAGCTTATAAACAACAGAAATTTACTTCTTTGAGTTCTGCAGGCTGAGAGGTCCAAGATCAGGGTGCCAGCATGGCCTCTTTCCAATGAGAACCCAACTCCTGATTCATAGCCAGCATCTTCTTGCTGTGTCCTCCCCTGGAGGAAGGGGCTAGGGAGCTTGGTGGGATATTTTTTTATGAGGGCACTAATCCTATTCATGAGGGCCCCACCCTGTTCACTTGAATCACCTGCTAAAGGCCCTGAATTATAACACTGTCACATTGGGTATCAGGATTTCCACATGTAAATTTGTCAAGGTGGTAGGGGGAGGGGGAGGAACAAATATTCAGACCTAAACAACAGGTATTATCACTGTAGCCTTACTTATAAGGCCAATTCACTGGAAATATTGACATGGCACTAAATAGGGGCCAGGGTAAGAACACAGTGTGAAATCAATGAAATAAAATGCTCTGTAGCAAGTCTAAATAGATACTGTTGATATCCCAGAAAATGAGACTTTAAAGTTGCATGAAGTAAACAAAGGCTAAACAAAACAACACGCAACATTCCTTACAACTATGGTAAAAAGAACGTTTATGCAACAACAAAGAAAATACCTGAATCATGAGGAATGCAGTATCAATACTGACATAAAAGTGCAGTGTCTGAGTATATTCAGAGCAGTTTTACATTAATCGTATGTGATGGTTGTGAGGGCTCCATTTCTCAGAAAGATAGTTCTGTTTATGAAGGAAGGAAGGGAAAGGTTGTGCTATATTGCAACATAACCACAATAGTTGCCAAATTTGGTTATACAGTGCAGTTGCACCACGGTCTGAATTAGGGACATTCAGCTGTATTTATTTATATTTCTCTTATATAATTTAAAATGCTGCCAAATTATTAATAGCTTTGTCTTTTTCACCTGGAATTCCAGGAGAGAATTAAACTTCAAGATCTTAAGACATGCATTCATAGTGTATAATGGATTAACCTTTTTCCTTGTCATCTGGAATTGTGTTAGCTATGTACCATCCTTGGGAGAACTGTCACTTTAATCGTTTTCTGTGTTTTCTGCTTCAGAAAAGAAACTCTGGTAAATTTACTAAAAATCATTGACTTGTTCACTTAAAACGGATGAGCTTTCGAGTGTATACATTATACTTCACAAACACTGCTGTTGTTTAACTCATTTGGCTATTGAAAGAGCAAGTGGTTTCCTTTGAAAGGAAACCAGACGCTAAGACTATGGAACAGCGCCGTCCGACTGGACTTTCCACAGTAATGGGAGTGGCCTGCACATGCACCGCCCAGCGCAGGGGCCACTGGCCTTGTGCATTGTGTCTGCTGGAAGCTCGTCTGTTGCCAGGGGGGAACTGAGTTCTTTACTTCATTTTCATTAACTTAAATTTACATAGCCACCTGTGGCTACTGGTTACCATATTGGACAATGCGGCCACAGGAAATGCAAGGGATGCAGCTAAACAGCTTCATGGAGAATTTTTCAGGAAAACATTGGCTAGAGCAGAATCCTAGAGACACGCTCACCAAAGGCCTCAGAAGGAGATTCCAATGCAATGCATCCCCACCTCCACCAGGAGCCCATGATAGAGGATTTACATCCCAATGAAGCCGCTGTGTATTTCAGTTTGGGAAACACTTCCTTCACAGATGAGGAAACTAAGACCCAAAACCCATAGTAACAGGGCTGTTTCATTCCTTAGACTCCATCAGCTCAATGCCCAAACTCCAGGAGCTTTTTAAAGGCTACAGAAAATGGTCCAGCTCTAAAAGGAATGAAAGAATGACTCAAAAATTTTAAAAGTGAAAAACAAAATCAATGATAATTTTCCTAGTAAAACTGTTAAAATCAAGTTAACTTTCAACATATATTATCACTACTGCAGATGTATTTAATACAGTTGTTATGAGGAGGGAGGCCCCTACTATTACTGCCAGAGTAACTGACTGTCTCAAATGACTTAAGAGGGCTCTCAGCTTGCTACTATTCTTTTTAACACACGTTCGACACTTTATTTATATTTTAACACTAATTTTAAAGGGCCTCCCTGGTGGATCAGATGGTAGAGAATCTGCCTGTTATGTAGGAGACCCGGGTTTGATTCCTGGGTCCGGAAGATTCCCTGGAGAAGAACATGGCAACCCACTCCAGTACTGTTGCCTGGAGAATCCCACGGAGAGAGGAGCCTGGCAGGCTACGGTCTATAGGGTCACAAATAGTTAGACACGACTGAAGCGACTTAGTCTGCACCTACTAATTTTAATCTCAGTATTATACATCCACTCACCTATTTCTTTTGTGTTGATTTTACCTTAACCTGAATGCATGGCAAACAAAGACTCTAAAAAAAGAGTGAAAATGAAGTTGCTCAGCCATGTCCGACTCTTTGCAACCCCAAGAACTGTAGCCTACCAGGCTGCTCTGCCCATGGGATTTTCCAGGCAAAAGTACTGGAGTGGGTTGCCATATCCTTCTCCAGAGTATTTTCCGGACCCAGGGATTGAATCCAGGTCTCCTGCATTGTAGGCAGACGGTTTACTGTCTGAGCCACCAGGGAAGTCTTGTATTTAACATACCTGGAGCATGCAACACACAAGAATTGCTTTTAACAGAAACCCAACTCCCCCCTACCTCTTGCTTTAAAACTACATCCATCAAAAAAACTCCTGAGCATAGTGGCTAGTAGGTGACTGATAACCACACCACTTTTAACACAATTGGACCTCCCTGGGGGCTCAGACGGTAAAGGGTCTGCCTACAACGCCGGAAACCCAGGTTCGATCCCCTGGATCAGGAAGATCCCTGGAGAAGGAAACGGCAACCCACCCCAGTATTCTTGCCTGGAGAATCCCATGGACAGAGGAACCTGGTAGGCTACAGTCCTTGGGGTCACAAAGAGCTGGACACGACTGAGCGATTTCACTTTCGCTTTAACACAATTAATAGCAGTATTCATTGTACTTGCTATTTTTCACAATTTAAATCATGTTTTGCTCAGCAAAGGGGGATAACACAAAGAGCCATCCTTTGGGGATTCATTTTTGGAGAAATATATTCCTGACATATTTACACCTTAAAAGCCCCAAGAGTTGGGTTACTCTGGGTTTATGCTTATTGCAGCCATGAAATTAAAAGACGCTTACTCCTTGGAAGAAAAGTTATGACCAACCTAGACAGCATATTAAAAAGCAGAGACATTACTTTGTCAACAAAGGTTTGTCTAGTCAAGGTTATGGTTTTTCCTGTGGTCATGTATGGATGTGAGAGTTGGACTGTGAAGAAAGCTGAGCACCAAAGAATCGATGCTTTTGAACTGTGGTGTTGGAGAAGACTCTTGAGAGTCCCCTGGACTGCAAGGAGATCCAATAAGTCCATTCTGAAGGAGATCAGCCCTGGGATTTCTTTGGAAGGAATGATGCTAAAGCTGAAACTCCAGTACTTTGGCCACCTCATGCAAAGAGTTGACTCATTGGAAAAGACTCTGATGCTGGGAGGGATTGGGGAAAGGAGGAGAAGGGGACAACCGAGGATGAGATGGCTGGATGGCATCACGGACTCGATGGATGTGAGTCTGAGTGAACTCCGAGAGATGGTGATGGACAGGGAGGCCTGGCGTGCTGCGATTCATGGGGTCGCAAGGAGTCGGACACGACTGAGCGACTGAACTGAACTGATTACCTTGAGAAGGGAGAAATCTGTGTTTCATTTTCTTCTCTTTGTCTAACACATGATAGATAGACACATGCTAAATATATCCCTGTGACTCTCCATGTCGTGTTTACCAGCTGGGACTCGTTCACTTCATGCGTATGTGGTTTGTACCATGACACTTAATCACCCCGTTAACATGACTAGAAGGTATATTCATTTAAGCAAGTCTGAGACACTAAAATTAACCATTGTATATTTGCCTTTCAGGAGGCTATGAAAATTCTTATTTCCTTTGTCATTATATTTCTTAGTACTTGGGGTCCAACTGCCTAAATTTGGCCATTTTGCTGACATCGTATGCTCTGCACATCCATCTTGCCATTAGAATTATTTATTCAATGCAAAGTTTGTAACAAAGAAAAACTAGCAGAGGAGCTTCTGAATCTTTAGGTCCACACTTTACTTTGTGGTTGCACGGCTGTGGTCAGAATTTGTCAGTGGAGACTTCATAACTTGAGGCGGCCGATCCTATGGCCCCATCTCCAGGCCAAACGTTCCTCCCGATGTATTATTTTGTTGCTCCTACTGATTTTTATTACGTTTTCAAAGCACATATAGTGTTTACTGTGTTCTCGGCACTGTTTTAAGTGAAAGTGAAAGGTGCTCAGTCATGTCCAACTCTTTGAGACATAAGTCAGACTATATGGTCCATGGGATTCTCCAGGCCAGAATACTGGAGTGGGCAGCCTTTCCCTTCTCCAGAGGATCTTCCCAACCCAGGGATCGAAGCCAGGTCTCACACACTGGAGATGGATTCTTTACCAGCTGAGCCACAAGGGAGAGTTTTAAGTAGCAGATATGTATTCACCCATATAACCCCCAGATTGTGACTTAGACAATCATTAGACACTATTCAACTGAGCGACTCCACTTTCACTTTTCACTTCCATGCATTGGAGAAGGAAATGGCAATCCACTCCAGTGTTCTTGCCTGGAGAATCCCAGGGATGGGGGAGCCTGGTGGGCTGCCGTCTATGGGGTCTCACAGAGTCGGACACGACTGAAGTGACTTAGCAGCAGCAGCAGCAGCCGCGATTACAATCTCTGTCATTTACAGCAAGAAATTTGAGGCACAGAGAGGCTAAGTCACTTGTCCAAGATCACCTAGCTAGCAAGTGGAAGAACCAGGATTTGAACCTGGCTCTGGAGTGAGTCTACTCAACCACGGTGCTGTCTATTCCCCACTTCTCATCTGTTCTAGCTTCCCAGCATGACTCGAGATCTGAGGGCCTGTCCAGGTGAAAGAGAGTCCCCAGAGGGGACATCTGGAGACAGAAAAGGCCCCTGTGAGGCTCTGCTGTTCCCACACCAACAGGCAGGCCCACAGGTTAGGAGGGATGTTCTCGATGCTGAACAACCCCGGTGTCCTCTGTGAAGTGTCTCCCTCCAGCCCTAGGTCACCAGCTGCTGAGTCTGTCATGGCACCAGCAGCCTGGTCGTGGCCCCTTTGCTGACGCTCAGACAATCACGACTTTCCCCTCCCGTCTTCTCCTTCTCCCTCTAAGGACTGTGGTGACTTTAGGAGGATAAAGGGTGTCAGAAGAGGGGATGATACATGAACTTCAGAATAATTCTGCTTGTATCAGTGCGTAGGCCAGGCCACCATCAGCCCCTGGACGCTGTCCCAGGGAGATTCATGATGATCCGAAATCAAACGGAAACACACCAAGGCCAGAGAGCAGTGGAGCAAGCCCCCGATGAGCATGCGCGGAAGGCCCGGCCTTGGCGCGCACGCCAAACAGCAGTCAGTGCTGTGAGACGCGCAGGAAAACAGGAGAGGAAGGGGTGGAGGGCAGTCGGCAGCGTCCATTCATGGAGAAGGCTTCATTCCTATCATCTCACACGAAACGGAAAGGCCCGCTGGGAAGAAACTGAGCGCACAGCTTACCAAGCTGCTGACAGCCCCGCTGCTGCTGCTGCTGCGTGGCTCCAGGCGTGTCCGCCCTGTGCAAGCCCAGAGACGGCAGCCCACCAGGCTCGCCCGTCCCTGGGATGCTCCAGGCAAGAACACTGGAGTGGGGTGCCATTGCCTTCTCCAATGCATTAAAGGAAAAGTGAAAGGGTAGTCGCTCAGTCGTGTCCGACTCTTCACGACCCCATGGACTGCAGCCCACCAGGCTCCTCCGTCCGTGGGATTTTCCAGGCAAGAGCACTGGAGTGGGGTGCCATCGCCCAGGACCCTTCATTCTGGGTTCCACAGAATTCTGTCAAAAACTAAATGGCGTTGCATTCAGACAGTCACTCCCTGGGATGGATACCCTGATAAACTGACTCTGAGATGGAGATGAGTGGGCAGGAGGTTTATCAGGAGTATTATCAGGACCAAGACCCGTAGAAAGGAGGGAAAGAAGCCGGCCCGGGCAGAGGAAGGGGCTGGGCTGAGCTTGTAGTCACAACCGAGGCCCCAGCCAGCCCCACGGGGAACTCTGGACTGAAGGTGCCCTGCAGAGCTGGCAGGGTGGGCACGTGGGGAGGCCAGGCCCTGTGCCCTCCCACCAACCAGCTCCCAGATGGTGGCTGCCCCAGAAAGAGGGCATGACCTTGGGGGAGGCCGCTCTACCCAGCCAACCGACGTTCTGAAGAGGGTTGCAGGCTGTCTGCTGACTGTACTCCCAGCAACCGAGGAAATGGGTCCTTAACTCTGAAGGCAGATCTGGGTGCTGTGCAACGTCACCCACTCCGTTTCTTTATCAACATTTGCTGAGCATCAGCTGTGTGTTGAGCATTTGGCTAGGGACCGTGGGAATAGGACTAGAGATGAGATATATATATGATGCTAGTCCTTGAGGATTTTCCGATATCCAGAATAAGAAATCTTCACTCCATATCGAGTAAACCCAAAGCCTTTGATTTAAAAAGCACTCGCGTGCTAGTAAAGTAATGCTCAAAATTGTCCAAGCCAGGCTTCAGCAATATGTGAACCATGAACTCCCCGATGTTCAAGTGCGTTTTAGAAAAGGCAGAGGAACCAGAGATCAAATTGCCAACATCCGCTGGATCATGGGAAAAGCAAGAGAGTTCCAGAAAAACATCTATTTCTGCTTTATTGACTATGCCAAAGCCTTTGACTGTGTGGATCACAATAAACTGTGGAAAATTCTGAAAGAGATGGGAATACCAGACCACCTGACCTGCCTCTTGA